>OY720636.1:20597503-21139400 GCA_963169105.1 Ceriagrion tenellum
CCACGAACGCTATCTCGCACCGCCAATTGGTACAAGTACCCTTGATATGGAAACCCTGGTTCAATTATCGTCAAATAGCAATAACGCATTTATTGATTACCACTATACAGAACCTGTCTATTATTCGTTTTTAAAATAATTATTATTAGCATATTTTATACCTATTATTAGTTTATTTAGTAATATTACTAATTTTTTTGAAATTTATTAGTTTAGAATTTCATTTACACCGAACTATTGCCGTAAATTCAAGGAGTAGATAATTGATATGTCTTTCCTTTCATCGACGGTTCAGAAGTTCGTTCGTAAAGGAATATTGATGAGTGTACACTGGCCTATTATGTTGAAATTTGAGTGCGAAGAAGGATGAAGACATTAAGTTCGGCGAAGAGGCAGTGCCAGATAGGGTCGGAGATAAAACACAACCGGTAAAAAAGTAAGAATGGAAAAGCAAAATGACCTATGGAAGAAGTTGAGGGGCAGCATCACGCTGAAGAAAAAGTCTCTTGCATTTTTATTTCACGACGCAGACTAAGGCAATAAATGTTATGTGTTCCCAGAAAAAGAGAATGCGATTTTGATACGATAAGCCAAAAAAGGATTTGGACTGATAAGCTCGAAACGTGAAGAATATGTTGATTCTGATATGATATATAATACAATTCAAAAACAAATATGATCCAATTCAATTTTTGAATGAATAGTGTAAACTTTATTTTTCCACACTGTGGAAATGAATAGGGTAAACTTTGCTTTTCCACCATTTACCCTATTCATTCAAAATTTTTAGAAAATTCGACAAAGTAACGCCGGAAACCACCAAATCCGACCCTTTCTTAACAAAACGAGACAGAGTAACTCATCTCTTCATTATAGGGCCAGGAGACCAGTGACACCTCTGAAACTACATTTATCCAAATATGGTGAAAGAGTCGCCTCTGGAAGCTAAATTGTGCAAGAGAAGGAAAAGGTTTTCGTTTAGAATTTTTCTCTCAAACATTAGGCGACACGTAATTAATTTTAATGCAGTTTTCTAGAATGGTTTCCATTCCGCTGAGGAAAAACGGTCAAGAAAGGAGAGCTGGATACACGAGAGTACAGAAGAGGTACAGAAGAGTCACAACGAAAGCGGCGTTTTCATGAAGAGTAAGCTGACGCACCCCTCCCTACTGAGGACCTGTGAGGACATCCATCCATCCCTCGAACATCAATCATTTCCGGGAGATTAAGCGCCCTCGAAGTGTCCTTCTCCCCCGACCGAAAGCCCGAACGGTTCCTAGCCTTCCTTCCCTTTTCCAGCACAGCGCACACTCACTTCCCACCCAAAAGAGACGTCCATTCTCGCACAAACGAGAAATGGGAGGACCGGCCAACTCGACAGAGATGGAGCGCAGAGGTGGTGCCGTCTGCCAGTGGGGAGTGCAGACTCATCTCTCACGAACGAAAGAGGCGAGGTCGCCCGCGAAGGCGTGTTCCCCCTTCGCTTTGCCACCCTCGCCCTCCCCCCCCCATCTCCTCACACTCCCTCCATATCTACCTCGACTATCCGATTTAGAAAGTAAGCGTCAAAAGGATTGAGTCACGGTTGCAATTCCTGACACTCAAGACGCAACTCTCCGCCGATGGAAAATAGGTTTTCATCAGCTAACGCAAACTGCGACGGCGATAAATCGAAGAGTGATGCCATATGACCTCTAAACTACCACACTATTCCGAAATGAAAGCCTTAGTTAACGCCTTTCCTTCAGCAACCATCGTTGAGTGGACCTTATCCTCAAGGAAAGAAAATACATTTAAAAGAATAACCGTCACTTGACCATCGTTTTTTGTTACACGAACTTTTTGACAAATCGAAATGATAAAAAGCTCAGCTCGTTCTATAATTATATTTATAACTTGAGACCAGTTTCATTACAAAGTACATTCTTCTGGTGGTGATCTGTATCGATGACTGCCGCAAGTAATAAATATGATTATGGAGCGGGCCTAGCCTTTTCTATGTGCCGATTCATTATGAAGGAGAAACCCCAAGTACCATCTGCACACATGAAAATCCTACCTTTAAACTCCTGTAAGTAAACTGACGGACACTTTGCCAGTCAACCATGGTGAAGCCACGCTCGAAGAATTATCTTCATTGAAATACCTTTTTAGATGTTCTCAAGTATTTACCCTTAAAAATCATTTGCACGTGGCACTTTACCGCACAGCACATTGAGGATCGCGTCGCATTGAATTATT
Source organism: Ceriagrion tenellum (assembly GCA_963169105.1). Lineage (NCBI taxonomy): Eukaryota > Metazoa > Arthropoda > Insecta > Odonata > Coenagrionidae > Ceriagrion > Ceriagrion tenellum. The sequence continues at coordinate 20,599,745 of OY720636.1, forward strand.
AGAATGAGCGAGCAAATGTCTGAACGACAAAGATAGATAAAATAGACTTTGCTCTTATTCCTCGCTATCTCACAATTCCTGTTCATTTAAACTGCGCAATTATTTCTGCAATTAAAAGGTTATATTTGACGGTTTATTATAACGAGCGATAGAAAAGGCGTGGCTGAATTACGCTGAATGAGTGCGCCTGTGTGAACTAATCTACAGCAGTCTCCACAATCGCTCTTGGCCAATCTGTCGCAGAAACGGCTGAGTACTCAAAAAAAGTCAGGGCAAATAATCTTTCTTTGATTATGTTCTTTCATTGCCCCGATTTTTCACGGAGTTTTTGGCTTCAGCATCGTTTTTAGGCAATTTTCTATATGTTCTTTTGTTTGTGATTCTCTTCTTTTTAACTGTGGCCATTTTAATCAAATTGGAGTATATTTTAATGCAAGTTCTCAATCACATAAGCCCATGATATTCTCAAATAGTAGTACAACCAAAAAAACGTATGACTTAAGAGTGAAACTGTCCGCATTTTGATTACGGCACCCATAAAAAGTATTCGGTTTAATGCTTTGGAGTTTCTTACCAGTAATAATCACTGCAAAAGAGCAAGGCATCTTCCTTTCATATTAAAGTGTCTGGTAAAGAAAATAAACTAGAAAAAAGTTTATTCATTGCATACACGTGTCAAATGATTGTTCCAATAGACTTGATTGGTCTGTGTCAGTTCAGAGAGGTTTCCAATAGATTGGTGATTAATACAGCAAATGAAATGGTAGGAGTGCAAGCAGAAATTCAGCTGTGGAGAGGCAAGGAGAGCTCATTTGTCATCCCGGACTGTTGACACATAATCAAACTGGATCCACACAGAAATCCTAGGACAAAGATCTCATGGAAAGCGTGGCTTGTTCACTTAAATCACAAAGAGCAAACATGAAATCTCATCTGTTAATTCCAACGCTCCTCAACATCGATATAATTAATTATGTCTCCAATTTCTCTCTCCCGCAGTCGCTTCGGAAAATTTCTTCGTGGAACACCGGTCACGAATCGCCATTTTTTTCTAACGTGGGCACCCTGAGTGCGTTCGCCTTTTGGTCTATTTCTCGACGATTACTTAACGCTCAATCGTAGAAACATTGCACTTTCCGCTGAGAAGAAAAGGTATATTTTCCTTCGTTCATCCATCGATTGACTCGTATGTCGATGGCTGCAGAAACAGTTTGTCTGAAACATCTTCTTCCTTTACCAATACACCACGCCCCTAAGCTTCGGAATATACCATCCAATATCCCTTAATACCTAAACGCATCTTCATTTGCGTCTCACCATGTGAGCCACCACATGGACGTGTGGCAAGGGGTGATAGGACATCAGCTGTGTAAATAAGTAAGGGATAAGGTTTATGGGGGTGAAATGGTGACGTATATTATGGGAGTGTATTTAGTGGAGCTCATTTTTATTGTGGTCGATTATTGTGTGGGAAAAGAACGAGGCTTTTAACCTATCTGTTCGGCAATGTATCTCTCTTATTTTATCGCTTCTGTCAGACCAAGAGATGTAGTGAGCCGTCACAATAATATTCTCTGTGTCGCTCTGAAACACACCAGTTATGAATATCTTAAGCAGCCTAAGCCTAGCGTGTAGCCTACGAGTCTCTAGGGATTCCCATCTTCATCTTCATTCTAAAAGTTGTGAGGTGTTATGTTTGCTCGTAGCAGTTTTTAACGAAGTGTGCTGCTTTTCTTTGTGTTTATTAATTTTTTGTTTAAATCTTTTTACCAGGGTTCCAAATTCTCGCGAAGTGTTCGAGGTGTGGCCGAATCAGATCGAAGTAGCATCTCTCATTTAATTTAACATTCGTGGATCTTTGGACATTAGGACCGCGTTTGGCATACGAATAAATCAAATGCGTGTCATGGTGGGAGCTTATTAAGCGTTCGCATCAATTTCATCTCAGCAACGATTTTAAGCCACCCACATTCGAAATTCCACTGGAAATTTCATTATTGATTTGTTACCAACGAATATAGGGCAAACCAACCTCTAGTCGTATGCAAATAAAACAAATGACGAGATCTTTCACATGACACTAAAATAATCGCTCACCAAAGTAGCGAGATACATCGGCGGCAGAAACTTTGGCCAACGACCGAATTGGCCGTCAAGTCACAGAAGCCGCGTCAAAGGAAAGTCGCTAGGTTATTGTCGTATCGAGGTCACAAAGACTCCGTGCACAGGCTTTAGGTCAGTAGACGATAAAACATTTAAGATTCTTCCGGATTAAACAAGTGACTAATTTTCTAAAGCCAAAAGTAGCGATTTAAGAATCAGTAAAACCAGAATTGTTTGCCATACCTCGATAAAAAAACACTCTACGGAGTTACGTCTAAAATAACCGACCCAACTCAATTTTAACTCAGCCCACGTTTTAATTTTAGTACTGAGCTTGAAATGGAGTTTGAAAATGTATTTATTAAGACTGAAGTAATACAAAGCCAATAATGATAATTCCAAAATAAAACCAAGAGTTGTGAATAAGTGGTGTCGGTCGATATCGAAAATTGAAACATTCAAGTAATGGTTCACTAATATTTTTATTATTTACGACCCAGGTTTCGTCACGTAATGACATCTTTAGGTACAAATATTATTCCACATGGGTATATATACAAAATCAGGTGCAGAGGAAGGAGGGAAGGGAAGGGGGGGAGAAGGAAAAACCGTTGGAGTATGGTGAAATGGATAAGGGGCAGGTAGGAAGGGGTCGGGAAGGGGGGGAAGTGTTGGGCTGAATGGAGAAAATACCCGGCGGCGGGAAGGGTGGGAGAGGAGTGGAAGGGGAAAAATAGGAGAAAATACCGGGCATAACAATTATAAATAGCCAACGTACATTAAAAGTGTGTGATAATGCGTGAAAACTGCGGCATATAAAGCAACAAGCAACAAGATATAACAATATAGGAGTGATATATACGGTAAATCCTTACACATTCATTGCAAAACGTTCGTTTTTTTATGTTTCTCACCACGCGGATATAGTGGAAATAATATTTACTGTAAACTCCTTTATGTTTATGCTGATATGAAGCTACTTGCTCTAGCCGGTTGCATGCACCAATCAATAATATTTTTGTCACGAGAAAAAATAAGAGTGTTCTAAGCAAATTCGATGGTTCAGAAATCAAAAATGAAATCTGTTTTTTTTATACTGTGCTCATTATTTTTGTGATTCTACGCTAATACAGTTTTCCAATAACCCTTCACAACGCTGAAGATGGCTTATTCTGCAGTTGCAGATTCCCTTGGCCTGGAGACAATTGTAGAAAAAAGTGTCAGAATATGTATTTAAAATTCTCATACAAGTCTCCGAAACAACAAATCAACACCCACTTCGTCCACCTCTACTCGTAAATTAGAGCTGTTTGGCAATATTGCCTATGAATTGTAAGCGAGTACGGATAACCATAGATTTTCAAAGGTTTTAGTTAGTACTTCGTGAAATGTTTACATTTTGAAAAAAAAATTTTAATTCTTAATGATAGTTAAATTTGTCGACTGCGTTTTCGTTTTTCTTTAAAATTGAAGCTAGAGCGTCGAAAAGGTGGTCAAATACATAAATAATGTGTGAGTTATGTGTGGAGTGCTCCACTCATTGACTCGTGCCCGCTCCGCATCCCTTGCCCACGTAATACCACTAGCCTCTCAAGCCTTTCACTCATACATTATGTCAAGTGATACATGTGAAGGAAGGACTTCGAAAGGGGAGAGAACTCTGGTTCGACGGACCAAGGGAAAGATCTCCTAGGTAAGATCACCAAGCACGGCCGTTTCGCACTCAACGCAGGATAAGTGGTTTCTTTGAAGAAATGAGAGAAGAGTGGCTGATCCACACGGAGCAGAGGATTCTGGTTATAAGTATCTAGTGAGAAGAGTAGACAGGCGACAGGATAGCGTGCCGAGCAGGACGAGTGTGGAGAGGAGCCGAGTTAGAAGTACTTCGGATGTTGCACTAGTCCGGGAGTTTTTTTTGGTGTAATGCCAACGATACGATAGTTAATAAAAACAGTGGTAACCCTTATGGCTTCAGTTTCCTTACCCTTGATGGACCTACCTGAGCTCTACCTCCGAACTTAATTTCGGATATAGATTAGGTGACCAATATAAAGAAAATGGGCCTCTCATATTTTTCGAAAAATATGAGTAGAGCTCGAAGTACCTGCAATTCTGTTTAGTCTGCGGGTCGGTTCTACGAAGCAATGTTGCTTTCGTTGTGTGGAACAGCAGAGATAGAAAACTCCAATATTCTGGTGAAAAATGGTATGAATTGCTACCTGGAAAGATGAATGTAATGAACAGTCATCTTGTTGACACGAAATGTGTATCTACCTCCACTGTACATATGGTCAGAATTCTTAAAAATCTTCGTGAAAACCATGAACAAAACATCGCGTGGATTCATTTTGTTACAACAGAAATTCCCCAACGTCAGCAGTGCCAAAATTAAGGAAGGAATTTCCATTCGACCCCAAATAAATAAATTAACAGGTGTTGACAGTTTCGTTATGCTATTTAGTGATGTTGAATAAATGGCATGTCTGTCTTTTACAAGTATCTTCAAGAACGTTGTAGGCAATCATTGGACCGGAACCTATCGCAACATTTTGCAAGAATGCTCCTATAATATCACAATGTCGGATGCAATATGTCGCTGAAACTGCATTTCTTAAAGGGTCATCTGGACATCTTCCCAGATAACTAATGCACCATTAGCGATGAGTATGGTGACCATTTTTACGAGAATATTTTACAAATAGAAAAACGGTGTCATGGGGAAATGAGGCCTACAATGGTGTGCGTCAACTGATGAACCATAAGAAGTGACGTTCGTGAACCGAAATTTCGCAGAGAATTGGGGGGAAAATATTTTAAGCATATTTTCTCAACTTAAAGTTACCGTTATATTATTTCATTTTTTTATTGCTTCTTGTGATGACGCCCTTTTGAACCTTATATGTTTAGAAACCAACGTCTTTTATCGCAGATAAATCTGGATTTAAATAAATAAAAAATAGGTGTTCACCATCATTTTTTCAGAAAACATTGTGGAGAAGTGTTCCTCTTCGAATTCTGTGGTATGTCATATTTTTCCTATAAAAAGTATTTTAAGGCCAACGCGTGCGTAGTTGTTGGTGGTGACGCAGACATAAACTTTTCACATTTTATATAAAATCTGTTTTTTTTAATCCCCTGGGCCTCTGGTTATGTACCTGTATGAACAGAGAAATTGCACCGGCTTTCAAAGCTAAAATCAAGAGAAGTACGCATCTTGATTTTTTCTTCCTTAGTTTAAAACAATTAGGATGGTAGTAATACATGTTTTTTCACGACAATCGATATATATTGGAAAATCCAGGTTTTTGTAGGATTTCCAGGTGTCTCGTAAAAACTAAGGCTGATGCGTCAAAAAATAACATACATATTTGAATTAAACGTAACAATTCCTAAAAGAGTCACGCGTTTTCCTTTTTGTGACAGAAAAAAAAGTTCTTTCTTTTTTGCAAACCATTTATCTTTTCAATGGTTTCGGGCTTTACTTTGTGAAAATCCATAATGAACAATCAAGATAACCTGGTAAATTTTCATGCTGTTTTTTTTTTTGAATGACCGGTCGCCTTTGCGATGAAACCGGTCACTCAAAATAAAACTGAGAGAAAAATTACCAAGTCACTTTTTATTTTTCATTTGCTTTTTACTTATTCCAATTAAGATCGATTAAGGAAAGAAATTAATAATTTTCATGCGCCAATATTTTCACGTGTAAAGTTAAACACGGACCTTGCAGAGATTGGAATAACCTTTCTACATCCTAAACAAAGATAAAATGTTACTGAACTCAAATAATCAATTAAGAACCCTCAAGTTATAATCCTCCATGCAATTAAGATGTGTTAACATATCATTTTTAACGTTGAAACTCGACTTCGATGTAAACTTTATTTTGCGGTTAAAAGCACGGTTTTATACTCTAGTATGAACAAATTAAACTCAATGTTGCAAGAATCTTCAGAATATAAAGTATTATCAATCTCTCTCACTCAAATTTTCCTCACATTTCAGACATAGGTTTCTCGCGGCGCAAGTTGTCATCTTGCTTGGATCCTATACCCACGATGAGTCCACATTTATTTGAATCATACTATCCCTTACGAATGTTCATTGTTCAGGAATGAATCAGATTGCGGCAGCCATACCACAGACAGTGGTTGAAATGAAAAAAAGCGGCAGAAGTGCAAATAATAATTCGAGTTATGTGGGATTTGGTACTCCGGGGCAATTTTGGTTGCTGATTATCAATCCTAATGTTCAAAAAGTTCATTTTTAAAAATGCCTACACAGAAAAGTAGTTCAAAAATTCAAAACAGCCTCAGTATTTTCCGCTTGAATTGCAATGTTTTCAAACGGTTGACTTTACATGTGCGGGCATGCTAACTTAATCACACACTCACCCATGTATTTGCTGACCTTGTCTCTAACGGAAGGACTACAGTATTTGATGGCATACTTTTTGCTAAGAGTATATGTGTTTTTTATAAAATTAACGTTTTATTTACTCAAGCTTTGTGTAATTTACACCACTGCGTTCATTGAATGGGCTGATGAAATATAGGAATATAGGTCAAATCGGGTCTGGTTATGTAAATATTAGCAGGGAGATCCGGGAAGCTGCGAGTAAAATGGACCAATATCAATGTATTTGAGAATCTGAAGAATGCGAAACTTATCGTCCATTTTTAGGGACCCATTTTCGATCTCTAGAAGTAGGGCAGCAAAATTTCCCGCATTGACGTCGTCGAAACAGTCTGCTATTAATATTAGCAGTGATTTATCTTTGTATCATACTTTCACACAAATAAGACTCTTTAAGGAAATCGTCAATTTAATCCAATGAAGGTTCTTTAGATATGAACAGAAGCATTTGTATGAAATCCCCAGCGAGTAACACAACCACCTGTGTGCCTGTCATCGCCCCGTAAATCTTTACACCTGCACTGATTACAATGCTCTTCAGATATAGTTATCAAAAAAAAGTAATTAAATTATAGAAAATTGACAATTGTCCACAATAGAATCTTCAATGCAACCGGTTTCGATTTATTACATCATCATCATCAGGTAATTGTCAATTTTCTTTAATTTTATTACGATATTCTACAAGATCGCGCCTGAAACGGCTCTATTTAGTCCCCTTTTTAAGGAATGTAATCTTAAAAGAAAGAACATAAGAGCATTGTATTTTGTCAACAACCATAAGTGGATCGATCGCTGTCCTTGAGGCCCTGGGGCGATTGCCAAACGACCCACGTCCATCTTAAATTTATCATGCACGTACACAAAAATATTTCGAAATATACGGCTCATTACTTCATTCATGCCGAGGATAAATAGAAAGCGGTAATGTGGGAGCTAGGGCTCACTGAAACCCCAACCAACCCTTATGAGCATCAGGATTTTATGAAGATTTAATTTATGTAGTGAGTAGGTCTCCAGTAGGATGCCAAATTCTACACAATGTATATACTGCGCATATCGATGGATCCTAATGACAAGAAACAATGGGATGCGCTAAATACAAGTACTGTGCATAGACCACCAAGCGCACATGGAGAGACGGTAGTTTAAAATACCTCAAATGAAATCTTACTGAAATTAGTATATATAGATTACTTAATTTGATAAAAGCTACAAAATGCTAGAGCGAAATATTTCGTCCATAGCCCGTGCCGAAGTTTCCAAGCAGACTTCTGTTGTCAAAATCGGATAAAAATTATAATTTGGAAATTGAAAATGTTGCTAATAATAAATAACAAAGCGTATCTCAATATCGGTTTTGGCAATTAAATACTTCATTTTTTCTCCATCCAAGGGTGGAAAGTTATACCTTATATCTTGTTTGCCAGTAATTTAAAAGCACAATAAAAGAAACCTTTGCATTGATTTCAAAGCTTTTTATTATGGGAATAAAATATAAGGACTTTTCAATTACCATTCATAGCCTTTGCTGATCTAGTATTTTTCCTCTATTAGACAAAATTTAGCCTAAGTCCTTTTCTTTCTCGAGCTAATAGTACACGAACAAATATATTTTCACAATTATATATTAATGAGAAGATTTTTCAGAGCAGATATTAGCGTAAGTACGGATATCTATCAACAGTTACATAATTGTACTTTATAAAAATATTCTTTAACTTATATCAAATATTGGCTCATTGCAAGTCAAAATTAAAACTTCGTTGTAGAACTCTGTTTCCTCTAATTCTTTGCTCCCATCATCAAACTCATTGTCAAACTCTCCGTATATATTAAAATCATCAAGTGGTTCACGCGCTTGCACACTGCTCTGCTTACGTCGCGATAGTTCTATTTTTAATGATTTTAAAGCATTTGATGCCAAAAGTAACCAATAATAGTATCGATACAATGCCAAAACTATTCCGACGGTCATTCTAGATGATCGATCTTTGGTAGTCTATATATCCGGATGCAAGGGCGTATACCTTTATCAAGCTAATAGGAAATATGCCCCCGATACACGGTGTAATGGAAAATGTTTTTATCGCAAAATCTCATTTAAAAGGAATAAAAAAATATACGGTGTAAATTGATAAAATACCTTCCGTTTCTTCAATTTCAATTGATGAATGAAGCATGTATTCCAAGGAACATACACGAACAAAATCATAAGCATATTGTACAGATATTCCAAAGGAAATTACCAAGCTCCCGCATTTATTTTCGGATCCCACTTTTCTAGGATTACATTCATACCTGAAGTTTTTGCTTAGTAAATAAAACATGGCATTCTCGAATTGGTGACAATTGTGCCACAAAAATAATTGATTAATATTGATGCCTGCTTATCTTAATATAGGAACCATTTCTTAGTATAACTTAATAATGAAAATGCCGGAATAATGCAAAAAAAAACAATTTAAGCATTTGAAGAAACCATGATAGTATTAAAAAACCAGGTACTGAAGAGAAATTTTCATATTTAAGCAGTAACCTTTACTTCCCGTAAAACATAGTGACGAATGTTTTTATTTTTATTTTTTTCAAAAACATGGATTGTAAATTATCAATTTGTAAATACAAAATTACAGCGCTATGGTTACGGTGTGATGGAACAGGTTGATGGTTCCTACCAACCAGGGGCACGTTGAATTCGTCTGATTTCATTGGGCAGATGAATGGTAAGAACTTTCCCACGAAAAGAAACGAGAAAGAAAAGGAAGAGGCGGCGAATTACGAGATAATAAAATGTGCGGTTATTCATGAATGAATGCAAGCTGTGTATTGTTTTTTGTTAAATACATTGCTCTTTTACATAAGAGAAACTGCGATATATGAAAAAACATGGAGAAAATATCGAGGACCATGTCAGGTATACAGGAAGTGTCCGACTGAATATACAGGAGAGTATGATCATTAAGTCTGTTCTGCGCAAGTTCTTAAATAATTCTTCTAATATATGACAGTTGAAAAAGACTGTTCTGCTGTTGCAGTTTTTACAGGCAGGACAAACAACATCTCCAGCATCCATCGCATTGCTTGGAAGATATCTTTAAATCACACCTACTTAGCCGAAGGACCGAGAGCCAGAAAGAATGCAAAAGTAACATACACTCGGTCAACGAAAGGACATAAAATAATAATGACACAAGCCAATGAACGAAAATTTCGACAGAATCGCTATTGCTTTAGAAATGAGTAATGATATGCTCTCAGACAAACAGAAGAGTACCTTGAGAGCGTCTAAAGCATTTCTTGGTGGGTCTGCCAATTTTGACAAATGCCGATAATACAGTCTCATTTCGCCAATAAACTCGTCTTTTCCACAATCAAGGTAATCTGAATACGTTGCAAGCAGGATGTTGGCCTGCTACGAAGCATCAGAATTAAAGCCCTGGTTATAGGCCTCCATATTAGGTAATTATCAACTGAAGCACGTCAGGAGATTGCGATGTTCCAACAATCTTTCATCAATCTGAACAAGGAAGAAGTCCAAGAATGGAATAAATACTGCCCGCCTGAAATGTTTCTCAGAGCTTGAGGCAGGGGTATCAACCCTGTATAGTTGATGGGCACATCGACGAGGGACTTTTATTTCCAGTTCTGTCAGTTCAAAAGTCTTGTAAAAGCAATGGCATACCAATGAACGTCACGTGCTATCAGGGACAAAAGAAACTAACATGGCGTCCCAGATGACAAGTTGTTGTCTAGGTTTGTTTCTTTGATCCCTGATAGTACAGTAAGGAGGCAACAACGGTGAATACGGACCTTTGGAATTCAAAGGTCTTTTTTCACCGCGTCGCTACGCAAAGTGAGGTATGGCAAAAGCACATAACTGTGAGAGCTATCTATAAAGGCAAGGAAAAACTAGAGACAAGCAGATACCTGTAGCTATTTGCTGAACTCTGGTGAAAACCTTGTGAAAATGCTCAGTAGCATCTTCTCGCATTTTCTGCAAAGCACCTTGGGCAGTGTCAGCAAGAGACATTGCCTGAGCAAGGTCCATGTTTTAGATCTGAATTTGGTGACTCAAGGGGAGGCTTATAGCAAAAAACTAGGCTGAGAGGTTCAATGAAGGTGCGTACTGAATCGTGTCACTCAACCCAACGAGTGTCACAAAGTTTCTTCAAGCGAGTGGCTATAGTTTGAGACTTTAGCTCTTTTATTGCCTTCTACAATTCATTGTTTCTTTTAGGATACCTGAAGAAGTCGTACTAAGACACCATAACATCCATGTAATTCGTAATGACTGGAAAACCACATGCATCAGAAACTGCAAGGTTGAACTGAAGTGAAATTAATGGCTAGAGGGTTCTTAGCTCGGATGTAAGCTTGTACACCCTGAAAGCGAGAGCTCATTGAACTAGCACCGTCGTAGCCCTGTTCAAACGTGTATTTTATGTCTATGCCCATGCTGATTAGATAACTAATGATGGCATCAGCTATTGCTATCCCTCTCATTTGCTACAGGAATAAAAATTAGGAAGACCTCCTTCACCTCATAATTTTTCAAGTGATGTATGCATACTACATGTTTTTCTATTTTAGAGGCATCTGTAGTTTCGTCTGCTAACACAGAAAACCCTTATGCTTGGTTAATCTCTCCCACTACTTAACTGTTTAACTATAACGTCTTGACAAGGGCTAGTTATTTCATTTTGGATTTCAGGTGATGTGTATTAATCATAGCCAGCACCTGATTCCAAATGTAAAACATTGCAGAAAAAAGGCTACAAAATAAATAAAGCTGTAAATAAACAAAGCAAGAAAATTTCTTTCAATTCCTTATTTGAACGACGTTGAAGCCGACACTGATAAACCTTCTTTGATGCTACTTTACTGATTTTGACCTCGCTTTCTTAAAATTACTCTCTAAGCCCTTAAATGTGATCAGTTTTATGCGGTGTGTATATTTGACCCTGATCTTCATTTGATATTATAATCATCCGGATTTAATTTTTTACCCTTGTTCTTTCATTGAAATGAAGTCTCCCTTTTGTCAGACAGAAGGAGGGCTGCAGTTGAAGCGTTTCCCACATGACAGGCGGTGGATCCGCCCCTTAACCGGCCAATCGACTTGTGATCGACAGGATACTTTTCCGTTTTCCGCGCCCTTTTTCCGTCAACTTGAAAAGCTGTCACTACATCAAAACATTGTCGCCTACGTCAGGTCAATTTTGTTAAAAAAGTAACCACTAAGTTCCAAATATTTCAGTCAAAGAAAAAACCTCTCATATTTGATTGTGGGTGAAGAAAATCCCAGTTTTCCTAAAGCCCTATCCACGGCAAGAAGCTACCACTCACTACCAGCCACGATACGCGACACGCGGCAGCGCCGCCACGCTTGGACGTACGACAAGGTTAAAAACTAAAATATTCTCTATATAGTGAAAAATATTTTACTATTCCACACTCTTACAGTCTACAGTCTTGGTTATAGTAGTTTGCTCGAGCGAACTTTGAAGCGAATGATGACCTTATTACGGTCAAGAGAGAGAAAGAGTGTTTAATGTTTGTGTTATAATACATTCTCACTCTCTCTTTCTCTCTCCCACTTTTCTCTTCCTCTTTTTTCTCCTTTTTCCTTCCTCTCTTATTTTCTCTTTTTCCTCACTGTCGAAAAATTTCGGCGTGGGGGGTTTTAACCCCCAAACCCCCCCTTGGCTACGCGCCTGTCATGAAGTACATTAATATGAAAGATTTTAGATTAGCTTGTTGAGATCTAAAATTTTAGAAAGACCGTAATTTTATACGTAAGGAAGGCGTGAAAACAAACGCACGACAGAACTAATCAGATGACAATCGAACCAAATTTGTGTGTCTAAATACTGGAAAATTTTAGATGATGGCATTCAGAAGCCGTGAACATGAAGAACAAGTCGTTCTTCGAAATTTCGGGAGACTTGAAGCTGGCAACCCGGTGGAATACCAGAGAGATCTTTATTCATATTATTACGACTCAGTATTAAATAAAGATATGCATAATATTAATATTTACTTAATATAGAATATAAATATATTTTAAACATAAAATTAATCAATACGTTTGAAATCTGTCAACTCTCCCGTTTAATTACCGACCATATATAAAAGTGTTACTGGCGCATTTCTGCATATTTCTTTTTTGGGTCAGTTGCAGCCACCGGACTGTACTTATTAGATCTCTGGAGTAAGCGATTCGATGAATCGAGTGAAGTGTATACGTGTCTGGTGAATAAGAAGTAAAATCGATGTAGAGATAAAATGAGACCCAGCCATTACGATCGTAGAGCAGCTAGAATCAGCAGCAGAAACTCACGTGAAGTCGAATGACGAAGTGATTAATGCGTGATTAGTCACATTATTCTGACTCTCATGCTTTTCGTGGAAGCTACGTGATGTTCATTCATTCGCGGAACAATAATTAATCGTCACATGTTCCAATTCCTGCGCATTTATTTTACATGAGGGAGCGGACACATAGCAATATGCTTCGACGATAGACGGCACCTTTCATTAGCGCCACGGGCAAGATCCCCCGCGAACCCTGAATCAACAAAGGTTTCCTCTTCTCCCTATCATTAAATGAAAGTCGCATGGACTTCGTTTGAAGTTTTAATTGACTCCGAACAATAATATCCGATGGTGACCATCCCAATCACAATCGTAAATTACGATACATCCAGCTACGGCTTTAAAGATGAATAATGCGTCGTAGGGAGGATTTCAAAAGTTAACTGATATAGATATAGCCAAAGCTCTAGCGAAATAAATGTGCAAAACTATTGACCTATTTTATTCAGAATCTGCCGAGCGAACATTAGCCAATACAAGCAGGATGAGTCGAGACAAAAAAACGTGGAAGAGGGAAACATCAGGAGTAATAGAAAAGGTTGCGTAGAGTGAAGAGGAGGAACCGTGTAGCTCCGTCACTTTGGAGATTTAGGTCTTCCGGGTTTTTCGAAGCGTTATCTCAGCATAATGGACCAACGCAGAGGAAAACCCGGAAGATCTAAATCTTCAAATGGTCCATTATGTTGGGATGGCAAATCCGGAAGACCTATATCTTCAAAGATATCAAGTCGCGGAAGTTTCACCACACATCCCATCAAATACCATGACCCTATATAAAAGTGATCATAGGCGAAGTCCCTCCGAGAATTCGTGACATAGTTAATGAATAAAAACTTCGTAATTTCGTAATTTTCCACCCTTTATTTTAAGATGCACTACCATCAAAACCGGCCATTCTTATTTTAAAAAATTCAGCAAGGACAATCAAAAATTTTTTATTCATAAACTGTCCCTGACCCACTCTCCATCCTTGCTATATATTTTCTCCCCTTTATATCCTTCCGAATCCATCTCATAAAAATCAAATTTGTTCTGGAATTATCGCCAGAGGGGAGGAGAAAGGAATTCTATGGAAGTAAGTAAGTAAATAATTGATAGGTCGCTCTGGTTAAAGATCCATAAGAGCAAAAAATACAAACATATGCATACATACATACATGTTCAAATATGACACAATAAGAATAATAAAAAATATGCATATATGTATTTGGATTTAACAAAGGTATTATTGCATATTTAGAAAGAAATCATTAATTTTACTTCTAAAATTTTAAATTTAGAGTTTTTAACATTTACCGGAATTGAGTTCCATATTTTGGTTGATGTTACAACAAATGAATCACTGACAATGAGTTTGAATGGAAGGGAGGAAGCGGTTTACGTACTGCTGGCGCGGAATACTGTCGACCACAATTCGTGTTTTTTTGGGTTCTCCTGAAGCCCTCTCAAGAGTAAAGTGACAGACGGTGACAGAGTAGAGTTGACATCGTCCTGTTTTGCCTGCGAGCAACGCGATCGAACATGCACGTCGAACGTGAATATGCAATGACTCTCCGCTCTTTTGCTACCATTGAATACACTGACGCGATTATGGCGGTAGAGATTCAGGGGCAATTTGCAGAGGGGATCAGTCGGTATCCAGGGAATCATGGAGGGTTACAAAAACGAGAATATGGAAAATCTATTGAATATCTCGGAGTTAAACTAAGTAATGGTTCCTTATGGAATAACATATTTTGGAAATGACTGGTCTAACTAATCGTAAATTAGGATTTGTTAAAATGTACCTGGGTCATTCCACGTCAGATCAGCAGTGAGTTGACCCTTGGTGTCTCCCATTCGAACCAAAATTTTAGTGTGAATTTCATCTGGCATTGAATGAAACAGTGTAGAAGAGTTTTTGGAAAAATTATTTTAGGCAGATCTAGAGACGATCAAAGTTTTGACCATTTTGCCCTATGACCTTTTTTCTTTTCGTTATATCTCCTAAACTAAAATATCTAGAGAAACGGTTGACGTCTTATTTCGTTTGAAAAAGAAGGTACAGTAACAATGTGTTATCAGTTTTGTAAATAAAATAAATTTTGATGAAATTGTTTAAATTTTAACAACAAAAATACAGCCATTTTTAAACTTAAATTATTTTTCTAGTTTGACACACTAGTCTTTTGACTTACCTTAGAAACAAGATTGGTCGCGGGCAGTGCATAAAACAACGGAGATGTTTACTTCAAAGATTGGACTACGCCATCGTTCGCAACGAGGGTCGGCGTTTAAATGATGTGCCGCTGTACTTTGAGAATTTATATCTTGGTCCGTGTAAATGCTAGTGCAATACTTTATAAACCATTTTTAAGATAATTTTATTTTAATTTCATCAATATTTTTAAATATAATATTGCAAAAAATGGAGACACCTTACTGCAATAAGCGACACCCCACTACCTAAACTTAGCAGTTTTGTCAATTTCATGAACATTGTAACTCAGCCTAGGAAAAACTGCGAAATCTACAGCAGTGACATCTCACCAAGGGTTGCGAGAATTGATAAAGATACTACGTGGCAAGCGAAATTTTAAAAAATGTATACTTTGTTGTAAATGAATTAAAATGTTTAAAAATTATCCAGTCCTCTAATTTGCACAGAATCAAAAAATCAAATCCAAGGAAACACTTATTATTTTATTTTCAATTTTTCTGTGATGTATAATAAGCAATAATTTGATTATTTGTTAATGTTAATAATATCAATTGATTCCGCGTTGCCAAACTGGACGGCGCCGCACGGCGACCGATCCGACAGAGGAAAGGCCGTTCAGCGGGGCGGAGGGGGGGAGGGAGGCGACAAAGCCCGTAGATTCCTCCTGTCATATTGCAGCGGATTCGGGCATCTACCCTCGCAGGGTAACTACCTCCGGCTCGGCAGGAAGCTTTCGCTTATATCCGAGCGTGGGTGGCAGTGGGAAAAAAGGAAAGGGAAGGGAAAGTTAGCGAGCCACAACCCCTTCGAGGCCGACATCAATGAGGTGGATTGAGGTCAAAATGACCTCAATTGGGCCTCTGCCTCCCTGAAGTACTCGTATTAGTTTGGTTACCAAAACAACTGAGACGAGTAGCCGTCGGTCTCGCTTTCGTGAAAAACCTACCGCACATCTTTGAGAGCCGGAAGAGCGCGTTGCCCAAAGATTTGGGATTAGGTGTCTCCCTGGCTCCCTTTCCGGGTAGACGCCGTGCGGTCTGCCGGAGTACGTCATCAATTCGGGGACCACCGGACCCATGGAGGGTCAATTCGGACCAATTCTGGTCAAAGCGTGGGTACATCCCTTCTCTCAGTACATCTCGTCTACCCTTCCTGTCATATTGCAGCGCAAGCAAATATAATGCACAGAACCAACTCCGTGTGTATTTCCGATACTAGCCTTCGTTCATTACATTGACATTAAAACCGTTGCCGTTCATTGCATTGACATTTAAACCATTGCCAATTTTTTTAAAAAAGCTTCTACACTTTTTCATTTAACACTAGATAGAACCCACACAAAAATTTTGGTTCGAATCTGAGACACCAAGGGCCAACTCACTGCTGATGTGACGTGGAATGACCCACCTGTAAAAAAGTCAAATAAATCAGCTACTTCTCCTTTGTTATACACCACTTATACTACGCTTCCAACAATTGAGATCCTAATGAGTTAAGCTTAAAACAGAGTTGAAACACGTGCAGAAAAGATATGAGCAAGATTCGTAAAAGGCCGTCACGATAGTCCCGTTAGTGTTACCGAGCTTTTACAATAACTGGGTTGGGAATCGCTCTTATACCGTCAATTAAAAACTTGATTCAATCTTTTATGTAAATTCAAATTCAATGCATTAGCCAACGACGTTATTGAAATCTTACGAACTCTAAACCAATAGGGTAGATCTGATCATAAAAATTAAATCAGGGAAATGGATTTCAGAAAAGGTTTAAAGTGCATTTTTTCCCGAGATTGCTAAGAGACCAAAAAGGCTACCAATGAGTCTTTGAAGTGGGTGAGTTGACAGATAGTGTACCTGATTAGTGGATTTAATCCCTAATGCTTATTTCTCAATTTCCACGAAATACTAACACTACGTTTTGCTTGGTTCCTGCATTACTTCCGTGTCTCGTTTATGTCGTCGTATTACGCATAAATCAAATAGTTACATTACCGTACATGTTAGTGAAAGTTACTTATACATTGAAACGAACTGATACATTGTCTTTAGTACAGATACAGATATATTGTCTATTTTATCGACATTTGTATAACCTCCATTGCTACTTTATTATACATTACTTTTTGACGGGTTTTATTTATGTAAAATCATAGCTTCTGGAAAAAAATAATTATTATCATTATTACAATTATAATTTCAGTGGATGATTTAGAATATTCTTCATGATATCCTAAAATCAGGTGAATCGATTAAAATAAGTTGATGCGATATTCCTTGATTTAAAGAAGGTCTTAGACGAGGTTCCTCACAAAAAACTCATATATTAATTGCAATCATGCGGAGTCAGTAGAAAAATAGTGAATTGGATAAGTGACATTCTCAGTCATCAAAAACAAAAAGTAGTTATTGATGGTTTTAGCTCTGATATGGTCGAAGTCATATCAGATGTTCCTCAGGGAAGCGTGATTGGCCCTCTTTTATTCATTATTTATATTAATAACCTAAGTTCTCGAGTTAGCAGAAAATTAAGATTATTTGTAGACGATACAGTTATCTACCTCTAATAAGCGAAGATTCGGACTTAGAGGTTTCATCGACAAATGCACCACAGTTCACTTCCTGCGAAAGTCATCACAAAAATGCCATACCTACACTGTGGGTGGAGTAAACATAAAATCTTCAGATACAGTCAAATATCTTGGAATTACCTTAGCATCTGATACATCGTGGGGATTACTCATACAGAACATATGTGGCGCAGCATAAAAGAAACTAGGTTTTTGTTAAACGTATAATATGAAGGCCCTCGGATGAAAAAGTCAAACAGAGATACTACTTCGCTCTGGTTAGGCCACATCTCGAATACGCCGCGAGCATTTGGGACCCTGGTCAGATAGATTTAGCCAAAAAAAATAAAATACAAAGGAAAGCAGCGCGCTTCCATAAAAACTGCTACGAGCGTACATATAGTGTCTCGCAACTTTTAGAGGGATTAAGGTGGGAGATCCTAGAGACTTGGAGGCTACACGCTAAGCTTGAGACATAGAGAATATTATCATGACTCCTCACTACATCTATAGGTATGATAAATGCGATAAAATAAGAGAGATACACTGCCGAACAGATAGATACAAAACTCGTTCTTTCCTCGAACAATAAACGACCACAATAAAATATGAGCTCCATTAAATACACTCCTATAATACATGTCACATTTTCATCTCCAAAAAAACGTACCCCTTTACACGGCTGATGACCTAACAACCCCTGCCACATGCCCAAGCGGCGGCTCGCGGGGTATCATGTAGATGTAGATGTTGGTTGTAACTACCACATGCCATATACCCATGAGGTGGCTTGTAGGGTAATATGTAGATGTAAATGAGATAAAGGCCAAGGCTATAATCAAATTGATAGTTAATGGAGACCTATCCAAATAAGTTAAAACAACAGTCCCACGAGGAAATTACAAATGGATTGGCTCGGATATTCGGCAAAGGACGAAATCCCGGAAGAGTTAACATGGGGAAGAAAATGCACTCCAATCCAAGGGTTGACGTGGGTGATCTCAGGAGGCTTCACAGAAGTACTTCACGGATTGTTGCGACGTCGCACAAACTGAAGTACTTGCAGTATCAGTTGTGAGGTTTCCGCCGCTCCTTTTATCGATAGTCAAAGAAGCTTCCACATTTTCATACATTTCCTTCAATTTTCAACATCCTTCATTAAGAGCGTCTTTTGTTGAAAAATGCCTTCGATGGTGCTGCTAGTACAAGGAATGAACCTTTGAACAAAATGAATCGAACGCAATAATACTCGAAGCTTCTTAGCTTTTTCATAGTTTCATTTTCCAATCTGCTCAGGAAAATGGATTGATTTCTTAAAATAGAATACTGGCAAAAACCATATTTACGAATTTAAAAAATACAGCTTTGTAACAGTTTTTCCGAAGGCCTTTGCACTAACTTGCTGGATTTGTATATTTTCTGGATTTTCAAGTTCAACTCTTGGCACTAATACGTCACAAATCAGTAGTAACTAGTGATGGGTCGTTCATGATCGATTCGTTCAAAATTATTGAATCACCAAGTGAGTCAAATGACTCATGATTCATTTCGGGAAAATGATTCGATCATTCAATCATTTTGTGTTTCCGTCTGCCGTGTGATTGAATGTGATATTAAGTGGAAAAACATATTCACATGTACGTTATCCGTTATGTCTAGTCATGAAATTTCAGAGAGATATCTTCATGGGAATACATCCATTAATATTTGGTCAGTGAGTTTATGTTTGTATAGCATAGTTAGAGACAAGGCGCTCATTTTACAAACGATGAAATTTAACCCTTGTTACAATATCAGCGCATCTGCTCAGCGCATCAGTTGGTAAACTTCAAAAGAATTTTAATTTCCTGCTCAGTTGAAAGCTCCTAATTGAATGGAATTCAATACAGCAAATCAAAAAACATTCATGCACATTAATTTGTTTAGTCTGAGCTAGTGATTTAATTTTCATGTGCATAGTTTGACGTTATTTTTCTTGAATTCAGAGTCTGTGACAGTTTTGCCTCTCTAAATATTCTCGTGACTATAGTACTTGGAAATCTCCAATTTAATGCGGATCCAAATTTTGTGTAGTATGGAAATCAATCAGCCTTCCTAAATTTCTAAGCATGATAGTAATTATTCGAAATCAATTATTCAAATAGATTGATGGCATCAATTAGCATCATTAGAGTGTTTGAGTCTCTTCAATCTTGATTCATTCGAGTCTTCCGATTCACGTGAGTCTCGTGATTCATCTATTCAATCTGATTTACGAGTCATAATGAATCAAATGATTGAATAAATTGATTGAATCTTTTAAGTGACTCGAATCAAAATGATTGAATCACTAAAATGATCGACTTAGCCCATCTCTAGTAGTAACATAGATTTGGAAAAAAATCTTACCAAAACCACGTCCTATTCTAGTGTGCTGTAATGTGGTGGCAGGCGTCATATTTATCATTAACACGACATTTTCTCAGCTGCCGCGATGAATGACAAAGTGCTCGTTGATAATTTAATTTCGAGCGTTCCTGGACTGGGCATAAAACCATGGTCAATCGGCTTTCAGATATCAAAAGAAGATAAGAACCCCGAGAAGCATTGTGGCCTGCACGTTGCACCAGTCAATATTAGGCCCGATGTTTGAATCAACGTCAAGGACACCTTTCTCCTCGGACAAATTTCAGCATTGACCCTTAGTGAATTAATTGAATGACTGTTGTATCGAAGGTCTGATAAAGCTTACGTATAAATGGATTTTAATCATTATAATTTAAACACGTCAGTAAAGATTTGTAAAATATACTCTCTCTTTGTACATTTCACACTACTTAATTTTTACCGACCATGTATTTGACAGTGTCAGTATCACGGTTTCATACCTTGGTATAAACTTTTCTGATAGATATAGTCATGAATATACATAATGGATTCAAATGTTTGGGATCGTTGCCTAGGCTACATGTTGCCTAACTTTCCATATTTAGTTCACCCAGTCCTTGGCGCAACTTGGAAAAAGTCTTCTCAGTCGACTCGTAAATGTCCGTTGATGATTGTTGTTTACGTGAGACTGTGGTGAACATTCAATAAAGATGGAAGAGATATGAACTACTTGATGCTGTGAATAGTAATTGACTATTTTTGAGATCTAACAGTTACTTTCAAAATGCTAGAGAGGAAATATCTACTACAGGAAGTGTGTAAGAGGTAAATGAAACGTCTATCGTGAGCATTTTCTCTTCTATATATATTTTACTGTTAATTTACAGCTACATTTTTTTGGTTTTATTACCTGTTGAGAGCCTTAGTAATCAGAAGGTATGATCTAGATAGATTGATGTGAATGTAAATGTGTAACCTACTAGTCATTTGTGGCCTTTGAGTAGGTTCAGTTATTTCTCTTTTATTTGTTATTAAAATGATAGTTATTGGCGCAATTTCTCATCCATAGATGATATTGTCGAATCTAGGCTTTGAAATTCTTATAGTACTTATGTATATGTCTTCTAATATATTCCACTTTATTCACCTCGTATTATTATTAAATTGCCGTAAAACAATATTTACGAAGTGCTAAGAAGTTCATTGTGCATTTGTGTCATTAAATTTGGAAAGAATTTAATATATCTGTAGACCGAGCAATATTAAAAAAGAGTGTAATTACGTCCCGCTTGTCGCACTACATTTTTTATCCACTGCATTATGATTACTGGTAATTAAAACCGTTAAGACGTGATTATTTACGATCTGTAGACTGTATTTACATTTGAACAGCCGTCTTTCATCACTAGACGGCGACTTAATCGAAAAAGTTGTTTGTTTACGGAATTCTAGGCATCATTTTTTGGCGACGAGTCAACAATCCATTATGTACACCCATGGATATAGTGTAATACCTTGACAATGCATGTCGAAAGCATACTTGGTAAAATGAAAAGTGTAGAATGTACATTGCGAGAATATATCTCATGTGCCGTGTTTCCCTAAACTAAGCCTGAAACCTTAACATTGTTTTTAATTTTATTATATATTTGCTGATTTAATGAAAATTCTCGTTCTTTATCTTAGCACGAGAATTCTGCTTTGACCGAAAGCTTAGGACACATTTGCAGAGGAGTAGAATAGGAAAGGTCCAAATGGAACATGTTACAGCAAAGAAGAACTAAATGGATTGGGCACACCCTGAAGCACAGTGGGTTTTTAAAGAATCTGCATCTACATACCACCCTGCGAGCCGCCACATGGAAGTGAGGCAGGGGGTGTTAGGACGCCAGCCGTGTAAAGATGTAGGGGATAAGGTTTTTGGAGGTGAAATGGCGACGTTTATCATAGAAGTGTAATTAGTGGAGCTCAGTTTTAATTGTAGTCGCTTATTGTGAGCGGAAATAACGAGTTTTTGTACCTATCTGTTCGGCAATGTATCTCTCTTATTTAATCGCTTCTGTCAGACCTAGAGATGAAGTGAGGCGTCATGATAATATTCTCTGTGTTGCTCTGAAACATATAACTGAGTTAATGTAACTGAGGGAAAAATAGAGAGTTAAGTCCCAAAAGGAAGGTCAATGGATAAATACATGGGGAAAATACATGGGGAGGTCTGCACTTAACCAATCCGCCTATTGAAAGACCAATGTTGGTCAATCCCATGATGCCACTGAATAGTATTTAAGCTAACTTGCAAAACGACTCATGGTTCACAAGCAAAATGCTGGGAACAAATGGTGCATAGGAATATATAATTCTCAGTCAACAGCTTGCTGATATTTTTTCGCTGATTACTTTATTGCTTCCTTTTCTTCGGTTTTAAGGTATCGTTAAAAAAAACTGCCACAGCTTTGTTGATCAAAGGTGAAATTGACGGTGCTGTGACCTTTCCATCTATTACAGAAAATTGAAACGTCAGCTCTGATTCTGAACTTTGATTTTCCATTTCTCTCTTATACTCGTATTAACAAGCTACGAGTCGGTAAATGAAAACTGGTTGGTACTGAGTTTGTAGCATTCTGTCATTTAACTGGGATCATTATTTGGTTCTTAATATAGCTGCCTAATAATTCATTTCATTTTATTCTGTTACAAATCAAATCGAAAGTGAGGCTGGAGGAAATATGCCAGGGTTTTGTAAATTGTCTTTACTATATCCTATAACATTTAGGACCCATTTTTAAAAACAGATTCGATTGCTAAGATATGGATTTTGAAAGTTCGGGGAAATTTACTAGTAAAAAGTAACATGACAGCACATTTTGCATAATGCGTTCAAGAGTATTTCGGAAGCTTTATTGTTTTGTTTAATATTTTAACTTACAAACGATCATTGAGTTATAAATGCAATAGCATCCAATAATAGAAGGGATATAAGAAGTTCGTGACCGGTGTTGCTATGATCTTAAATAACAACGGTAAAAAATCGCGGTTGTATGTAAATGCTGATTAACGGAGCACTGTACACGATGTTCTCTTATTCCTACGCCAAGTCTAAAGGTCGGATTTTCAATGAGTCCATCGCCACTTTCTGGAATCCAGTACTCCAGTCCCCGAGCAATATGAATTCAACAGCATCGCGAAGGGATTAAATATTTGAATCTCGTTAGTACTTAAAATATTAACCTATTTAGTGAAAAAAACCTTTATGTGCCATTCAGGGAAAAGTTTGATATCTCATACCCGGCCCAAATTTAGTTCATTCCAAGAAAATAAATTATCCTTTAATTAATTTCTTGCTTCCATTTGATTTCTTTAGGAATTATTAGTTGATGCTCATAACATCTACGATTAATGAATATATTCAATGCCTCTACTATGTTGTTTACACCAATTTCTTGAGCCATTTCTAGATTGACTTTTCAGGAAAGACAATAGTTATTGGTTTTCGATAGGCTAGAGGAATTTTTCCAGCATCTCCAATATTCTTGGAATAAAAATAAAAACCTGTTTTTCCTGGCCTTCAAAATTTCCGGAAAATTTAGATCACTACAAGAGACCGAGAAGATAAGTGAGAGAAAATACAATCTGGTGCATTAAGTGTTAGAGTACAACGGTAGACTTATTTGTCACAGCGTGATGGATTTTGGTGCATTTCCATCCAATACTAAAATCCCTAATTGGCTGAATAGTCCCAAAAATGTTTTTCACTGGTGTTCAGTGAATGGAGCAGAATATAAAAGAGATCTCAAATTGATAGGCAAATAGTTTCGGACAGTTATCACTGGATTTTGCGATTTTCTATATTCATAAATGGAACGATGAAAACTCATCCATATTAATAATGAACGCCAGGCGAATAAATAAACTCGGTCGCGCCGAACCCTTAACGGCCGAGTGACTTCTTTCAATATAATGAGTGCGCGCGGATGATTTGGACAGCGGCATTAAAGGACAAACCGTCAGACCATTACGGACCCATCCATCGCAATGTATCCCTTCCTCGCGGCTTCCCCGTAAAGGGTGACTATTGTGAGGAGACTAAAAAAAGAGACATTACGAAATGAAACACAGTTCCGTGGGCGTCATACTCGTTAGGCGCTTCGCGAGCAAGGATCGACGCAGTCATTTTGGGCCTCGCTGGCCACCTAACGACAACCGATCATCAAATTGGAGCCTTTATTTCCCCTTTTCCCTACGATAGAGTACTTAGATTCCCCCTCACGAATAATACGAGCGGGGCGAATGGACACTGGGCATTCATTTTTTTATGGAAAGAACATCCCGCCCCCCTCCGCCCCTACCAGGGACCTTATGTGCCACCATTTCGGCGTAACGAAGGGGTAATGAATTTATGCGGTATGCGGTACTTTCGTGCAAAGAACTTTAATTTTTGAAACGCGTAATTTACACACGACCGTCATGAAAATTTACCTCCAATTTGATGGACAAAATTTAATAGAGAAATTATAATATTTCCATTAATAATGTCCCTCCACATAAAGTGAGAGAAAATTGAGCCAATGTAAAGTGATGGAGCCACATGATTGAAAATAAGATATAACCAAGTAATTTTGTTACATTTACTGTAACCAGGAATTTCAATTTAAATAAAATTACTATTTCTCCACAGGAATGCTCTAATTAGGGGAAAATTTGTCTTTTCAAGCCGTTTACCAAGAAAGGATATGAAATTCCATGAGTAAAGTTTGTTGATCAGTTAAATTCCACGCTCTAAAAAAATTATATCGATTCACACATCAAATCAATCATGCGCAAGACCATTTGCAGTTTGAAATTTTCTGTGGAAAATCAATATCTCACTTTCCACCTAGATTAGAAATACTTGTCATTTCGCTTTTCTTCGCCCCTTTAAAATAGACAAGTGAAGACTTTTCACCATGATTTCGATTGTCTAAACCTTTACCTTTCAGCCAGTGGTGACGCGAGGGGGAAAAGTGTTCGACTGCTAATCCGAGGGTCCAACCACAGTAGATTTTTCATCTCACCGGATTTGGATGCTTGTTATCTTTCGTTATTATTTTATAATACAGACGATTTAAAAGGTCAGTAGAGCCGTTTTTGGGGATTTGGAAATAAAAAATAAATACCATGTAACTACGAAATTTTCTCAAGATTAACACAAGAGAAATTTTCAATAGGGAGATAAGTGTTTGACACCGTTACTCGTATTACCACAAAATTCAGCAATAAAAAGTTTCCAACCGTTATAAACTTCTGTATTCCAAATATTTAGAATTAGATCCTGAACACAAACCCCCCCCCCCCAGCCCCCGACTATATGAACCTTACACGGAAGTCATTTCCTGAGCGAGCTACCCCGTTTTGAGGTCAGGAGCGTCTTTTAGGCGAGGTAAGCAAAGTTGAGAAAGGGAACGAGGGGAGAACTAGAAGCCAAACATTTTTACTAGCGCACACATTACGAAAAAAGGACCGACAAAGGAGCGATTCTGCGTCCCATCACACAGAAGCTTTATTCTCACGGCATCCCTGCTAAGCGTGGGAATTACCAATGGCAAATTCCTAGCCCTCATCACCTTAACCCGGGTCCTTAGAGTTGGAAGTAAAAAAAGAAATAAGTAAATAATTTCTTCTTTTCCTTTTCATATCTACGTAAGAAGACATGTCATATGTCTCTGTTACCAATACCTCTCAGTACCTCTCATACTGAACCTCTTTAGACAGCAATATAATCGCATTCGGCTGTTTCTCCCCTTATTAGGTTTCCATTTCTCTCTACTAAGTGTCTTTTTTCTGATGTCCTGACAATTATTTCAGCGCATTCTATTCTTTATTCAACTCCTGTTGAACTTCCAAATCTTCCTTCTAAAACTGTATATCCAAAAATTTTCTTTACTTTTTAACATTTTTCGTTCATTTTTTATGAAATCCCTCACAGAATTAAATGCCAAACATGGAAATTATATGATCAAATTTTCTTTACTCAGCAACATTATAATCGTACTACCTAAATTCTTGGTAACCAGAACACCGTCGTGACGTGCCACAAAATTTTCAATTCTCAAATTGTTTCCGCAGCTCTTTTATACCGTTTCTCTATATCATGATGGGTAGATAAATATATTCTTAGAATAGTGGAAACGGTTTCAGGTTTTATGCTGAGGAATCACTCTATCACGGAAAAAATGGAATATAGCTCGGATAATTTCACTTTATTATTATGAGGTCGGGTTCACGGAGTTCTTTTTCATTTTCATTTTCTCCTCTTGCGATGGCGTTTCAACTCTTAGCCTTAAAACCTGGATGAAAGCCATCGTGAGACATTAGAATCATATTTCTTTGCTTCTTTCCACACATATCAAACACATTTCTCTCCCACACAAATATATGTTTTCCTATCACTTGGTTAGGACCAAAGTTTTATATTCAGGAATTTTATCGAAATCACTTCCAGAGATTTTCATTCGCCCTAGTGCGCCAATCACTACTCAATACCGCAGCGACTTTGTCTTCCATTTCTTGCAGACTCTTTAATAACTGACTGGAAGCAGATTTGATGAGCGTTAAACAATGAAAGAACGTCGATAATTGCATCCACGATTGTCTTGTAGTTTTGTTTTCAATTGAGGCATTGAATATGCTTTTCATAAAGTTTTTAATTGCTCTGTGATAAAAAGCTTGCGTTTTTAATACCTATCTGGGACAAATTCAAAACCTTTACACCAAACTTTCGGCCTTGACTGTTCTTGACATATAAGAATGCTCTCTACCGGCAGGTTATAAAGCATTTTTTCAGCGCTCAACGTTCCATCCAGCTTCGTTCGTGTACGTAAAATAGCGTATACTTCTATCAGCTAACGTCAACATTTTGAATGGAATGCTCCTCAAATCAGAATCAAATAACACTCACATTGCTTTCCCAACTTGTTTCTATAGCAGTACTTTGGCTTGAATTCATTGCTATTCCCCAACTTAATTGGGTCCGCCTCAAGTTTTGCAAGCAGTGCTTCATTAGCGTAGTTCCATCACATGATATGTCACCGGTCAAATTTTCACATCTTTGCTGCTGAGACTTTCACTCCATCGATATGTCCATCTACCGTAGACTTTCACATATTTCCCATGTTTGTCTAACTGCCTCCATACCCACTCATTTCCCTTTATTGTTGGCAATTCATAGTAAATCAATGATTGAATTTTTCTAGTCATTATTACGGTTTATATAAAATAATTATCTCTTTTATTTTAATAGTCAAAGTGTAGACTGTACCAATTGAAGCTATTCTTGTTCAACTTATTGCTATTGGTATCCAATTCAACGGAAACACACATGGTACGCCTATAAGGTTAATAGAATGAAACCTGATGCGGTGGAAACGATGTATTCCCAAGTTAATGATAATTACAATTGTCATTTAAATAGAGCCGAAGCATAATTTCCGTTTATGGAAACACACCTATGCCTATATACCATGATTGGAAAACGATGCTGCATAATATGGGGTCGTGAACAAATATTATCAACATTGGCACCATGGATTACTCCATACAGGCCAAAAATAAACCTATGAATATAAAGGCATGGTGTCAATTAAATACGGACCATCTAAATTTGACTTCCTTATGGTAAATACGCGCAATAACGAGTGTCCAGTGGACGTGGAATAATTATGATCAATCGCGGGTCTATATGGACATTTTTCAGCATAGCGTTTAAGAAATAAATTTCTACTGTGAGGGTAACTATAAAAGATGACACATAAAACCGACATTCTGAGCTATAATAAATTTCGATTATTTTTTGTATTTGCGTTACCCTTACCACTTTGTAACGTAAATTAAATAAGCTATGAATTTGTTTCAAGAGTGAATGTTTTTATGAGGAAAATAAACATTTTATGACTCACTAATGCAACGAATAAAACGTGGAACGCTCTTTTCGTTGATAATCGAGTTAATTTTTAAAACTAAATTACGAGAGCTCAGATTGATTCTGCCTAGCAAGTTTTTCAATTGAAAAAACATGGCTTCCCCATAAAACCGAATCAATTTCCGAAGCCGAATTTCAATCGAACAAATTGAGGAAACATTGAAATTAATAGCGAAAATACCCCAACACAGGGAGCCAATAGGGATTATCTAATTCTATTATCTCGGAGCTGTATCGTTTTCACATATATTTAGCTTTTGAAAGATTTATGTGCGCCATTTAAAAAAATGACATTGCATGTGGAGCAGTAAATGGAGGAGTATATTGAGCGGCACCACTGTTCCACACCATCATTAAAATGCAACTATCCCATTGAACGAGAGGGATTTTGTATCGTCATAAATATTATATTATTTTGGTTTAAATTTTAACTTCATCTTTTCTTAAAAAATCATGAAATAATTGTAAATGAAAGATAATTCCAAAATATCAACACAAAGCTGGCACTATCGATAGGAAGGAGCTTAAAATAATTGAAAAAGTTATAACGCCACATTCTGTGAGCATCATTGAAATGTTTTCACATCGCTATTTCATTTGGGTTAGAGTTTGGCTAACAGAGATAAAGAATAACTCTCATTTCCTAGATCATGGCCATGCAATATTATCAATTGCTTTTTAAGTCGTGCAACGCGGTCTCGTGAAAGCGACGATATTGTAACGCACGTGGGTGCAGAAATAACTATTCCTTTATGGAGTACTCTTAACACATTTACTTCACTCTTAAGTGTACTCTTCGTATTATTCCAAGTTACTCGCAAACATTATTCTTCTCTTCGCTATTCCTCGAATCCTCCCTTGTTGAATCCTTTTTGCTGTCAACAATCACCCGTTACCAAGGCTCTGAAAGATTCCTCTTGAAGATTCCTTGGCTACACTGCCCCCTCCTCTTTACGGCAATCCGTACCGTTTTTTAGGTTACTTAGGTCCCCTTTAGTAATCTTTCCTTGTTTTTTAATCCTTAAGATGGGGGCAGTGTAGCAGAGGACTCTTCAAGAGGAAGCTTCCAGAGCCATGGCAACGGGTGGTTGTTGACGGCAAAAAGGAATCAACAAGGGAGAATTCGAGAAAGAGTCTTTGCGAGAATCTTGGAATATGACGGTGAGTACACTTAAGAGTAAAATAAATGTGTTAAGAGTACTCCATAAAGGATAGTTATTTTTGCACCCACGTAATAATTTGTTATTGCACGTAATAATATGTTAAGATGTAAACAGCTGAAGGAGTTCGTGATAACTGAGCGAAAGAAGGGAGGAGCTGCTTGAAAATGAGCGGAAACTGCTGTTTCGCGGGCAGAAAATCTACTGGAAATACAATTTACAACTCCTATTCCGAGCGTAAGAAGTCCTATCACAGGCTGAATTCTGTTGTATCAACATAATAAAAAAGACATTGGCAGCATCAAACAACCAGTCAAAATTAATGATTGAGAGAATTAAATAATACAACTGATATTTCGACTATTGTAATGTTGCCGTAAACCGAGGGATAGCCGGTGGAGTTTTGGAGAATATTTAGGTCTTCTGTACTAACCTTTCTTTGTTTTTCAGTGAAATATTAACTGAAGGAACTTTAGCTATTAGCTATTTGTTTCACATTTGAATAGTAGAAATTCTACCACTTTAAGCTTACAAAAAGAGTAAAATCTGTACCATCTTCCCTCTGCGGAGTGACCTCGTAAGCAATGGCTTCTATTTCAACTTCACGCCATTAGTTCCACACTTGAACACGTCCTACAGATACTGTGCACTTGGAAAATACCTTCTGAGCCAATCAGATTTTCTACAGCAAAGCGTTGGTCTTTACACAACTATTTAAATCTTCATTGAATCTTTTAGTGGCGATCGCCTAAATTTTAATCTCAAGGTTTCCTTAAAAAAAATCCCTTATTCTCCATATTGGGGCGTAATTGGAGCATTTAGATAGTGGGGCAGATATAATCGGGAGTCAAGGTAGATAGGTAGATTGCAAAATCTTTTGAGAGAAGTTGGTGATCGCAGAATAATTGCTCACAATATCTACTCTCCCTTTGATGCAAGATTTAACCACTTCAATTTAATGACTTCATCGCGAAAAACTAAGCAGAGAGACGAAAATTGTTCCGGCACTCTTTGTATTTCATAGCTTGTAACATTATTAAAATGTTTCCCTTCGAAATGTTAGGAAGGAATGGAGGCAATAGCTACCCCAAATTACGTCCGCATACGCCTCCGACCTCCGTGGTATCCAGAAAAATAGTAACTAGAACTACAAAAAACGAAAATAAACAATAAACAATGATGTGCCATACTTACCCTGCTAACTGCACTTCTTAGATCTTTTATAGAATGAAAAAATTTTAAAACAAGTATTTACGAATTTTGGCCAGATTTTTACTCTCAAATAGTTTCTTGGACAAGGAGAAGTACTAACTGGGCGATATTATTAACCAAAACAGCAAAACAATTAAGGTTTAGCAATAATGTAGTGATAACGTGATTACATTGAAATCAAAGGCAGTGTAACTAACTGGAGGGGAAACTCGTAATCGCGGTTTAAGCGCTCGTGGTTTAAGGTAGTTTGAGCGAAATATCATTCTACTTAGAAATCAATGAATTTGGTCTCATTTTAAAGAAAAATATCTCACCCTTCTAATGACACCACAAATTCAACCGCTTACTACATTAGATTTGGAGATATTTGCCAAAAAATACCGACCCTTTTACATGGGAAATGGTGCGTGCATGCACTCCAGAGAGACATAATTTACAAAATGAGGCATTTCTAACACTTAGATGTCGTAAAATAACTAAAAGTGTGTATTTTGTATGTTTTTTCAACTATACTTCAAAATTAATCATGTTTTCACCGCAGTAACTTCTTGGATATCACAAAAAACCTTCCGTTTTGAAGGAGTTTCAAACGCACCGCGCGAAAAAAATGAGTCAAGTTAAAGACTTATTTAGATACTTTCATTTAATTACTTACAATTTTTTTCATAATTCTTATAATTATTACAATGTGTTATTCTTACAATTCTATTATTATATTATTGCACCACTGATAATGCAATATTTTATTGATGTATCCTACAGCTGGTGAAATTAAAACATATAATTCGAATTTAAGACTAGGGAACTATCTCGCTCGGACGACCTTAAGCGCTATTTGATCAACGTTCCACCAACTTGCCAGCACATGAACCAACCACCGTCAACGAACACCCTCTTCAGTTAGTCCATCCATTCCGACCAGAATTATATTCGTGTTTTTGGCAATAATGTAGTGATATTCGTTTTTCGTGTTTGCACCATCTTCAGCTCGCTAACCGACTTCACCCCGGTTTAAATTAATAATATGAAGGCTCAGTGGATCTCACCAAAAGAAAAGATCTTAGCCCAGACATACATATGGCATACATTCAATAACAACCCCTTAAAATTATTGACTGAATGCAACAAATATTTCATCGCAGCCTATGATTAAGAAACGGTATCTTGCCATCCTCGTAACCTCGAAACATACCTTTGATCAATTTCATTAAACAAAACGTATCAAACGCTGCACATTCATCCAAAAACGGAATCATAATTCATTCATTCTGATTATATATTTTGAGGTACAAAATAAGAAATTTAAAACCTCAGATTCAAAGAAATGCGAAACTGTTTGCTCAGTAGCTTCAAGGGAGTCAACCGCTCCTGGTCAAACACTTGAGTGAAATTCCCATGGAGAAAATCATTCACTTGGACTGGAACCGGGAGAATGAATTTCAATATTGAAACCACTCGACCGCATGGTCACCTGCGTGTGACCTCTCTAAAGTTACTGCGCGGCCTGTTCTGGAGTTCTTTGAATTTATACATGTACACACATCGTGTTTAAAGTTGGGCTTTACATCGCGACATTAGCGATTGGCGCTCACCCGCGGTTATTCCATGGAATTATATGCACGGTACCAGTGAAGTCATCTTGCTCCTTAGAGCCCCCATAAGATTTAAAGGGGAATAGAAAATTCGCCTCATTGGAAAATATCTTCTGAGCTAATCAGATTTTCAACAGCAAAGCGTTGGTTTTTCACAACCATTGAAATCTTCATTGAATCTTTTAGTGGCGATCCCCTAAATTGCAATCTCAAGGTTTCCTAAAAAATAATCCCTTATCCTCCACCTAAGGGTGTAATTTGAGCATTTTGATGGTGGGGCAGATATAATGTGGATAGCTGAATTGGTTAGAGTACTCGGCGCGGAATCTAGAGGCCTGGGTTCGAATCACAGTCCGGGCGAACGATTTATCCATTGTGAATTTAAACCTCAGATTTGTAACAGAGGAGGGATTGCATAAAGACCATCTTAATAATGGTGGCTTCCACTAGTTAGAAAAAGCAACTATCAACGTGAACTGGACTATATTTCTGACTTTCCTAAACAGTCTTGGAATGGCAGCCATGGCAAAAGAATATTTTTCAGCCTGTAAGCTGCACATCAAGCGGAAAATGAATACGGTTTTATCAAGAAAAGAGCATAAAAAGTGCGTATTCACTAAAAATCCACCTTATGTGCATAAAAAATCAATATACGGAAGAAAGGATAATTAAAAACAGGAATACACCGTCACATAGTGACAAAAAAATCCGTTCTGATGAAATGGAAATTCCGGCAGAAAATATGGATGTCAATGATTCCACTGAACTGAGTGGTAACCTATGTACCGATTGTATCTGATGGAGTAAACAATATAATACAAAAGTTCTTTGAAAATATTTAGCAGATAGAATTATCATGAAACTTGTACAGCAAAACTGATTCCAATCAGAAAAGTTTTCTGTCGATGAAGATGAATCAACAGTGATAAAAAGCGAAATACGACGAGAAAAGCACAAATGTGAGAACTGTATTAGATGAATTGTGCAACAACAGCTAGCAATCAGAATTTGCTTTGCAATCAAAATGAGCGCCAAAAAACTATGAAAATTGAAATGTTTAACGGGCCTACCAATAGAAAACAGGACGAAGAATTGAAGCAGAGATGCGGCGTCCCTGAAGAATTGTGATGGCTTAATGAATTGGAGTGATAACCAATGAATAAATCTTAGGAGGTTCTTAGCGGCAGGTGTAGAATTGTAATAAAAGCTACGAATTAGACGATATAATTGGATTAATCGGTATATTTTGAGACACGAAAATCTCGGGAAAACGATCATTCATGCGGAACACGAGTGTACAAATAGGCTCGATTGGAAGCAATAAATCATAAATAAGGGCTCGATTGGGAGATGAAAATGATGGATGGAATACATTAAGCAAATTATGAGGGATCTCTGAACTATGAAGAATAGCGGAGGAACGGGAGGGCCAACTGAAAAGATAAATGCGTTTTAATGCACAGCAAGTTATGAAATAAAGTCTCGCTTTGTACACTTAGAAGCGATGATTCATTTCATTTGTCGCGTTTCCACGAAGTTAGGCCTGAAACTCTAACTTGTTCAGTAGAACACTCTCCTGATTTATGACTGAGGGTGTAAATTATTTTTTTTAAAATCAGAATGAATGGTCAAGTTTCCTTATATTCGGACACACCGGGCCAGACACTCCTGTGGAGGGAGAGGCGGTGTTCCGACTGGTAGGGTGCGAGGGGTGTCAGATAGACAGACCGTCAAAGAGTTTCAGGAGACTCGGAGACGAGAGATGTGACGTGAGAGGGTTATGAGACGAAGTGGGTGACCTTTGGAGGGTTCTCTTCATCCATTCAGGAGCGGGGTATGACGTGAACATGGCGACAGTGCCAAGGGGTGGGTCCGGGATCGAGAGGGGAGGGGAATCGATCCCACATACCGGCGCTTCTTTGAGATGACAGGTTCACAGGAGGCCCGACGCGCCGTACCAAAACCCACTTTCTCGCCAGAATCGAAAGGGATATGCATAATGCTCACCCGAGGGGATAAACGGAAAGTTCCGAGAGACGAGAGAGTTCGCCGACATTGTGACAGCCAATGCGCATAACTTTACTTTCTTTGGAGATCGGCACCATTCGCATGAACTACAAAAACTCTGTCCTACGGAAGATAATTTAAAGACTTCCCGTAATAAGACACCGAGTAGGCTACTCGGAGAAGACGTGATTCCAGATTCCAAAAGATGCGATGAAAGAAGACATAGCCAAGAAAGGTAAAATGGAACTACTCTTCTCATCAATGAATGCTTTCCATTGCAAATTTCTTCCTTTGTTAATACCTAGAGAAAGAAAACTATCGACTAGATTCAGAATTTGCTTTGTCGTTGCTGGGTCTAAGAGTTGTGTGATAACTTGAAAAATGCAAATACTTATTGATAATTTTATTCTTGCTTATAATCCTGCTATTTTCATTACACGTTCCTACCCCAAATAACCATTGACTTTCAAGAGAATTCAAGTTTCCAGTAATCTGAGGTCATTTCTGATCTCAAGAGGAAGAAAATAAGAGATGATAACCTTGGTTTGACACTGAGATGAAAGTATTCCAAGACCTTATGAAATATAGATAAATACTTCAGCCCTTCGTATTATTCTTCGTATTACAAAATTATGATAGCTATTAAAAGAGAAACGAAGATAAAAACGTTTAGCTCTATAAAATTACATGCCAAGAGATGTATTCGGCACTCTCAAAAACCATCATTGAGGTATAATCGTAAATAGGACTTACGAAGAAATATTGAGCATATGTTTTAAACAAATAACGACGGACGTTATACGAAAAATGGAGATTAATGATAGTAGCGGCTGTCCATTACGTAGATAAGGTAGAGTTGTTAAATCAACCTTTGGATCAATGGTTTTTGTAAATTAGAAGCATTTAAAATGTGGGCGTGGATAAAATTGGATATGGTTAACTGGGTTGCTAAGAAAACAAAGGGAGCTGCATAATAGGAGAGGAATAGAGGTACCGCGAGGCACTCTGATGTAAAATGGTAGATATGTTAAGGACAGATCTCTTGGAAAAAGGGTAGACTATGCGGTCATCCATGATGAATTATGCGTAAAAACTTTGAGTGATGAAAAAACGCAATACTGCTCTTTCTCTGTTGATTGTATCAAATACAATGCTTCTCAAGTAAGAACCACCAGTGAAGGGAAAAGAGGCAAGAATTTTCCTTTCCTAATGATACATTACACTCGCGAAGATTTACTACATTATGAAAAGCTTTAAAATATAGTTTTGAAATGAATGAACTCTAGCAAAATCAAACAAGGGCTTACCGGTCAAAAACCATGTCAAACATTTCTCACCTCAGTAACTACATAAAGTGTTCGTTTTTGTCTATTTTATAGACTTATGTCACGTAAAATTCCTTGAACTATTGATTTATGTGTCATTCAATTACGGTACGCAAATATCACCCAAAACACGACCAAAAATGTATTCGCATAATTCAACAAAAATGTCATCATTTTATAACTTAGAAACGGTTATGTATTTTGGAAAGCTAATATACTAAATCACTCAGGACATAGGTCTCAACAAAACCTGAAATTATGAACGAAATTGAAGTGGTCAATGGTCAATTTCTTCATTTTTCCCAAGAATTCACATATAATACAAATCACTGTTTACAACAGTGATTCAAACTACTATCGTGATATCCCTTGGTAAAACGTCTATTTTCCAATAGTTTTACCTAATGGGGATGGGCAATATTAATTACAGCTTTAACTGTGTTACTTCATCATGAATAACGGCCAACATAACTATATAATAATAATATGCTAATTCTTAAAACACGATGACAGCCCAACGTTGCATTCCAAAGCTGCAGAACGCGTAGGACGCGCCATGAGCTGCTCGATAAACGCTTGCAGAGTACACCGCGAGATGGAACAGTATGATCTCCCAATAATGAATAGATCAGATCCAGAGAGAGATTTACGTGTAAGCCAATTATTATATTACTTAGACGTGCACATGAAGAGGATAGACGATCCACGTAAAAGAAAAGATTTAGATGAAAATAAAAATAAAATCCACAAACCATTTTCCCTGATTTAACCCCAGTTTGGTCGCATATGGTTTGGTAAAAAGTGTTGTAAAGGATCACATAGTATTTGAATGTTAAAATAACCAAAAAGTTATAAAAAGTGCCATTTTCAGTTTTTGGTATTGTTCAAGGCTAATTATTAACAAATCTTATGTCGCGACTCTAATTTTGTTGGTATTTTTAGTATTAACATTTCATCGCACTTTGGATCACCAGATATGATCAAAATTTTTTCTGAAAATCACTTTTCTGCGTCATTGATCATAGTTCATAACAAACCAAGGATAAATGCCCCGCGGGTGTATTATCTTCTTTAATCAAAATCATGTCTATTATAAGACTCATCTATGACCTGCACATATACAATTCACTCTAAATCAGTGATTTTTTTATTCGATAGTAACCGATCTTATAAAACACAGCGGTTTGGGAGGGTCCTAATTTTCCATCTTCGGGATCGCGCCACGCATTCTCATCCTCCCGCGTTATCTTCTCTGGAACGCAAAGCCTTGAGAAATAGTTTTCACGGTACTCAGTAAAGAAAACCATTTAACTTCTCCTTCCTCCCACCCACGTCACTAGCGGTCTCATAGAGCCAGCGAGAGACCCAGGGCAATGAAATACTGTGTAAGCCCACGTTTTCTCTTTTCCTCGAAAAGCTCCCGGCTTCCTCGACTACATTAAGCAAACGGAGCGTCGTCCAAGTAAAACTGTCGGGCTCACCTACTAAGAAATGACGATGATATTCACAGAAAAATTTGCTAAAAGCAATTCCAATGCATATTTTTGGAATTTAGAACTTGGATAGTGAACTTTCACATTTCCCATAAATGAGCAGTATAGTATAAATGTGAAAGTAATTCAATTTTAAAGGCTTGGGTTTTATTTAAGACCACGTTAAAACTCACATTAAACATTGAAGCAAAGATTTAAAGAGCAGCATTGAATTTAAGTAGTCTGAAGACACTGCTTCAGTCATATTTTACATATACAATCAAACTGAATGCCAGAGCGATAAGGATGCTATCACGTAACAGAAATATTTTATATCCTGTTATATTGATTGAATTGAGGGTTGAATTTGTGATTTGATGAATATTTTTAGACAAGATAATGTCTTTTAATAAATTTTTAAATACATATGTATTTTTATCAAGGCATTTATGTTGGTATATAAGTGAAAGGCTTACTTCTAAGCGGCTGAGACGCAGCAGGAAATTTTGAACGCGTTTATGTGATAGCATTAATACGAACATTGGCTACAATTCCACATCAGCGTCAAATTGTACTTTTTGAGTTATGAAGTCAAATTTCGCTCTAGAAACTTGCACTCTATTGGAAATGTATTCGCGAAACTTTGCAGCTATAGTAAGGCACGAGAGCTCAGAGTCATTCCATGCCAAATGATAAAAAAATAAAATAATTGCATGATCATTTTTTAAACTTATTCTTTGTACAGGTATACTCACATTTATAGGCTGTTATATACAATAATTTTAAAAAATTTACCCCACCTTGAAGAAATTGCCATGAGAAAAACTCGGCCTGGACAGGGATTCGAACCACGGACCTTTAGTTTGCCGGATCAATGCGCAGACCACTACGCTATCCAGACTTCCAGCTATCCACGAAGCCTGGATAGCGTAGTAGTCTGCGCATTGGTCCGGCAAACCAAATGTCCGTGGTTCGATTCCCGGTCCAGGCCGAATTTTTCTCATGGCAATTTCTTCAAAAAAACATTCACCCCCCATGTTTGAATTTCAAGTGGCTAAGCACGGCATATGTGCTGGTGAAGGATACTGACTCTTGGTTGTGGCTTCTTTAAAGCCCTCTTCTCCCTTGCGTTGCCATCTTTGATGGACCGCAAGGGCCTAAGATCTAGTTGCCTTGTAACCACCAAAATTGCCATGGTAATTAGGAAGCCTGAATAGCGTAGTGGTCTGAGCATTGGTTCGGAAAACCAAACGTCAGTGGTTTGATTCCCGGTCCAGGCCGAATTTTTCTCATGGCAATTTCTTCAAAAAATTTACCCACGATGCTTGAATTACCCCGCCTTGTTTTCTCGCGGCAGCCATTTTTCCATGATGGCGCATGCATTATTTACATAATGTTGACGTTTACTCTATCCGTAATACCTCAAGTATTAAATCTTACAATGGAGAGATACTGAATACATATTATTTTCAAAATAATGGGAAATTTTTTTTTCTTCTTCGTTTCACTTTTCTTAGTGGTTGAAATAGAGCTTGAATCTCACATTTTTTTTCTTTCAAAAAAACTGGTGTTCTACTGGATAAAAATATAGGTGGAAGGAAAGTATCAGATTTGACTGGTTTTGCACCTAAAATAATTAATAATAAGAATGACATAAGCTATTGACATGTGTGTGGGACCAATCCCTTCTTTTCTAGTAGCTAAAAAAAATCTTCACGCTCAAAACCAATCATATATATAGAAGAATTCATTTTCTACGATGAAAGAGTCATAAAAAATACGTGGCTCAGAGAATTATTAGATACATAAGTATCACAAAGGGTAAGGAGTTAGTTTGAGATTCAACTCGTAAGAGAAATTTTGCAGCTGTTAACTAGCATAGCGCTGGAAATCAACCATTTTTGCATTTGATTTCCACCGTTGGCGGAGTTATTAAACGTTTGTGGCACATAGACTAGAAAGATAATCAGAAGTGCAGAATACAGTCATATATAAAGTTCGAGACTTTACTCACACGATATTTTTAGTGGTTTTATAGAAACGAAAATTGAGTCAAATGATATGCATTCGCTATCGTTCAGAGTTTTCCGTTAACAATAGGTTCCCCCCAGTAATAATAGCAAAGTTGTGTTCCAACCAACAAAAGTGATTCCAGGTTCTTGGAAATAATAGTAGGAGGGATATTGGATGGGGGAGTAATGTTGAAAATCAATCTAGTTTAACTTTCGTAATTTTTTTGTTTTTCCACCAAATCTGGAGGGACACAGTTGATTTAATGTGAATTGATGAGTTAGGATAGCAACGGTGGGCATATAAAAACATCTATACTTTTAAGAACAGCTAATTTGCCCATCAACCAGAGGTTACTCAAAATGGGGTCGTTGATATTGAATCCATTCCGGGGAATCCCCTTCCGGGCTCGGAAGACTCACTAAGTTTCACTCATAAATACATATTTGTACACCTAACTCTGTTTCAATAATTTCCTCCATACTGACCTGT
Organism: Ceriagrion tenellum; assembly: GCA_963169105.1. Classification (NCBI taxonomy): domain Eukaryota; kingdom Metazoa; phylum Arthropoda; class Insecta; order Odonata; family Coenagrionidae; genus Ceriagrion; species Ceriagrion tenellum. Next base: position 20,638,999 of record OY720636.1, read on the forward strand.
CCTTGCAAACCTCTTTTGCCTCATTTACTACCATACGCTGCATCATACACGCTCTCCTGTTTTTAAGACTCCTAACATTCCTCCTCCTAAGAATTTTCTCAACTACATTCAACCTCAATAGTCTCGGCCTACCTCTACCTCTCGCACCATTCATTTCACTCAAATATCTGCTTCGTTATTCGACTCTCTTCCATTCTCTCAACATGGCCAAACCAACGAAGCACACTCCTTTCATATATGTCCATTACTGGAGCATCTATTCCGCATTCACTTATCACTCACTCATCCTGACCCTATCTATCCTACTTTTGCCGCAAACACTCCTCAGATAACTCATTCCCACGGCGTTTAGTCCACTCTTATGTCTATCCTGACATACCCATGTTTCACTACTATACAACAAAGTGGGGAGAAGTACAATTTTGTACACGGCGAATTTCGCCTCCTTGGACAGGCACTCATTCCTTGATATGCTCCACATGCTACCTACCACTTTCCTTCCAGCATTGCACGTCTCTTTATCTCCTCATCTATCAGTTTATATTTTGCAAACATCTTACCTAAATACACAAAATCATGACTTCGTGAAAAACTCTATTAAAAATATTTGGAAATGGTGCTATTGGAAAGCGGTAAAATGTCCTGTAAAGCGTAAAATTTTAGAACAAAATTTGTTAGAACAAAAATGTATAAAATTTCTTTGAGTAGAAACCATTATTATAAAATTTGAAACTACTGTCTGAAAACAATTCAACAATCATAATTATTACGACTCGTATGTATCTTAGTAATTTTATGAAACAAATTTTCGATGATTCAATGAAGTGGACTCATTCATACAAATAGAAATTATAACTGCAAGTTCAAAATACGCAATTCCGAGTCGTCTATAATCCCTTAGAGGTTACTCTAAACCAGAGTCCTATACATGGACGCCGACTTAACTGCCAAGTCTGGTCTTGGTAGCTGTCGGGGTGGCTATGTAGAGGATCCTTTTAAATCTAAAAAATACCACCACCAAACTACTTGTGTGAACATCGTTCATCCAACTAGTGCATGCCTTCATTTATGGAGATATCAATTTCTCCAAATTTTTTCCTTATAGTTCAAGCTGCTTGACATTTCCAATGGATTCATCATATGGGGCTTTATCTTCCTAAAACATTCATTTGTGCCTCTGCTTCAATATTACCGTCGGTCGTCTGGGAAACAACCTAAAACGCGTAATTTTGACCAATATCACGAACATTTTATTCCAAAATTAGATGAATTTGATAGGAAAATAAAATTACACTGATAAATTAAATTAATATTACATTTTATTACGCTTGGTGTTTGCCCTGGTACTGTGAGACTAGTATATCTGATTTATTTATGCAAAATAAAGAAGTATCAATGCAAAACAAAAAATGACCCAATTGTTTATATTTCCTGATAGGGAGAGAAACTGCGGATACACGGAGAGAAACACTTCGCTTTTTTACATTAATAACTGGAGTAATTCCTCGAAAAGCACGACGGAATTTCATTTGATGCGTAAAAATAAACCTTTCATTTCGTTATAGACGTTTTTGGTGATGCGTAAAATTCGTATGTTTTGTAATTTGTGGATCCATGGGGACAATTTTTTGGCATGGAATCATATAAAAAATATCCTAGAGTAGAGACCGTTAATACAATATCCACATCTCCTGTTCAGACATAATCATATAAATCCCATAGAATGCAGCTCTTACGCACGAATGTCGAAAACCCGGATAGGAAACGGTAAACCAACAAAATATTGCCTTCGATTTAATTTTTTGATAATTTGATTTTTCACTCAACTAATTCAATGTCTCCATCTGAGAACCGTGCTTCAGTCAAAAAAATAACAACATATCATCTACACAGCCCATCTGATACGCTATTCATCGTCACCATCATCCGGTGGCGCCACTGCCGAGGTGGGTGTTGGCCTGCAATACCGTCGCTCTCCCGGCCGGGCGGCGGTCGGTCCACTCTCGCAATGCCATCCTCTCACAATGTCATTCTGGACCTGGTCCAACCATCCATTCTTTGGGCGCCCCAGACGTCTCTGGTTGAACAACCTTTCCCTCATCATACGCTCTGGGATTTCATCTGTCATCGATTCTTTCCGCGAGTTCCAACCAGCGGACTCTCTGGGACTTTTTAAATCGAGGCCTTGTAACACGGCACGATTTCCTTACGATCCCGCCGAGCGCGACGTAGATCTCGACAACATCGACTATGTGTTGTTTGGTGTTTCATGCACCTCGACACTGTCTCGACTAGCGGTCGATGACTATGAGACGCGTCGAGTGAAGTTGAGAGAACCTCTACTTTCACTCGATCATTGTGTGCAAGTCACCAATCACAAAGCCTCGATCCGTCACGTGACCGTGAGCCGAAAATCTGGATGAATGGAAAACCTGAAACGGAAATTATTCACCAAGATGGCGTCTAGGAAATTATAAAATTTGGGTGTGGAGAAGGATGGGAAAAGTAAGATGGGTATATAAGATGAGAAATGAAGAGGTTTGGAGCAAAGTAAAAGAAGGAAGATCGCTCCTAAAGGAAATAAGGAAAAGGAAAGGAAACTGGTTGGGCCATGTGATGAGAGGGAAAAGTATAATAACTGTGGCACTTGAGGGTTCAATTGAAGGAAAGAAAAAGAGAGGAAGGAGAAGAATTAAATTGGTGGATCAGGTGAAGAACATCAGCTATGATGAAGCAAAGAAGGAAGCTCGGGAGAGAAGCGGATGGAGACAGCAGTAGTGTACGGGACCTGCCAGCAGGCAGAACACCAGATGATGATGATGGCGTCTAGTCCTCGCGTTGTGAAGTGGTCACAAGAAGAGGAAATTAAGTTAATTGACTTTTATAGAGGTAAGCGAAAAAGTGATAATAATGATGATTGCACATGCTTCAGCTAATGTTGAAACCTTGATGAGTGGAATGTGTGAATTGTGTTTTGGTCGGACACGACGAGAACCTCGTCGAGGCGACCCTGTCGAGGGGTGGTTGTACTCTGTTTCATGAGTCGCCGTCGATTTTTGAGTGAGGGTGGTAAGATCGCGCTCGGCGGAATCGAAAGGAAATCGTGCCGTGTTACAAGGCCGCTCTATTTCCTCTTTACGTCTTATTCTCCATTCTCCTTGGTCGTACAGTGGACCGTATATTCAACGGAGGGTCCGTCTCTGGAAGGTACACTGTGCTCTCTCATCCGCCCAAGTCATCGGCCAAGTTTCAGAGCCATACGTCGCCACTGACTAGGTTAACATTAGGAATAACTTTAATTTCAGGATTCTACTAATTAGTCTACTCGAATATAGCTCTAAGTTGGCAAAGTATGCTCTGCTGTCTGCCTCAATTCGGTCCTGGATGCATTTCCTGCTGTTATTGTTGCTGGTCAGTAGCGTACCAAGGTGGTTAAAGCTGTTTACGCCATGGAAGTTGTCTCCATCAATTTTAATTGCTATTACTACTGTCTGTCCAACAAAACAGTAAACAATGGTTGGCAACGGTGGATGCAAATACCAATGGAAAAGCGTAAACCAATTTGGAAAGAGCAGCTAAGGTGACAATAAAAATAGTGTAGCATTTTCCGTCTGAATTTCTTTTTTTATATTTACATTTATCATATTTTTCTATTTTTCATACGCCATTCATCGTTAAACATTTCCTCTTTACAAATGTCTGGCATGACTCTCTGTAAACTCTCTCTAAACTCTCTCTAAACATCTTGTAACATTTTAATTCCACCATAGCATAAATATCAGAAACTACAGGGCATTCCAAAAACGACTCACAACAATTTGTAAGTGGCAGCTAAGCAACGCACGACAATTTGTTAATGGCAGCTAGGCGACGCCTATCAACTCGTTAATGGCATCTAAGCAACGCATCACAGAGAGCAGAGAAAGGGTATTTAAGGAAGTGATACAGAGAAGGGCAGTGGCAGTCTGACAATAATCAAGGACTCTTGTGGAACTGCGCAGACGTGAGCAGTAACCAATAAACTTCGTAAGGCACAGCAGACGAATTTATTTTAATTTTGTGCATCAACGGGGACAAGCTGCTAGAGGAGCAACCGTATTTCAAAGCAAGGTGAATCCGGAGAGCAACGGGAATATCACTAGAGGAGGATCCGTATCTCAACGCAGCGTGTGTCCGGGAATTTAGCTGGGAAGTAATACAGCATCCACCTGTGCGGATATCGATTAGGAAATTGTATTTATGATTTTCGTGTTTTTATATGTTCTGTGATGTGAAGAAGAAGAAGCATGAAGTGGCTCAAGTGAGAAAAAGTGCATGGCCAGTCCAATTTTATGAGCCTGAAGAGAAGTGTTACAATAAAGGACAAAATATATGTTGTGTATTTTAATGGTAGGTATAACATATTTATGCTGATTGGTAATCATTTGTGTAAAGGGATATTCATTTTCTTTCTCGAAATATTTTTTTAGTAAAATTCATTATCCAAACTGAGACGGATAGTCCGGACAATTTATCGGTTAAGTGAAGTTTGCTCGTGAGTTCAGAAGGAGAAGACAAAATCAGAGTCGCGCACAAGAGAGAGTGAAATTTTTATTTTGTTACAATCTTTTGTGGCTTCTTTCCAATCCTCCCCTTAACATCGCTGCGTTTATTTCAAGCGTTAGGAAAACGTATGCATATACCTATTATGATATGTAAAGGTATTGTAGGCAATATAAAAAATTTACGAAATCATATGAACAGATCACATTTATTTCATCAAAAAAAAAACAAAATTAAAATCTTCAATTCCGACAATCCTATATAAATTGGGATTTTTCTTTTCCGTACGCAAGTTTAAATCCCTAATTTTCTGCCTCAGTTAGCAGTAATTCAATTACCTCAGCACTCAAGATATAAAAATCACAACTCCAAGTCATCTTTAATATAATATTGTATACTGTACACTAACATAATTCTAATGCCCTCCAGGATTACCACTCGTTCAACATCATTTCACGTCCATGTCTTTCCTCGTAGCAACTTAAAATTCATTTTCCATAGCTCAGGAAATACCAATTCCTCATGACAAAAGATACCGAACATTCCATATTAATTCGTAATGGGCCTTTAATGTGATTTGAGCAAAATATCATTTCACCTATGAATCAATGATTTTGGTCTCATTAAAAAAATAATAAATCACCCTTCCAATAATACCAAAATATCAGCCCCCCACTGAACTACTTTCCGGGATTTTTGACGCAATATACCAGCTTTTTACATGGAAAATGGTATGTGTATGCACTCCAGAGAGACCTTATTTAATAAAATGGAATGTCTAACACCTATATTTCGTAAAACATTTGAGCCGTACTTCACTCAGACGGTGTCGTTAGAGCAGCTAGGCGGGTGGTGTAATCCTCTGCCACAGTACGGATCAATATACCGGTCAATAGGGGCCTATGACACCTAGGGGCGAATGGGCCCAGGACATATATATATATTGGGATCCCCCCCCTCCCTGAGTGGCGGGCATTTTTTTTGGTGAGGCTCTCGTCGAGTGTTCGACGCTAACGGAGCTGCTCCCGAGAGACGAACCCACGGCGCCCCTTGAAGACCACCGCTATCTCCACACCCAAGGTAGCAACGTACCAAACCTCCTATCTCGCCCGACCTCTTGAGTTTTCTTTGCTCTTTTGCTTTCCTTTGAGCCGGTCACAGTTCGGGGGACTATTATTGACCGTTTATTTTAAATGATGTTAATAAATTATATATGTTTGAACCCGTTTTTATTTCTACCTTTAACCGCCACCCTGGGCCCTTAGTCACGGAACAAATTGACAGTGCGTAGTTTGTATGCTCTCTCAACTATTTTAGAAAATAAATCATATTGGTACGGAGGCTTCCGCGGTTATTTATTGATCGTAGTCTCTTCTGGTTTTTGCCGCGTCGATCCATTTTTGGGGGACAACAGTTTCGCCTGCCTTCCAGCTGTCTTCGTCAGGTCCTAAATGAAATCATTTTCCTTCATCTGCATTTCATTTAGGACCTGACGAAGCCAGCTGGAAGGCAGGCGAAACTATTGTCCCCGAAAAATGGATCGACTTGGCAAAAACCCGAAGAGATTACGGTCAATAAATCGTATTGCCACCGCAGTAATTATTTTGAGAATCACCAAAAAAAAACCTTCCGCTGCGAAGGAGTTTTAAACGTGCCGCGCGAAAAAATTAATCAAGTTAAAGACTCATATAGATACTTTTATTTAATTACTTATAATTTCATTCTCAATGAAGTATAATATCGTGCAATTTATAATGCAACATTTAATTCGTGCTTTCCGCAGCTGCTGAAATTGAAATGCAAAATTTGTGTTGTCTCCATTTTGATTAGGGAACTATAGCTCAAACTACCTTAACTTCCCTCTAAGTTTTTATATCTTAGTATTATCTTCAATAACACTTTTGGTCATCAAGGGGATGGTTCACCAAAATGCGTAATATTGAAGAATTTTAGGACTGTTTTTTCCAAAATATAACAAAATGTAAAATAAAATTAGCGTGAAAGAATGCGAATATTTTTTATATTCCCTTCCGTATGACGATCTTCTCGAATTTTTATTACTACAACTTATAATCACGAAACATCTTTATCCTCACTTAAGATTCTTTAAGCGTATCAAAAACAAATACCACCATTTAGCTACTTGTGCGATAATCTTTCACCCCACTAAATTCTGTCTCCATCTAAGAAGCTCAATGCTAATTTAAATGCTTCCCTTATGACATATCCAAGCCCTTTAATAGTCCCAATCGATTTTTCTTATATGACTTTATTTGCTTCATACCTTCATATGACACTCAGCTGTTCAACATTACGTTCAGTCGTCAAGGGAACGGTTCAACAAAAACACGTAATTTTGAGTAATTTTACGGAAATTTTTTTCCAACACCTCCCGAATTCGGACAGTGACCAAAATTCGATTGAAGGAATATGAAACTTCATATTTCCTTTTTTTAGCATTTTTCTCGACTTTTTACGATCAATATTTCTAATTAAAATATAAAAAACAAAATAATAGCGCCAGCGAATAAAATAAACTTAATAATATACGTATTGACCAATGAGGAGGAATTTTGTGGGCATACAGACAGAGAAACTTTGCTTAATACATTTATAATTGCAAATATAATTCCTCTTTCCCCTAGGGAGAGTGGAAGAAAGAGAGTGAGGTGTTTTGGATATTTTGGGACGAGGTAAGTGTTCACATGTACTTTGTAATACGATAGTTCCTGCGAAACTTAAACACAAGGGTGGAAAAATTTAAGCGTGCTTTCAATGTCTCCATGTCGAGAAAGGAAGCAATGATTTCGGGTGAAGAGAAAGGAGGAAGAAATTGCTAATCATGAATTTAAACGCTTCAAACAAAACTGGCCTTTTGCATGCATTGAAACCTGGAGGAAAATGTTCCGAGTGTGCTCAAAAGATAAAAAGATTTCTTTGCGAAAAAAAACGAAACCTCTTCAACATACGTCGGATAAAGTGGCGGGTGGCGGGATAAAGTAGATGGTGCTTTCGAGATTTTTCGACGGAAAAATCGATATTTAACACGAATGACTACGTATCCTCTGGAATCCTCATTGAAACGATGCTTCTCTCAATACGATTCTGAATATATACCAGTGAGGTCGAACTTTTGGGTGGCACATGGAACAAGATCTTACAATAGTTTTTCACCAAATAATTCAATACTAATCGTATTATAAATATAATTATAATATGGAACTTTCTGTTTTAATTGGAAGGGAAATCCCTTCAAAAAGAGAATAGTTTCCACATACCTTTGTTTGATGAGATCGTGGCGAGGACCGTAAGGGATAAACTCCGACTCTTCAACTAAGGATGGGTCACTTAGTGAATCCTCCCATACATCACAGAAAACTGACACGCACTTCAAACTCCTGAAATTGAATAAAAAACTATTAGCCAGAAATTTGCCAAAATGTAATATACTGAAAGTAAACAATTATTATTTGTTCTAAGTGAGAAAAACTCTCCATTTTCCCCTAATGCCGAACCCTGCTTACGACAATGGCAGTAGTGGTCCATGCTGGTGAGAGACAATGGTATCATAGGAAGGCACAGATCAAGATGAGTAGTTGGACATCGACTGTTACGAACAAGGGCGGGATTAAAGTTCGGGCCGGAAATCGGTTCCCCGCCTCGCAGTGAACTACAAGAGGCATTTGCAGTTAGAAGAATATTTAGTGAGTCACGCGGAACAAGAAAACCACATAAACAAAAAACTGATTAGTGCATTGTTTTAGTCTGAGAAAAATTTTCATCCTCTAGCTATAGGAATTGGTTTATAAAAGGTGTTAGGGATGAAAATCTATAAAAAAATACAAAATAAGGAAAGATACTCCTCGTGACAATGGATGTGACAGATAGTTGCTTTGTTAGACGAATATTGAACATCATTGAGAGTCCCAACAGATGAGCATTGATAAAAAGTACAAATTTTAGTTGTAAATAAAACATGTCGCGTGTATGAATTTCAATAGGGAAGCACATAATAGTACTATCGGTCTGGAATACAAATGCTCCAAAAAATTCATCTACTTTAATTCGCATAGAGTTCTTGAATAAAATGTGTAAACATTGTTTTTCCACAATGAATTATTCATTGTGGAAAAACAAAGTTTACCCAATTCATCCAAAATGTTTAGGAAATTTCACAAAGTACAGCCGGAAACCACCAATTCATATAGAGTTATTGCTCACCAACTTATCACCCACCCGTTTCAAAATTAAGAAAAAATACATCAACGTTACTATTTCCAAAGACAAATCTTAACTTGGGCGTCCTGGGGTTATATCATAGTTTTAAGCACTGACCGCCAATAAATTTAAAAGTGAGCACAATTTCCTTGGACTTCAATTAGTTACCACTAATAATTTAAATCAATACCCAAGTTAAACGACTCATTCTTCACAGGCCTGGAAAGTTTATGGGCAAGTTGAAAAGTTTATGCGCACGTGTAAAATTGATCCTGGGGCTAAAGGATAGAAGGAACGATATGGAAACATATTTTTGCCCTCCAACATGATTGCGATCTATGAAAAATATTAAATACAAATGTTTGGGTCTTACACACATAATTAAATACATCCAAATAAGTATTACAGCCATTGCATTGACTAGACCAAAAGTGTAATCTGTATAATTTGAGAAGACATGTGTGATTTGAGTGCTTTTTAAACGTAATTTTGTTGATTTCGTGATTGCATCAACGTCTCAACATATCTTTATTATAGAACGACTAGGGTTTCGACGAAAGATTACGACGATATTATAATCTGTTCACATCGTACCCTTTAAATGACAAGGAACATGATGTTAGTAATTTCTTGCCCTCCAATTGAAACTTAGGAGGTTGGGCCTGATTGCATCTCTATAATCTCGTTTTCTTCAAAGAATTTTTATAAGCTTCCCGATGCAATCAATATTTATTATAGTTTTTTTACAAATAATTGTTTTATTGCAATTCTTAATTCAAATTTATTTTTATCAAAACTATTAGCTTTAAAAAAAGACATTGAACGTCTTTTTACGTTAATTCTTCCCAGAGGTGTGATTACGAAAATCTAATAGTAGAGAAAAATCGCCATTTTGAAAAACAGTCATCATTAAACAGCTGTTTTTGAGATTTTCACAAATAGCTCGAAATAATATTCTTTATTTTATTAGGCAGAAATTTCTTTAAATTTTCGTCGAAATCTGAGATGTCAAGGATCAACTCTTGTGCGAAGTTGCGTGGAACGACGGTCCTCTCTTCTAACTTGCAGGCACTACTGTTGCCAAGTACCTCGGTGCGCTTGGCTCGCGTCAAGGAAGATAAGTTATAATAGCAACAACAAGAGCGATGGCGCGCACTGCTTTTCTACGCACTGCTAACGCGGTGGATCCGATGGTTGCGCTCTTCCTCAATGGATGCCATCCATCCAATCTCCAATCCCTTTTTCCGTTCAATTCCACTTCCACTCCCCCAGTGGTATGTCTTTCGCGCTCCTCCTCCCACTCCGTATGGGAATGAGTATGAGTGAGTGATAAAGACGTTCGTTTTTTTATGACGGCATGAGCAAAAGAGACACGCACCTGCCCCCCTCCCCTCTCTCTCTCTTTCTCCCTCCCTCCCCCTCCCTCTCTCTCTCTCTCACCGCTACGCGAGAAACGAGTCTCCCGTTGGCAATGGCCTTCCTCACATCCTTCAACAGAGCGGCAGATGAGCACATGAGAGGGACGGCGTTGACTACACTCGTCTGTGAGCCAAGGTGAAGCACTTTCTGCCTTATTGAGCGAATTTCCATTAGCGTAATAGGCATAAGCACATTTATCTACACGCTTTCTGTGTATAAAGTGTTGAATTACTGAAAAATTGGGAAATGAAACCGGGTAATTTGATATGTAAATATATTTTGATTTCCTACTTCCAACCTAAAGGAGAAAGAGGCATTTGGGAGTACTGAAAGAAATATCGTCTGCTTTCGAGAGCGTACGCAACAACTATCGTCGCCTGAATGAAATTAGTGCAGATATTTCACTTCGAAGCGGCATATTACCTATCGTAAGAATTTTCGCTATTTCTCACGATCTCGTGCAGCCATCACAATTTTCAATGGACTCTCACTTTAGCGGAAATGTATTCGCCCGAAGTTTGTCGCACCACCTCTGCTAAACTATGTAAAAATACACTCCAGGCCCATGAGAGCAAAACTGAATGGACGTCGACTCAATTCGAAACCTAGCAACGACAAGCCGGAAGAGAAAAAGAAGCGTAAATCTACACAAAACCTTGCAAGCTACCGCAATTGTGTGTGGCAGAGGGTGAATCATCACTAACATACACTAGAATGCTGCAGTAACATTCGCCGACATACAATGCATTATAACTATGCTGCCAATACTGCAGAAACTATTTTCCTTAATTTCTATCGCAACTAAATGAGAAACAAGATTCATGCAGGGATCATAAGAAATGTGATGTAAGTATGCGAAACGTATTCTTCTTGTGTCTTTGTATGGACGCTTAAAGTGATCAGATAAACTCAGGGATCTCTGGGTACTTCCAGGCAACGAATAAACACCTACGCGTCGCGGATGTCACATTAGCCGATTCCTTTTAAAAAATTAAAATGAAAACAAGTTGAAAGAATGAAAATATCTAGTGCTTTAACGGCGAATCACTTGAATGAAATTTTCTTGGATCTCCTTCCGGGCCTGGGTTAACAAAGACTTGGGTTACTAAAATCTTCTCGGGTTTGACACCGGGTAAGGCTATTAAAGGCCAACGTTTCGACGAGAAACTCTCTCATCGTCCTCAGGGCTAAGACTGATTGCCGAGTTAGGTCCATGCCGGGTTTTTATACTTGAGACCCATTGTTGACCGGGCAATTCAAAATTCGCTCACGGCGGTTGGAATTTGAATTGTCTCCGCGACCTTTGTATTTTATCGAGTAACGGTCTCCATATTTGGCTGACTCGGGGCAGAACATCAGCCGAATATGGAGACCGTTACTCGATAAAATACAACGGTCGCGGAGACAATTCAAATTCCAACCGCCGTGAGCGAATTCTGAATGGAGAACTTGCAAGGTTTTGTTACAGCTGTTTTAACTCATGCATCATATAGATAATCAAAAATGCTTCGTATTTATCCTTTCCTTTCATCTGAGTGACCCATATGTATTGCACTACAGTCAATTGAAAAGATGATGTCGTTTCAAACGCAGCTTTTTGCGCGCTATTTTGGAAGTTATACGCGTGACGTCACACCTGCCGTCTACCGTACGAGACATACGAGATACCGGTGAATAGTTCGGCGAGTATCACCGTTCACTTACCGTTCATTTATCTTTATCCTCGTGATATTTCGTTGAAATATTGCATCTGAGTTTCAGAAAGTATAAATGTATTTTGGTGTGCAATACTTTAACGATTTCTTAGCGTTTCATCTACATGGAAGTTCGTGCCGAGTCAGATAATCTGCCTATGAAGTCGACGCTCTAGTGATGATGGAGTATTTGTAACGAGATACGACATGTAGACATAGTCCGAAATATAAACTGTTAAATCACTTCGTTTATTATTTACTGTGCTTTTCCCGATAAATATATATATTAATTGTTTGCAATTTCTATTGCAGTATTTCGCCATTCTTAGAAATGTGATCTTTTCGAAATGTTCGATTGTAAAATTTTATTACAGTTTCATGAGGAGGTATTACATCGATAGTGCAATAGGACGAGTTCAATAGCAAATATTGACAAATGTATGCACAGTGAAGTGCGAAATATTCCCGGAACATGCAGTAACGGCAAAACATTGTATGTCTAGCCTTGTGATCAACAAAGAGTCTAACGAGAAGACATCGCGAGACTTACGGTGAGGTGAGATGACGGCAAAGATTTATTTTTTTGCGACTGGGGAGAGATCTAGAAAAAGGGTCACTGCTTTTACTCCCATAGGCCCGGGTTCGCGAGAAAATTGTAGGTAACTCGAGAATTTCGCTCATCTTCAATTCACCGTATTATGACATGTTCTCAGGATGCATGTCCTTGCAAGTATATACGTTGATAGATATGTGCATGGACAAATTATCTGTATCATAGCAGGAGCTTTTTTTTCGTCCACGAGTTCTTGCATTGGCGCAATTTCGGGTGTAAATACGATGAAAATTTAATGGTGACTGTTTACGCATCTGCTCATGCGTAAGTAACAACGGCTTCATAGTCGTACTATAATTATTTGCCGTGGTGGTGTGGGTTAAGGCATTGGCTGCGTAGAACTCGAGTGTAGTACAGGATCGTGGCCCTACTGCGTTATTTATTTTTCGGTATAATGTTTCAGAACTAACGTAAAATTTCTCATCTCGAACTGGTAGAACTGTCACTGCATCATTTTTAACTTTCTAACTATTACTTGGTTCTTCAACTAACCCTTCAAAGAGAGTATACTTAGTAGCAAATTTTGGGATTCTACAGTTCGCTTGGATTTACACTTAATAGGCGGATAGTGTGTCGTTGGCCGCACATTTTGAAATTCTAGGGTACATTTTAGGGAAGAGAGAGAGCTCCGATCGGTCGTGAGTCTATTTGAAGAGTTAACACTAGATAAAGATGTAATTTTCATCGTAAAGCGACTTTCCTAGCAATTATACTCAAATGCTGATATTTGTTAGTCAACTTTTCGCTCACCGTGAAGAATTTTCTAACGTGAGAGAGTTGATAATAGGTTCCCAGGATATGTAAAAGTAGAGGTTTGTGAAGAGGTTCATTTAAAACGGCAAATTTAATGTAAGCGAAACGTGGATCGTTGGGTCGTGGTGTGTTTTCCTTGCACAATCAACCAACGCGGTGGAAAACCCGGAAGACCCGACTACATACAAAAATGATCGTAAGTTATGTTACCCACAAGAACACCTTTCTTGCACATACATCTGGTGATAACTTTATTAGATGCGCTTATTGTGGAGTTATTTCTTGCTTTAAAAGCCTATGTGATATCATTTAAAATCATGCCGCATTACCCTGTGAACGAAAGATGAAATTCTTAGAGTTTCAATACACATAATAAGGAAAAGAAAATACTGTGTTATCATGCCATACATTTGTAATGAACTGGAATGTATTAAATTTCTCTCTCCCGAGATCCCCGTTTCGATTCCTCAAAATGTTACAAAAATAATTGCAACGACAGGTAAAATAGTGGAAAGAAATCCTATAGTTGCAATTTTATCGCGAACCCAGGCGTATGGAAGAGAAAATCTTATACTTTTCCCACGTTTCTCTCCTGTTTCAGAAAAAGTTGTGACGTTAGCAGCCAAAACACAGGTTTCGAGATGTTGCCCTGTAAGTAGGGGCTCATGGATGAGCTCTCTATAAATTATACGCACAAAGTCATTCACAAAACCAGCCTCTACAGTGTAAGAAGTTTTGACAATGCCGATGATATGCGATTTTAAATTAATGTATATGGTTAAACTTCGCTTCGGTTCCGTTACTTTGAAAGCGAAATTTCCATTGTTGATAGCAGCGTAGATGTTTGCGTGCTTGCATCCATTGAATTCTCCACCGTTCAATGCGTAGCGCTTCTGCCCTAAGTTCCCCGGTGAAGCCGCCCGGAGTACCCGAGACAGACGCCGGGCCTGCCACCGCTGCGGCCTCTGAACGACAGGAGTGACGTCAGACCTGCCCGATCTGACCACGCCCCCCTTTTCGCCCGTTTTTCGCGCCGTTGGAATTTCGACAACTTTGAGAATTTATATCTCGGGAACTAAGCGTTACTTAGGCCTCGGGTTTTATTGGGCAAGATTCACCGCCCTCTATTACCTCTATTTTTTCCAAAAATTGGCAAGTTCTCCATTGGCCGGTCAACAATGGGTCTCAAGTATAAAAACCCGGCATGGACCTAACTCGGCAATCAGTCTTAGCCCTGATGACGATGAGAGAGTTTCTCGTCGAAACGTTGGTCTTTAATAGCCTTATCCGATGCCAAACCCGAAAAGATTTTACTAATATTATTTGCCGGAAAAGCCTACGATCTTTCATCAAGACTTGAATTTTTCCCTAATCAAGACGAGGCTACCGATCCTGAAAGTAGTGAAACATATGAGAGACAATTAGCGCCAAAGAACTTATCATTCAAAGCAAGCCCTGAATGGAACCGCCCCTATATATTACCTAACCAATCGAGGCATCAGCACCATCTCCCTTAGCTGACAAGGGCTGAGTCAAACCTCCAAACAAAGGAGACAATTGAATTCCTCACCCGGACGGAGATTCGAGAAGACTTCATTCAAAGACGCAGCAAAGTCAACGGACACAGAAGTAATCTCTTTGCAAAACTAATCTGAAAAGAGATATATTTTTCAAGAAAGGAGAATTCAAGCATTTAGGTTTGCTCAAAGAGCATCCTCGGAGAAAATCTGCTTGTTAATCTAAAATGACTGTTGCTTAAAACTCCAATGACGCTAGAGGAACTTCCGTTGACCAAAATTTTGCAGCAAATAATAGACACTGACTTTGTAACCTACCCAACGTGGTAAACGGAGAATACCTCCTCCAAATGATATCGAACCTTAAAGAATGTTCAGGAATTGTGACACATGTAGCACTTCACAATTTTCAGTTTGTTGGCAGCTCCCAATGTTTTGAGGGAAGCTTACAAGGGACCCTTATTTGTAGCGTTTAGACCTTTGGGAATTGGTAACACCCGATATTAAAACTGGTCCAGGAGTACAGATGAGACAGGGGGGTGTCCCCTAGGGTGCCTCGTTTTGCCACTATTTTCTAGAAGCAAATCGCAAAAGTTGGGTAATATCTACAGATATGACTTCTTTTCCAAATCGGATATTATCTTCTGCTAGTATTTTTGCCTTAAATTTTCTAAATTTCGACGAAAAACGCTAAAATTGTCAATAATTCAAATCTGATTTGAGCGAGCACACATTTATTTATTGAGATATAACTTAGGTCTGTATTTGATATTTTAGTTCAAATATGCCATCTATATTGCCCTTAATTATCGAGCAGATGACTTTTTATGGTGCCCCCGAAATCACTTTGTGTGGTAGGCAACCCGCGAAGCGCCACCGTATTTTACGCAATGCCTGCAATAAATGACGCGAAGAAGGCATTTTTTTTTCCGTCAGCGACGTCATTTTAAATCATGTCTGAAATTGTTAAGGGTAGTCACAAAGATGGTAAAGACGCTATTTTATGCCTTCGCCGACTATAGTGTCTTTATTTTCGGGTAAGAAGACGTCATTTACGATGGAAACTAAGATTCGGGACTCAATATGCCGGTTATATGCCCCTCGTGGGTCAAAGATGCCTCCTCTGTGACCGGAAAAGGGGTGAAATCTAGTATGATCAAGCAAATGATCAGCTCCTCACTCACCTGGCTAGCGACGCTGGCCAAGAAACCCTGAGCCCACTACGTGGAGGTGGCTGGACCTTGAACACTGTCCCCTCTCTTTTGGCGCGTCACTTACGTCACTGAGGTCTACTTTACTCCCTCAGTGGATTTTTGTTCATTCTAAATAGTCATAAGTAAGTGCACACATAGATCTCATTGATTTATGAGTATTTTCAAGAGACTTATGCCTTCTGGACTATGAAACTGAGAGCTCAATTAAGAGATGGAAATGTATATACATGCGTGAGTCCATTTTAGTCATGCCGAAGGCGAATGGGTGGTCATGGACATGTCAGGACGAAGAGATGCCGACGTATTGCCATCTTCATATTTCTCTACGATTAACCACAGAAATGAGCTGCAGGAAAAGCTAGGGTACCGGCTATTAAAGGGAAGGGAATACGAAATATGAGAGAGAGAAGCTATTAATTGGATTTTACCCATCTATTCTACGCAAGCGTCACGCTGTTTTTGCTATAATCACCAGAGGTGCGCAATTAGAGCGAATTTCTTTACCCATCAGTTCGGGTGGTTATCTCTCTTATGTCATCGCTTCCATTAGATTTAGGGATATAGCGCGGTGTGAACGTAGTGTGCCTCCCAGCCACACCCTTGAGGTGCCTTGTATGGTATTAAGTAGATGTAATATCTTCCGCGGACCTAATAAGTATTTATCGAGTAATCTATGTTTATCCTATTGCCTTCGAGTCCCTAACGGCTTCAATTTAGGTTTTTCTAACCGCTTGGTAACACAGTAACACTAAGTAATGGTTGATATAAGGCCCAGGGAAATACATTAACCCATGTTCCTTCATGGCTATGTATTTTGCTACATCGATTGCGCCTTAATTTTTTATACATCACCGTTTTCTGACTTAATGGTATAATAATTGGCTTAGTGGCAATTTTTCAGTGAAATTCCAGGTAAACCAATGAAAATAAACTCAATAGACTTCATTCATTTACAATTCTGCAGATTTTTCACTGCATTCGATCAATTTACTTCTGCCTGCAAAAAAATCATTATTGCCACGCTAAAGAAACTCCGCCACATAAAAATATTTTGACGAGCATCCTGTTCGCAACAAGGCAGATTTCAAATGCACGAATCCACGTTCTAATTGGCATGGGGAAGTTTAAATTGGAGATCAGGAGAAATTTATGCGTAGCTATCAATCGCGTGGTTAAAGTTAAACGGTTGATTCCACAACAAGACTACAAGCAGTAGTGGAAAATAGAATGAAGCTGCATTAATGAAGGCAATAGAGGGTAAGCATTTATTCGAGAGGAAAATAAGAAATAAGCTCCACGGGGGAAGTGGAGCCATGAGATTCATAAAGTGTTGGGTTAACGCAGCCCAAGGATATATGAACTGAGGCACTAAAAGCAGCCAGGGGTGCACGAGGAAGAAAGGCTTATTTTTCACAGGGATTAAGGGGCTAATTACAGTAAAATATGGCGGCGATCCATAACCCAGGGTTTCTCGCGCATTGTTGGCTGCTTCATCCAACCCCTCTTGGGGCGCAAAAGGGGATTGTTGCTGAGGGGTAAACGGAGAGGATGAAGGGGGGAGGAGGAGGAAGAGAAATATTAAAAGGGTGGGGGTTGCAAGAGGGTTGAGTGCTGGTCGACGGGGTTGAGAGAGACGAAGAGGAAGACTTTGTAAACAGCTTCAAATCCTCAAGTAATCTATTTTCCGTAATATTCACAACCTTCCCTTATATTAATGATTCCAATATTATGATGCGCTGAGTGTGTGACTTTGATTCAAATTAAAGGTATTTTAGCGACGGATGCTATTAAATATGGTCCAAAATTGCAGCGTCTAACATTTATAGTCTTAATTCTGAGTTTTCATTCTTTTGTTTCATACATAAGGTATGCAATATTCAATCAAAACGTGCTGTAACACGAGCTGAAAAGGTGTCAACTTTGCAGTTTTGAAGGTAAAATAAATTGGTTTTTAATTGCCTTTTATTCATTTACATGATCAGATATTTCTCTTCAAAAGGTAAACCTTTTCCTATGCATATTTCAAGGCAAATATATTAGCAAATTGCCGTCATCAGCAGCTAACCAATTATGGAAAAAATAAGTTGGATGCCTCGGATGAGTGAGACAAACCGCAGGATACATTTTCTTCTACATTATAGTAGGTAGTTATTTTCTAACGTATTCGTTCTCGTTCAAAATTTCACATTTGGAAATTTTTTTGTCGATTCTTCGCGCATATTTTATGCAGTCTTTTGTTAAAAAAGAGACGTTTATAGATGTATTTTTGTAAATTGGAAAAACCGAAATCATTTCTCACGGTTGTTTTGAAAGAGCGAGTTACTTCCTATGCCATTCATGTCTATCACCTCGTGTGTCCCACGCTAACGGTCGGCATATATTTAATCTATATGGCGATAGAAGTCACAGTACCCGCAAAGTAGGCGATAGCAGTTCTAGAAACAACCGCATATAAGACTGGCAGGAAACTACCCACGTCCATCGATCTCAATAGACATCATTGAAAGAATACTCCAAAAAGAGACAAACTAAGATATTTTAAATAATGAAAGCACCAGTTCTTTCACCAGAATCAAAGAGTGTTGAATGCGTAACTAGAAGATTATAAAAAGGTCTGAGGACGAACGTGACTTGGGGTATGAGAACTCGGTTGGAGGACACCGGAAATATGTTCAGCATCCTTTCGTGTTTCCGCGTCAGAGCATCATGAAGGACAGGACACGGAACGACGAATCTCAAGACGAATACCCTTACCACAAATCGATGTCTCTTCCTTTTTCATGAGAGGAGAAACTTATATCATCAATGTGACACTTCGAAATCGAAAAAGCATTGTCTTCGCAGATAACTGAAACGAGGAAAATCCTGGTACCGCGCACAGAGATAGGATCGTTACAGGTATTGAGAAGCCGTATATAGGATGGGTAGGAATCACCGGAAGGCTCTCTGAGAACCTACGCTTAGCGTTTCATTCCAAAAGATCCGGCATTAGTAATGAAAGGAGGGACTCCGAACCCATGGGAAAAGGGAGGGGTGTTGGAATCTGGGGAAGGTAAAGGTTCAAAACACGACCACAATTACACTGACCGCGTATTAAATCACAAAACCTCGTTTTTTTCTTCAGGCTTTAAAGATCTGAACTCAGCTTAGTTGAAAAAGCAACCCAAAGCCTCTTTCGCCAAAGTTCGCCCCTTCGCACGATGGCCGCGACTACTCGCGCCGCCCTTAGACGAGCAAGGGAACGCCCTTAAACGAGCAAGGTCCATCCGCGCGCCGGGCATCTCCCCGCATTAAAGTCGGTTGGCTCGTCGGCGGCTCAGCGACCCCCGCCATTCGCGGGCAGCTTCAATCATCCTGTTTCCCATCGGGCACCACGAGGTGTGCGAGCGGGTATTTGACAATCAAGGGCTCTTCGTCCTAAAACATTGGGCCGATTCCCTTGCGGTCTTCGTCCGTCACAGGCATTATAGGAATTATAGAATCTCCAGCACTGGTCGTTTTGATTTTATGTTTAATGCTAGCAAAAGATTTTTGTAAGGACTTTGCTTTTGCCGATATTAGGTTTCTGGCTAATGCATCATCAATGTTTTCATTATAATCATATTAGAAATTTTTATTTCCTTAATGTACGCTATGTGAGTCAACCATGTCCGAGGTATGGCTTAAATAATAAGCATAACAGGACTACGGCGAAATTTTAACTGGGGTATTTTGTACCATAGCTTCTTCAAGTGTTACAAAGGACTGATACATAACAAATACATTTACATGTCACTTTTGGAATATTCTTTAAACAACATGCAGCATTTTCTTTTTTTTCTTCTCTCTGTAGAAATTCGACCCATCTTACCAGGCAAATGTAAAATATTTTAGTTCCACATGAGCCTCATTATTAGACACGGCAAATTAGAAAAATACCAAAAATAAGTTCCAAAATGAACAATTTTTGCCATTCACACATTGCCACGATAATTTGCTCTGGATTTTTTTAAAGCGCAATTGTATTTTGCATTGATATTCTCATGACGTTATTATTTTCCACTACCTCTAATAACAATGGAGATGATTACGTAAGAGAATTAAACGAGGCATGCAAATAACAATCTCTGGGATCAGTTAAACACCTGCTACGAAAATACGCACCTTTATTTCGTCAATCGTCCGAGGTAAACTAAAAAATAAACGCCACTCGAACTTTTATGCATGTATCCAGAGGTAATTCATATTCCATTATCGACAAGAATCATATGCGCCTAAAATTAAACGGCTATACCAAATTATATTTCGCTCACGTCCACGTGAATGCTCAATTCGTCAACAAAGGAGCATATTATTTCAGGGATGAAAAGAGGCATTTGTTTTCCCGACAGAGAAAGAGAATTTGAGGAGTTCAAGAGAGGGATAATCATCACGGGTTCCCTGAAAATTAATAAATTCATACTCTCGCCGGGCCCTTGACTGAGCATTCTAGGGTTTGTTTGTATGAAAAATTCTTTTCCACATATTAATTTTCAGACATCCTCAAAATTTTTTCCATTAGTTTAGAAAATATAGTGTACAAAATACAACTGCTCTTGAAAAAGTGAAAAAAAAGTGCCACACCTTGCTCAAAGCTTTGATATTTCGCTACTATTTTTCGCTGTTTTCCAGTGATTTCTGACTAATAATGAGTACTCGGCGTTTTGAACTTCTTTACTGTTATTAACAACGATTTGAAATAATTTTGGCATGTTTTGTCTCGAATATTTTCACTTTCTGCCAAGTAGCTCCAGATATACGGCCCCGAGAGAAGAGTGCATGTCACCCAATTCGCCGGGCTCTCGCGTCTACGCTGGAATCTACGGGGTGCGTCCCAATAGTTATAAATATATATTTTTAAAAAGATTTATTGACAAAATCGGCACCAAATGTTAATAACCTCCAAAATAATTTCCATAAGTATCTACATTTTTTTCCCACCGACTTCCCATGCCCGGTACGCCCCCTCGAAGGCCTCCACGGGGACCTCCTTTAAAGGTGGTGTCACGCCCGCTTAGATAGCCTCAATCAAGGAGTATAGAGTACTTATAATAACTCCATAATTCTGGTTTAGCTCGGGAAAACTGTTTTACCTACTAGCTACTTCTTAAGTGGTTGTGTTTCTCTAAGGGGGCGTGGCACTCTGTCACGCAAGGGAGTTTAAATGGGTCTCTCTGTTAGGCTAGCTTAATAATCTGAAAGGTATAAATACTTAGTGAGGTCATGTATAACTTTTATAATTTTGACGTGATTATTCTCGAGACTAGTGGGATATATTTCATCGTAAATTTACCATTGCGGCTGTGGGATTACGTAGACCATAGAGGAGGGGTCTACGGTGGCGCCGCGTAGGGGATTCTTTTGTAACTGATTCTTTGCTCCAGATTCCGCCTCAAATCTTTAACATGGCGTTGTCTCTCCTGCACTCTATACTCCTTGGCCTCAATGATGTCAAAACGGCGACTTTGGAGTTTGGCCTTGACCCTCGGGAACAAAAACAACTCAGCCGGAGCTGAGTCTGGACTGTAGGGTGGCCGCGGCAGGGTAGCCACGTTGTGTTTCGCCAGAAACTTACAGACGCGCAGTGGCGTGTGGTTGGGCGCATTGTCGTGATGCCGCTCGTCCGTAAACAGCTTTGGGACCAGCTTGGCGCACACGTATCGCATGTTCTATTTTTCCGTAACTTGGCGATACATAACGACAATCGGACTGTTCAGAGTGTCAGCTATCAACCGAACACTCATTCACCCGTCAGAATTCAACAAATCACGCACACAAGTTAAATTTTCATCGGTTTGGCTTGTCGATGGCCATCCAGAGCGGGGGTGATCGTCCACCCCTTCCTGGCCCATCTCAAACTTCTTCATCCACTTTTTAACTTCCCTATACGATAGAGCAGACTCCCTTTAGGCATGTTAAAGCAATTCGTGAGTTTCTGCTGCTTTTTTGTCGAGTTTTCTGCAGAATTTGATTGATGAACGTTGTTCGAAAGTATTTGCCATCGCACGTCGTGACGTGGTCACAAAACAGGGGTACGCTAAATCAGCAACCCATCGATACTCAGAACAGACTGATCTTGGGTGCGTTATAAAGCTGAGGGTCCCCTTCATTTAATTGAACCAGTTTGAATGCACTGCAACCAGCAGCGGCGCGGCAAAAAAAACGTATTTAATGACTTTTGGGACACACCCTGTACAACCTCCGCAGAAAATTATCTCATTAAGTGTCAAGATATTAATATAGCCATTGAATGTATGATTTGTTAAGGTAGATATTAAAGATTATTTAACCTTTATACCTTAGCACTGCACTCTACGGAAAAAAACATTCAGAGCTCGAGAATCACTCGTGTTTGTGTTTAGAGGGGCTACATCATTTAATATTCAATTTCGTCATACACTGGTACTTCAAGTTAGTGTTACCAATTAAAAAGACCACGTACAAATAGCTACATATGATTTCTCAGTAGGTACAATCTCAAATAAAAAACATATGAGGATCTAACAATTATCTGGCTTAATACAAATAAGGAACCAGGAAAAATGGTTCTCTTCTAGTTGTTCCAAAGACTGCGCAAACATTTACACCTCAGTGATGAAAAACTAACATTATGAGGCGAGAAGTTAAGACTTTAATTTAAAAATAAGGAGATTCGTATTGTAATGATAGTCTTACACACACACAATGATACCGATTCTGTTGGAGAGGCCTATTTTAGAGGAAAATAGTAAAAAGAGGGTCCAAATCTAAGAACTACCGTAAAGGTCAGATTTAAAGAGTAGCAGCCTCAGCGCCATTCCATGTTCACTAGTCTGCAGTCTCATCCCTATAAATACCTTTTTCGGAGTATTTTATTTCAGGAGAGCGTGGTGAAGGGGCATTTGAGGAGGATTAATATATTTGCGGCCCGTGAGGACGCACTTGCATCCATTGCAGAGAGATCATGGGTTACCATGGTGCGAATGAGAAAGACGAGGTTCTAAACACCGCAAGAATAAGCTCGAGGACGCAAGTGCACTTAAAGTATCTCAATCTCCTCTCCGAGATGACCTCCTTTTTAAGATACTCCTCCTCCAGATTAAATAAAGATTAATAGCGTTGACAGTTTTTAGGTGTAAATTTGTGGAAATTTTTTGTATCAGATTACAACTACGATAAGTTTCCACACACGTTTAATTTGTACCGACCATGGTTTCAACACAATCTTCACGACAACGATTCAACAATTAGTGTCCTTGAAAACGACACTACATTGTAGTAAAACATTATTGTCTCAGCGGTTATAAAGATTTTGAACGTTTGAAAATGTTCCAGGCGTAAATTTGAGGATCTTTTCGAAATAAGAGCAAAACTTGGTTACGTTTCCAAAGACATTTGATTTGTACCAACCATGGTTTAAACACTATCTTCACGGAAAAGGGATCAACGCTACTGTCCTTGAAAACGAGACTAATATTTATAGTAAACCATTATTTAAGCTAATTTACCTTCACGGAGGAAGGTTAAAAGACTATATCGACAGCCCCTCCCCCCTCCCACATTTCCTGTCCGTTCCAAAGAGAGGCAAAACCACAAGACTGACTGGAAACAAATTCCCGTTGGGCAAAATACTGGTCGGTCGATCACAATCAGCGGATTCCGCGTTTCCCTTCTCCGATCCTCAGTACATCTCTTACAAAGTGGACCTCAATCAAGGCGCATGAACAAACAAGCCTCGAGCAGCGATCACAAACAGGGGATGGACCACCCAAACGGCGGTCGGGGACCAAACGAATCCGAAAGAGGAACGGTTCCTAATTTGCGTTCCACCCACGAAGAGGGCAGGGCTCGGTGGGTGGGGTGGTTGTGTGGAGTTGATGGGAGGTGGGAGGGAAGCGGCACAGGTTCATCTGGAAGTGCAGCAAGAACTTCCACGGAAAAAGGACGACACGTCGCGCGACAGACCACCGCTCGCCAATTATTATTTTATCGGCGTCCGTGGTCCATTCGGCAAAGAGGTCGCCCTCCAAAACTCTCCTAAGATTCCTTATTTCAACGGATGAAGAGCGATTGTGAATCCGCTCTCCAAACACGGAGCGATTCGTGCACTTCACTGAGT
Source organism: Ceriagrion tenellum (assembly GCA_963169105.1). Taxonomy (NCBI): domain Eukaryota; kingdom Metazoa; phylum Arthropoda; class Insecta; order Odonata; family Coenagrionidae; genus Ceriagrion; species Ceriagrion tenellum. The sequence continues at coordinate 20,663,085 of OY720636.1, forward strand.
TGGGTCAAACACATACGCAGGGTGTTTGAGGACACGAACCGTAAAGAGAAAGAGAGAAAAAGGGAAAAAGGATTTGTGGAGGGAGGCGATGAGCTAGAGGGGACTAGAGGAGGGGCGAGTGGATGCCGGATTGGAATCACTAAACCATCTGCGATAAATGTACACGAGTAAAGGAAAATAAGTTATATATATAGTAACAGGTATATAGCACATTATTCGATAAAAAGAAGAAAGTTTCTAAACTGGGAGAGAAATTGGACTCATCACAATAAATGCTTCCGCAGAAACCCCCCCCCCCCTAGTGAAGTGGCCCAAATGAGTGAACCTCGCCCCCCTCTACAAACGTGGAAGTGTTTCCCCGTCCGTTCCTCCCCCAGCCCCCCACGATTCCCCCCCTCACCGATGATATTTAATTGAAGGCGAGCGCCGACGAAGGAGGACAGACAATGATTTTTGTTTCCTGCGGGTTGATCAGGCGTTATTGATGTTGGCGAGCGGCAAGGAGGAGGGCGCGATGAGGCGAGCCAGGTCCCCATGAATACGGAGAGACGAGGAGAAGGAAGGAAGGAGGTGGACGACCCGAGACTGGAGTCGTCACCAAAGTTCACTGCCGTTTGGGAATCGGCTCTCAGCTTTCGCGCAGACCCCTGCTACAGCCGTCGCCGACTGTAAGAACGCCATCCCCGGAAGGACCCCTCATGGATAGTCCTTATCCCAGCGAAGGAGAAGAAGAAACCTGATAAGTACTGTTTCCCGCAAGAACACCCCCCTCCACTCCCCGGTGAAGAAAGTAATCACGAGAAGAGGTGTTGTTCGTATCATTTAGCCCCTTATTTTCTCTCTGTCCCCCCCCTCTACGAATAGTTGTAAGTGTGAATGTTCGAGTGATTAAATTGTGCGAGAGTAGTTTATGTGGTTTCTTTTTATTATTATCCATTATGATACTCATTTTGTCCAATACCACAGGTCCCGTAAAGTTTTGAATGTTGTTTGCTTCATAAAGAGGAGAGTCGAGAGACCCCACGAACTTTATCGGAAGAAACTCAACTTTCTCCGGCGAGATATTGTAGAACAGCATTTTTACCGATGATACTCAAAAGATATCGTACTGTCTACCAAATTTATTTCAACTCTTACAACACGTGTTTCAACTGTCTAGCAGTCATCATCAGGTAAGACTAATCTTAACATAAACAGACATAAGCATATATATTGGGAGTTTCATTGCCCAAACACAGTAGTGGGGGGGAGGGGTGGGGATGGTTGTGGTACTGGTAAGGGGGTAGGATAGGAGGGGAAGGCTAAAATCATGAATGGGATATGATCCTTTGTTCGTCCAAAAACAGATTACGTCAAACACCAGACCTGCATCACACTTGGAAAGTGTAAAGAAAGACAGGTGGGAGAAAAATGGAAGGGGAGGGGGGAAGGGTGGTTTGTTGGAGGAGGTAAGTTTATGTTTAAATGGTGTCCAAAATAGGAGAATGACAAGAAAATTCGTTCACATTTAATAAGTTCATTTTCTTTTGTTTCCTTTTGACTATTTCCCACTGTTCCGACACATCTAAACGGTGTCCTTTATCCAGGAAACGGAGGATTTTCAGATTAAATGTTGAATGGTGGGATTCTTCCAAAGTCTTTTGTTAAATTTGTTTTCTCTGTTGGTCAACTTCTGCATTTCATTGTGTTTTTTCTGTATTACATGCTCCGTCTTTGTATTTCTCATTAAATCGTTGTGCCAATTGAACAGTCTAATCAAAGGTTTTCTTTACCCCAAGCGGTCAAGTCCCCAAATTGTCCCCACCTTTCTTTCCTCCCTTTTTTCTCTTCCTTCTTTCTCCTGCCCAGGTGCAAGGGATCCCCCCCTCATCCCTTACCTTTCCCGTCTCGCCCGCGCACCGAAAACCCCACCCTCCCCACTTCCCCACGTGTGTGACCTCGCCCAAGCCCCTACACCCCCCTCGTCGCAATTGGGAGAGGGTGAGGTTACAATATATGCATCAGAATATAAATTGAGTCTTCACAAACTTGGATTAAGCTAGTTACTAAAAATGAATCAGTCAATTTCTTATCCTTCGACTTATTCCTTACCTTCAGTCTACAAAGATGTATCATTAATATAAGAATAAATAAATATTAACTTGTGCGAACCACCATCTATTTTAGCACTATATTTGTAGAACGTAAGATACTCCTTATTTTCTGCCTATTTTATCTTGTAAGTTTAATCAAATATCTGGATTATAAAAAAATGATAAATTTGTTCCGGTGACATTACTCTTTGACCTTCATGAGAATTGAATGAATTTTTGACGATGGAATTCCTAGTAATGGCAATATTTTTACGGTTCACGTAATATGATGCGATGAATTTGATCAAATATAGATGAAGTTGACGCTGGTATAATTGAATCTTCTAAAACAACTTAAATAACGTTGATTTTGAGTTACTCGGGACTAACCACGGATTAAACCTTACGAAGTCACTCGCAATGTACCATCATGCAAAATTCCACAGAGGAAAAATCATCCGCCTTGATCGGGAATCGAACCCAGATCCCTCGAGCGCACGACAAGCGACTGCTCGTTACATTGTTGTCTGGCAGTCGAGAACATCTGGTCCCGTAAAGGTCACAGAAATCCACAGGGGGAAGAGGACACCTCGGTAGCCGGGAAATCGAGGGATCCGGGTTCTAATCCCGGTCAAGGCGGATGGAATCAAATGGAAACTTGAAGCTTTCACGGGGGGGAGGGCGTCAAAATAAACAAGATAAAAATTTGTGACTTCCACTATTTAAGGTGATTTTTCCTCTCTGGAGTATCGCACAGTTAAACAATGTTTGTGGCTTTCACTTGTTCGTTTAAAACAATTGCGGAATATTTTTAAAAGATTGCATTGCAATAGATGGCTCAAATGATCTCATTCATAGCATGACAGTCTTCTAGCGCAAAATCAAATAGAATGCTCAAATGCCGCCATCTACAGAATAGCACTCATAAAACTCTCAAAGAAACCTGAAAATGAAGAGTAAACAGCGGTTACTAAAGAGAGCTGATCGTAAATTTTTATTTACGATACTCACCTAATACATTTTTTTACCACATAGGGCGGCGAATTTAAGTCTTACGAGCTATAAATTGGTGTCCGGTACTCGTGACTTAAGTGCCTTTTACCTCACAACGTGTTATCGCTCTCGCTTTGCTCTGGCGCTAACTTCAAGCCGTGAAACAATGAGCCACTTGAGTCACTTATATTGTATTATACTTATCTTCATATATCGGAATATGTTAAGGATCTCCCTTGACTCTCAACTGTTTGTACTTAAGGCTGTGACTTTGGGGGCCTATCGATTGTAATTTTTGTATAAACCGCTAGTAATTTGGTATTTTAATGGTGATACGCACTAATAAATTAATCCCATAAAGTGCTTTATTTGTTTACAATCCTTATAGAAAAAAGTTCAGCAAACCTTCCTCTCATTTATGGCATTAAGCTTATCTTTTCTCTTCATAAATATGAAATTGTTCCCAATAATACTCATTAGAATAATCATAAACCTTCACTTTTGAAATTTTCAACAAACTACGTCCTGTGTTTATCAGTTACTAACTTCAAATTAACTGTCGTTAATACGTTGACTGCCATTTTATTGATGTAGAAAATCTGACCGCACAGAATAGCCATGAATCTTCAAAATATCGCTGGCATCATTAACAGGTGTCATAATAACCGATTATGTCTTCTGCAGTGTATCGTTAATACCTCCCAGCTCTCCATCGGAGGCAACAGGAAATCCAGGAAAGTGAACACGGCGCATTCGAAAAAGTTTTCTCAGCTACCCTTCTACCATATTTCTATTTTTCATTTTTATTGAACGTAAAAGCGAGAATCCAGACACCATTCCCTAACTGCTAAGATCGTAAAAACATCTTCGCGGTTGTCTACGAGAGACTCAGTGAGGAGCGCCATGGAGACTACTACATTAGAGAGGTACAGAGAGAAAAAAGACTAAAAGATATTGTAAAAATGATGCATATGTCCCCAGCATCTCATACGAATGTCAGAATCTAGTAAACGATGCACCGCTGAAATTTTTTTGAATCGGTAGCCGCGCTTCAGAGTGCACCATAAGACTCAAAATCAAAAGGTGTGCACCATTTTTCCTTCCCGAGGATCGAAACGGAGACAGATGATGGAGATTTTCCATGGAAAACAAACTTCTGTCCTCTGGAACAACTAAGCAGAAAAGATGGAATACTGAAGAAAACGAGAAATAATTTTTTTTAAGATTTTGTCTGTACATTTCTCCCTGAAATACACTCCCATAATACACGTCACCATTTAACCTCCCAAAACCTTACATCTTAACACGGCTGGTGACCTAACACCTCCTGCAGCACGCCCATGCGGCGGCTCGCAGGGTAGTATCTAGATGTAGATTTCTTTGCAATCGATTTGGCAATAGTAACTGAATGGTCCGCTGCCTTCCATGGGTAGGGCTCATGGACTCTTCCTTTAAGTCCCTCATCACTTCCCCTTTCCCCTACTCTCCTCAGCCTCATTCAAGCACTCGACGCGCCGAAGGAGTAGAGATTATAAAAGAGAAAATAGGAAGGGAGATGAGAGGCAGGCTGGGAAATGGTAACGCTCCCACCCTACAAAGCACTCAACGGATACGACGGAAAGGCAGAAGTGTGTACTCCGGCCGAAGTCATAAATCCAAAAAAACAGCACAAAAATAACAAAAAAATACATATGCTAAACAAATCCATTCTCAGAAACTAAAAAGTTACCTGCGACAAGAATTCAAGGCTAAGAGATTTCATATCAATGGCTTCAGGCTCAACTTTTTGGAAGTGCATTATGAATAATGGAAAAGAATACTTTGTTCGATTCCACCAATTTATTTTAAGGTGCCACTAGGTTCGACGCAGCGGCGTCGTCTTCAGGTATCTTGCCGGATTAAGAGACCTTATCCAGAATCCGATACGCTCTACTCTATTGATCGTGCCTTGATACCTTAAAACCAGATTTTCCAAAAACAAAAGGCAACACGGTGGGAACAATGAATGAATGTGACTACAGAGTGATGAGTGCAAGAAAATGCTCAAAGAGATCAAGATTTAGGAGCTGTTATCACATTAGAAGGCCTACTTTCAAAATGAGTGAAATGTATCGTTAAAGTCATGTGTAATGCTTCCTAAGTAATGTTATTTTGATGGGTGAAACGTCAACATTCCTAGTTTTGAATTACCGAAGATAAATAAACCTGGAATTTCAATTAGAAGAATAATTTCGAACGTTTGAATCATAGAACAGTTACTAGTGAGAAAGCTCATTGATGTTTTCAGACAACACATCAGATATTTTACTAAATATAGTGTCATCAATTCCCATTGATTTCTCTTACCGGGTAACAACGGTGATCATCCCCAAACATTATGCTTCTCGATGATTGCAGTATTTTCATCAGTGTTCCACGGAAGGGAGCGCCAGACAGAGTATATACCAGCGGTTCCCAAAGTGAGCGCTACCACCCCCTGGGGGACGTTGCTTTAATCTCGGGGTGCGTAAATAAACAAGGTGACAAGGAATAAACAGGTCGCTGGAGGCATGGTCTTTACTGAATGGTAACCATAAACGACTGTCTTTGGCAACCATCCTTTACTATGTTGAAACTAAATTGATCTCCACCTTCGCCAGAGAAGTTTTTCTACGAACCCCACACACTGTGTCCTCACTGTTGGTTTAATGAGCATATGTGAGTGCTTAATATGCGAGAAGGCATCTTCTAATGAAGCGATGAGACTTTCAAGACTAGGTGAACACTTGAGGAAGGCACATTCTGACAAGGTGCAAAACAATTTAACATTCTTTCAATCTTTTCGAGGCACATTGCTAAATTGTCCAACCTTTTCAGGTGTGTTGTGCGATACTTCAAAGCAAACCACTGACGGTTTGCGAGCATCATATAATATTTCCATATTGATCTCAAAGTGTGGAAAGCCGCACGCAATTGGTGAAAAACTCATATTGTTAGCAATAAGGGAAACCTTGGGTTCTACATAGGTCACCACATGATCTATTAAAGAGTATTCCTCTGAGTAACACTGCAGTGCAAAGGCACATATATGTAATGGCTGATAGTTTGGAAGATATGTTGTGCGGAATATTTAGGACAACTGAATTTGCATTGCAGCTAGATGAGCGAACTTTGCCAGGCAATGAATCCTTGCTTCTAGCTTACGTGCGCATTACCAACTATGAAAATTTAGCTCAGGAGTTGTTGTTTGCAAGACAATTGGAAACAGATACAAAATGAGAGGCAATATTTCGGTTTGTTGAGCTGTTCTTCAGGGATAAGAAAATTCCACTTAGCAAGATATTAGCTGTTGCGACGGATGGAGCTCCATCAATGATAAGTCGTTACCAAGGCTGCGTTGCATACTTGAAGAAATATGTACCTTCACTATTCATTGTGTCATTCATCGACAACACCTGATTGCCAAGGTACTCAGTGATCGCCTCCACAAGTCATTATACACTGTAATTACTGCAGTAAACAAAATCAAAGTCCATGCTCTTAACGATCGACTATTTCGGGATTTGAGCTTGGAAAATGATGAACATTTTCAACACTTGTTACTACACACTGAAGTTCGTTAGCTATCCAAAGGAAACTGTTTAAGGCACTTTTATAATATTTTGGATACTGTCGTCTAGTTTTTGAAAAGAAAGATGCTATACTCGGTGACAAATTTAAAGCTATCAGACATGATATTGCATATTTATCAGAACTATTCGCAAAGCTCAATAAACTGAATTTAAAACTGCAGGGAATATAGAGTAGCCTAATTTAGGCAAAGTCTCTGGTATTTACATTCATTTCAAAATAAATTATATTCAATCGCACTTTAGGCCGCCATGTGCTACACCAATTCCCCTCCCTGCATGAGCTAGAAGAGAAAGCTGGTATAGGTGATGATGATCTGAAAGAATTTTGTGATCATTTAGACACACCGCTTCATGATATGTCTGAACGATTTAAGGATCTTCTTTTGATGGAAGTTCCAGATTGGGTAATTAATCCACTTTTAGATATTGAGGAACCTGGAGCCCATGAGGAAGAATTGACTGAATTACAACATAATACTGAACTGAAACCGAAGTTTAGGAAAACCTATCTAGAATTTTGGTTACAGGAGGAATTTTTCGATCGCTATCCTGGACTATGGACGGTGGTTACAAAACTCCTAATTGCTTTCCCAACTTCCTGTTTGGTAGAACACGGTTTATGTCCAGTCGTTAAACTTATTTCGAAGCAAAGAAATTCTCGATATCGAAAAGGTTTGTGAACGAGGCGATTTCAGATTCTTGCTAAGCAACTTCAAACCGGACGTTGAGATATTGGTTTCATCTCATCAAGCCCATTCATCGCATTAAAACTTTATTTGACTAGCATTTTTTGCTAAATTCCATTCCAAAACTTTTCATATATGGCTTTATGAGCTTTAAAACTATAATAAATAGTCGCTTAATGTGTTAAACTAATTTTAATAATCCATTTATTAGTAACTCTGTTTCCACAAATTGCAAATATTCGTAGGATAATGATAAGATGAAGTTTAACTATAAAGATAAAGTGTAGTCATTTTTTTGAATCTAAGTATTAAATATTTTTTTAATACTTTATTTTTATTCAATGATAATAATCGAAGTTTCTTTATTTCTATATAAATCCCACTTGCCTGTGTGAGTGCATACGAGTCCTGATATGAATATCGATTTAATTTGAAATAAATATCAGATTAATCATTATTTTATTTTATTAGCTCCCTAATTTGTTCGCGTAGTCATGAATTTTAAAAACAGTGTTTAGGATTACGGGTGGGGGGCATTGGGTACAGGTTTGTAGAACCAAGGTGGTAGAGGCGGTGGCTCGAAAAAGTTTGGGAAACACTGATATAGACCATTCATTCTCGGAAGCAAATCCCTGATCCAATCAAATGGCGGCTACAAAATTTCAAAGAGAAAGTTGAAGATTTTCTTTTGCTAAAGTTCTCAATGGTAACATTTTGTGACAAATAAACTATCTGTGGCTGACATGGTAATACCTCGGTGTACCTGAAGATGGCGTATGTGCTAACAGCAGTTGTATTTTTTTAATGAACAGTGGAAATAACAAAAATTATCTTGCTGCTATATGTTTTCAGACCTGAAAACATGCACTTTACAAAGTTATTTCGTGTTCATTAGGAAAAACTTCCAACAACTAGGGGGTAGCATTTATGTGGACCTATTTGAAAAGGACGTGTTCTCCTCTACACGAATATTCTAACCAAATATGTATTGAGTCAGCATGTGTATGAGTGATTACGTGTCTATGAGTTTCGAAAGGCAATGCTTTTTAGCAAATTAAAGTGCATTACATATTAAGTGAAGACTGTACTCTTGAGATTACCAGAATCAAGGTTTAAAAGAAAGCAAACGCTTCTTTTCTTTTCCCGCAGACATCCTGAGGACTAATAAATGTTGCCTTCATTTAGCATCGAAGTAAATATTCTCGTGGAGATGTGGAACGGAGAGGTAAGGAGTGGTCGGCGGGGGGCGAACTTATGGACATACTACAAGACTCAATGTAGAAGAAAACTAATGTACTTAATGATATATCAAAATTTACTCGGGCAAGAACAAAATAATTTTACCTTTTTGACTAGGGAATCTCCTATGAACGGCTGAGTGTACTTTCAGGGAATTCGACTCCATTTCATCTTACCAATAGAATATTTCGTGGAAAGAGAAGTTGCAAAATGTATTCTAAAAGTTCTCCGTTTCACAATCACGCCTAGAAAGTGCGGAGATCGATCGCCCAATTATGGGCGACGAGACGATTCGTAGCTCACGCATGCGCATAACTCATCCCGATGACTGGTAGGAAGACTGGTCGCGCCATCAAGAGCTGAAAACGTGGTTGTATTTTTCAACTTTTTAAGATAGTTTCGCTTGTCGTCATACATATCAAAATACCCCTTGAGCGTCACGCCTAATCTCCCTTTTGTCCGTCCGAGAGTGCGTCAGTCTGGAACAGTGTGAACGAGGACGAACGAATGATACGGGAGAATGAGACAGCAGTATTCATCATCCAATTTCCTCTCCAATTAATTCCAATTACGGAAAGAATAGCGCTCTCTTCCATTATTTTTGCTACACCACAGTGAAATTCTCCAGGGGTAACCTGAGGCTATTTGGATATGTAATGTTTACACTAACTTTCGAAAAATAATCAAAGTAAGGTTCTCCATCAGTCAATTTTATTCGCAAACCGGGGACAGAAATAACAAAATTCCATTCCTTAGGGCAGCTTTTTGCGCTTACAAAACACATGAAATTTCATTTAACCTGCTGCTTCACAATAAAATAAAGAACTGGTAAGGGTATAAAGGTGGTCACGACACCAATTCTCCCTACCGCTAGTTCTAAAATAACGCCCGAAACATGTTCACTGTCCAGGGACCTATCTGGGAGCTATTAGGTAATATTAGGTAACCGCGCAAGCATTATCGGTAACTCCCAATAAGATTAGTATACATTTATAGCTCCTACTCTTTAGCAAAAAAAATATCTATTTACTTAAAAACACCTCGGAGGAAGAAAGACGGCACTGGAGAGAATGAGAAACTCGAGAGAGCGTGGTGACAACAACAGAGCAGTGTAAATAGTCGAAGGATTTGGGACAGACACCGCTCTCAAATCGATCAAAACTATGGTATGAGAGCGAGGATGAGAGAAAAAAGTTTGAAGGCGATTAGGCACACACTATAATTCTCCCTTATTTATTGGGTTACAACTTCACTTCATATATTCGCGTAAATTCAACATGTGATATTTAATTATACATGTAGCATAAAAAAACTAAATAATTCGAAAAGATAAAAGGTGTTAAGTTCATTTTAATAATTAAATTGTAATTTAACTGATTAATAATTTTTATTATATTAAATTAATTTGAGTATTTATTAAATGAAAATGATGGAATTCAGTTAATCGTAAAACGCATGTTATCCGCACCGTTTTAATTCGCCAATTTAATTCAAGCTGAAAAATTTTCGAGCAAAACCTACAAGGCAAACAAAAGCTTAACCAAACAAACTGAACAAAAACTGCAATCTAACCCATATGTACTACTCACCGAGAGCAAACATAACAAATTGTGATTTGCGCTGAATTTATTTTAGCTCATTATCCTTAATCCCAAAAAAACCACTCGCATACGGTGATTATGATATTCACATCACTTTTAAGGATGCTGTATCTATACATAACTTCACCGAGGTTCCAGACCGTAACCTACCGTAGTGAAAGCATTTATCCAGTCAGGTGTTAGTGGCGCAAGTAAGTATTAAGAGCTAATTGAGTCAAGGGTCTTTAAGGACGTCCAGATGAATACTTCACATATGAAATATATATACAACTGTCCAGTTAGTAAAACTTTGAGTTACCCTGGTGGCAAATTACTACTTTCAATACTTGTAAGCAATAGCTGCATGTGTGTGGGATAGGACATTGAGAGTCAAAATATAATATTTTAGAATTAGCAATAACATTTTTTCTGTTTCGTCTTAATTTGTATTCACATTTGTTAAAATGTCTATTAATAGTAAATGATTTAAGATTTTCCCGGTTAATTAAAGATAAAGTATTTCCCGGTGATATTTAAATATCATTCTCGGGCTTTGCACCGGGTAACGTTTTCAAAATCCGCCAACGTTTCGGAAAACGACTTGTTTTCCATTTTCAAGGCACGTGTTATTTCCGCCGTGACCACTATAACACTAAAATTAAACAAGTTGTTGATGCCCCAACAATGAAGGTTGCGATCCCTATGATTGGCTGACGTGTTCCGCTGGCCGTTGAATCATTTTCTCGTCTTTTTAATACATTTGATCACTGGCCACCAGGTATTACTCAGTTGGAATCCGGTGTCTCTATTAATATTATGGAAATGAAAATGGAAAACAAGTCGTTTTCCGAAACGTCGGCGGATTATGAAAACATTCCCCGGTGCGAAGCCCGAGAAAGATATTTAAATCTATTAATGGTGTTCCGAAGTTCGTTCGGTTAAATCGTGAATATACTAAACGTGAAACTAATTAAGTTGTTCTGCTCCAGTGTTTCAAAGTTTTCAATCACTAACCACTGCTCTTAGTTTGAGAAAGTACTTTCTGTGTTTTTTAAATCATAGCAAAACGTTAAATGGACAAATATTGACGTTCACACAATTCATAAAAAATCAAATCTAAGCCTGTAAGTAACGCATTGGAAATTTTTCAATGTTCATTCTGCTTGTATTCTAACTAGAGTGTTTTCATCTTAATAAATTATACCTAATTTCATAATAACTATGGTAAATAAGGTTTGCCTTGAACAGTGATCTTTCTCGATGTATTCTAGCAGACGTGGCAGTAACTTTGCATTTCACGTTGCGTTTGAAACGCCAAACACCAATGCCTGGAAAGGTTAACCCCTGTAAGAGCTCATAGTTAAGTGAACTCATGGAAAACACTGAGAATATTTTTATGGATATACTATTTCTTTTTAATTTCATTTGTAAATTGGTTACACTCTAATTGAATTCGAATGTTCACTTAAATACGCACAGAGAATTACTTCATTCGGTCAAACTCTCCTATTTCATTACATGGCTTGTAAAATAATTTTAAACATTTTATTACGAGCCACTTTTAATTGCCAACTAATTTCTCACATCCATCAAACAAACTATCACTTAAAAAGGAACGAATCTAGAATTCCGAGGATTTTAATAGACGGTGAAAGATGATGATGCAGTTAAGGCGGCCGGGACTATTTTTGGCTGTGTACAGACTTGCGTGAAACTTTGTATACGCACGAATATCAATAATATTCATTGGCAAAGTGAAAAAATAGTACGTTAAAGATTTCGTGTCTCGGTAATTTAACACCATTTAAACACGTCGCTTTTTTGCCACACAGCATATTTTTATAAATAATTCGATTACATGTGTACACATTCACCCAAAAATGCGTAATAACACGTTTCGTAATATTTCAATGGTTGCTGACAAATTTAATGGTATCATCACGAGGTAAAAACGAGTAATTACCTCTGCTTTTTGCTTAAGTTTTGAAATCCGCACCGTAAAAATTAGTCATAAAAAGGCTTAAAGTAAGACGAATTTTTTAAATTATATTTTTTTATCATTTATAATAATAATAAGCAATAATGGCTATGGTCAACGTACAGACAGATGTATGGAATAATATAGCAGTAATGGCTATTGTCAACGCACAGACAGACATTTGTAAATAAGTGGGGTCCACGAATATTTTTTGACAAACTTTTGAGAAGTTATTGAAAAGTGCAATCAATGACTCACGATTACTGATCCAACCACCAAAGGCGGTGAGGCGACCGTGGATTACAGTTGGCGTCTTCGTCAAAACTAACCTTGGATCGGTGACTATCAGCCAGAGAGTGCTGTTGCCTCCTCCCCCCCCCCCCCACCCCCTCACCTCTTCCGGGCGCCTAACCTTCCCTCAACCTCCACCGTCACGCTGTCCACACTGACAGCGTCTTCTGACGCGCCACAGGGAGTTGATTCGGATGACGCGGGCAAGTCACTGTGCTATATAAAATTTCGTTCCACTGGGAGATGCGGAGGGAGTCGGATAGGGATGGGTGAGAGGCGCCAACGAGGAAGGGTGGCGCCCGCGCATGTCTTTCTAAAGAGGAGAAGAGATGGGCCGATGAAAGATTTAAGGCTTTCCCGGCGAATGCTTGGAATGTAAAGCTCTCGGGTTTCCTACCAGGTGATGGTAATTTGTGGTACCGATACTGTTTGCGATACCGTTGGAACCCGAACCAAACCCGTTTCGGTACCGTACCCGGTTGGAAACCCGAGCATTCTATAATGGGCAGATGGTTCGCCGCTCCAACATCGCATCTTGAGTATCTTAATTTAATCCTGGATCAACTTGAGTTGAGGATTAAATTTTGAGAATTTTAACTTTCGAGTGAGTCATCCATTGAGTAGGCACACGGAAAGAGTGAGGTGCACTATCAAGACTTAAAAATACGACGATTCGGGAGAACATATCCCAAGTCCTGATGAAGAATTTTCTTCACTTCAAATAACTTCAAATGCTCGTGAGTCATCTCGGCGAGAGACTGAGTGTTGCGTATTAAGTCAAAACGTCAGGTATTTTTGTCAAAGGCCCTTTCCTCCCATGACTGACCTTTACCTCTAGGTGACTGCGACGCCATACGAATAAGATTCCGCCGTACAAACATTGCATTCCACAATTCTCTCCAAGAGATCATCCAGCCCTTGAATGGCCAAGAGGGCCGAACAGATAGTGATTTTGAGGTCACACTGAAACTCAGCTTACACGAGGACGCCCATTGAGATGCAAGAAAGTCCGACATGCAAAGTGAAGTACGTGCGGAAACACCTCGTACTTTATGCTATCATACAATAAAAGTTTTACGTAACAAGTACGCTTTTCAACATGCAAATGACAATTTTTTTATATGAGTAATAAATATGCACGTTGAGTTAAAGAGGTACAAGTTCCAGTTTTAAAAACAAAAATTTACAGCAGCTAAAGGAAAACAAAACCGATCTCTCACTCTGTATTTTCTGATAACTTTTGTTTGGATATTTTTGTGTACATTAAGGATTCATACATTTATGAAAACCATTACTAGTGTTTTTATCATCATTTAAGCTTCCATTTCTATCGAAATATCAACTTAAATGACAAATTTCCCCCTCGATGACAAAATTCTTCCGCCACACACCCTTCCATTTGGATTGCAGGGTATTACGCAGATGTACTCTGCCAATACTTAATTTTTCACACTAACCCGGCAATAATGACCTTTCATTTTGGAGAACTAAAACTCAATTTCTGGACACTTTTTTGGCCGGAAATAACTCCAAAGTTAATCTAAAAGTGCATTTAACAATTTCCAAACAAAAATCATTTATTGCATTAGTAGGAGAGTTAGTTCCCAAAATGAATATGATGAAATTATATGCGACTGGATACCAGCCAGCCTCCAGAGATGTGAACCTTCATATACCTCTCTCAACCTTAAAATTGGATTAGCGAAGCCCTGACGAAGTAGTTAGTCTCAAAACTTGCCAACAATGTAAGTTACCACAATGTTTCCAATATGGAAGATATTCACCTCACAGGCTAATATCATTTTAAATTGAGCGCTGATAGATTTATCGAGAAAGTTAATACCTCCTCCCTTAATCACATTCTCCAACATCTAAATGACTTAATAAAGTTCTCTCGGGCATCACACAAGGTTAAACAGTGTTTAACTGCCAACGTTTACTGGTATTTTAAAAATGTCAGTTTGTGCCCTGATGGCGGTAGCGGACTCAGCCACAGAAACGTTGGCAGTTAAACATTGTTTAACCTGGTGTGAAACCCGAGAGAACTTCATTAATTCGATTAGCAAGGAAAATTTGAAATCATATATCTAAATTATTGCTTTTAAATTGTAAAACAAAAGACAACGGAGAATATAAGTATATTTACATGCCCTTAAGAAAACACGGTTATAAATCAATAAATTCAACAGTCCTCCCAAGCTCACCACGCCCGCCCTTAACCCTTCAACTTAACTGAAATTTCATAGATTTTGGAAGTATTTCTGAGTAATTGTAACGCCTTGACCAACAGTCTTTTCCCTTTAAGTGCATTCGTAAAGAGAATCTCCATAAGTATAACCAGAAGGTGCTCACTTAAAGCCACTCTGCGATGCAGACCTCGCCTACAATCTCCCAAGGTCCAAGAAACACACAATGATAAGGGTTCTCTACGCAAGACAACCGTTTCCCCTTTTTGTTTTAAAGACCGAAAGCTTGGCGAAAATATAGTTTATACGGTGGACAAAGAATGAATTTATTTTCTTCTGACTTGGATAACGTCGGTACATGGCATTTCTTTGGCTTTCTAATACTTAATTGCGCACTAGCCTACTTTTACCTAAGATTTCTGCGAAAAAAATAAATAAAAATTAATAAACTGGAAAAAAGTAAGCTTCTGAATAGCAGGAGTAAGAATATTGGAGATGGTATTTATCTGACTTTCTGTCAGTCGGTGGAGGGGGAGGGATTAAAGGGGTGGGCAGGGCAGTGTTGCCACATCTAGAGAGAGGCAGACGCCGGGTGGGGGGATATTGCGAAGGGGGACAAAGATACAGCATTACTATTCTATCGTCATTATAGACGTCATTCTGGGAGAGTTAATAGAGGACGACTGGGGAATTGAGATTGGTATAAAAAAGAGGAAGGAGGAAATACTGCGGGTTTTAACGAGACGACCAAAAACAATTTAATGGGAGGATAAAGAAAAAAAAACATCGGAATATAAAGGAAAAAATATTTTTACATTCACGGAGATGTGACTGATTGATTCACCGCTAATATCTCCGAAGCAATTAAAAATATGGAAGTACGGTTATAGAAAAAATGAACCTTCCAACTTCACTTTAAAGGCAATTTCTTTACAAAGATACGTAAAAAGGCGACCCACGAAACATATTCTTAAAATAATTCTCTCCGTAATTTTATCCCTCTTTTAAGCCTGTTTGCGAAATTAAGAATTTCGTTCGTCGGAACTTAATCGTTTGGCATTACAAAAGGAAAGGCTCATGCGAGAGGAAATGGTGATGTACATAAAAGGATGAACGATTTTTTTAAGAAAGAAAACCACACACAGCCAAAGTGTCATTTTCAAGTGACCATGTAACAATACACAAACTTAAAGACATATACAAGCAAATTTAACAATAGGATACAAGCAGAAATTTTACAAATATGACAAAAATGAAAAATAGGGGAACAACTAATTAGGTGAGAAATACGAAAAAGAAAGGCTTTTAAAGGATCGATGTGAGAAGGGAGGGAATTCAATAGAGAGGAGAAGCGGAAGAAAAGATAACTTTTAGTGATCGAAAGTCAGGGAATAGGCATGTGGAGCAAAGGGTGAGAACGGGTGGAGCGGGATCGAACTTTGAAATTGATAAAGGAGAGCAATTCACGGCAGTCGATGGTGGACTTTAGAATATTACAAATAAATTTTAAGTCTGCTGTGACTGTATCTCATTCAAATATAAAGTATCTTTCCACAAATAATTGTTCATTACCATCATGCCTACAGGATGTTCCAAAAAAACACCGACAACGGAGGTGAGGTAGTATAATGAAATATGTTTTTGCAACACCCTGTATATGCATATTCGATGGATCGTACAGCCCCCGGCCAGCCCAAAAAAAACAACAATGGCCACGTCCGTCTGGAGGGGGGGGGAGGGGGGAAGAGGAGGAGGGGTTGGAGATTGTTGGAGCACGCAGAGAGGGGAAAGAGAAAGGATGGAAATGAAACGACGAAAGATGGAGTGGAGAGGGGGAGAAAAGATGAGGAAAGAAAAAGGCATGGACCGCATACAGAAGAATGAAAGGAAGGAGGGAGGTGGGGGAAGGAAAATAGGAGAAGAAGAGATAGAGGGGTTTGGACGCGTCAAATGAAATCGCCCTGCGGGGGATGGACCGTTCGGAATCAGAGACGTGGACATTCATATTTTCCTGTCATACGCATGACACGCAGCCATACGAGCTGGAGAATCACAACAGTTGAAAGACACCATGGAAATGATGCATCCAAGCCTGATTTTTTTCCCAGCAAAGAGGGAATTATCAGAACAAAATTCTTCAAACGGGTATCAGGAATCAATTATATGGAACACTTTTACCTTTTTACAGACCTGTAGAAATTTTTAAATTAGACAAATGGAGCATAATGGACATAAAAGTGATTTTACCCTGACACCTCTCCATTTTACAAACGACAGACGCAAGCTGAATGCTTTAGAACAGCTGGAGATTTTTAAAAACCAAGCTGACTGTAATAAATTCCTTGTTAATGAATGTATGCTCCCTGCCTATTCCCCCATCCTCAAAGCTTTAATCCCCTCCTCTTCGTTCTCCTAGCCCCCCCCCCCCCCACCCTCCCGCGACTGCCCTCCTCCTGTATTGTCTTCTCCTTCCCCCCTCTCCCCACCTGGTAAAGTTTACTATATAAGGCCTGCACATCGGCCTTCATTTTCCTGAAGATGATGTGAATGCGCATCGAAATCTGGGTCGTTTTTTAATAAATATATCGGTTTTAGTAAAAGTTTTCATCTTTATTTTTAAATGATGGAATGCCACCAAGTGAGACTGACTAAAGTGAGTGACATTTATTAATCCTTTCTAGGTTCTTTCAAAACCTATTCATCTCCTTCATTCCGAAAGCAAACAAAACACACCAAACCCACTGCCTACACAAACACAGATGTCCGAGGTAATGCTTCTGGCAATGCAATAGGGAAGCTTGGGTGATCGATCCAAAAAAGCAAAAGTGTCTCCAGAACAGTATCTCACAGGCGAAGAAGATTACTCGAGGAAAGGGCTGACCAAGGGAAGAAGAAATGGAGACACATTGGAGAAAGATGACGCCGATAAGGAATAGAGAATGAGTCATAGGAAAGGAAAAACTTGAAATGTTCCCTAAAATTCGACTGCGTACGAATAAGAGAAAACGTATAGAGACGAGGGAGAATGCGAAGGAGAAATCGCGGAAGAAATTTAATGAAAAAGAGAGTGTTACGAGAGTCGATGGCAGACAGAGAGAAGACTGGCATGAATTTTAAACAAACTAATCCGTCTACATCCGATAGTAAACATATCTATATATCAAGCAATATTCAGATTTTACTGTGTTCGGTTTGCGCTTTTGATATATTTTAAAGTACTCGCGATGTACGGCTCCGAGCAGATGGAGAAACTAATGATTACATTATTTTATGAAGGACCCAAAATATTTTATCTAACTATGAAGAATATGATTTCTCCAAGTTTCCCATCAAGCCCCATATTTTTCTTGTCTACCTCTACATATGGCCATTTAAGACACCTCAAGAGTGTGTGGCAGGGAGTGAGTCATCACCAGCATACACCATTATGTATTCTCATCAAACAAACGAAACTATGACTATTCATGCTTCAGCAAGGACCAGTAAAAACTTGTCGAACGGATTACTTTCACCAGCATACTCTGCACTATAGTATTCTACCAATGCTCTTAGTAATAATAAGAAACTATTCGTATATGTATAATTTTCAACTACATAAACGATGATGGATACAAGAGTCATGCGGAAATCACGCGATATTTGCTGTTCGTACGAATTATACGCAGTTATGTGTGCATAAATCATTTCCTACGCAATAAAATATCACCTCAGATACTACCACATTTATTCCATCTGTACCGAGGTAACTAAGTCATAAGGTGGTCAAGAAATGAGAACATTTAGATTTGTGCCAACTCCGCTTCATGAGAGCGGCGACAGTGGTGGAACCGAGATCACCGCCCTAGAATCTGCGAGTCAACGAACGCGCTGGTTGGATTGGATTGGATATTTGGGAAGGCGACCAACGGCTAAGGTCATTTTCGCCATAGGGAATAGGTAAGGGAGGAAGGGTGGATAGAAACCCGGCGTCGGCATTAGCTTACTCTTAATGAAAGGCGCCAAGGGGACCACGGCTTAACGTCTCATCCGACAGACGGAGTACTCCACTTAAAGTGCCCTCCACAAGACACTCAAGTAGGGATCGGGTTCCTCTGAAAAACATCCGCCTCTGCAGGGATTTGAACCCTGGCCGCCCATGTGGTACGCGAGTACTCTAGAACGCGCTGGTAGATTAAAGGTAAGACTATGGTGGACCGCTGACGTAGATGAGAACGACGGAGCGATATCAGAATTACTCTTACTCCTCGAAAGGTCACGGAGAGAAAAAGCGAAGGGGACAGCCATCGTTCTGAATCCTCACACCTTTCGTTCTTTAAATTGATTAGCGGCGCAAAAAGCCGGAAAACAATTCTCGCTAATTAAAATTCTTCTATCGCCTTTCCCGCCAACACTTTCGGACACTTTTCCATTTAGCGAGAATAAAAAAAAAGCTCTACTGTTTTTTCTCTTCTCTCTCCTTCTCTCTCTCTCTCTCGCCCTCCGGTAATCCCTCCAACCGTTCACTCCTCCACCACCCTCTTTCCTCTTCTTCTCTCATTGGCCCCAACCCAACAGAAGAAAACAATGGAAGGAGGATCCAGCCAATATAGCCAATTATATTCGCACCGTCAAATCCTGCTCCTGTTTTAATGACCGCGCGTACTTAATTGAGAAAAGACCGGCAACGCGGGGATCACAGTGGCAGCCAATTAGCGATGGCCAGCCAACCCACTCCCCCTCTCCCCAACCCCCTATGCCTTTCCACTCAGCACTTCGATATGAAAATACATTTCTTTAAAAAAATCACACGCAAGATAGGCTATACCTCACATCACCAAACAATCCCTGCCAATATATATCCAATATTTTGGTCCCTAGAACAGCCCTTGTGGAACACACTCAATAACTAATTCCTACAAAACCCATCGGCGACGAAAACATTAACATGAAAGGCGAATTCTCCAAAACATCCAATAGAATTCCTTCTTCCTTTGGAAGACTATGCCAGTCCACGGAAGATGAAATCGACTCTTTGGCCTTTCCGTGTTCCATCAGGATGGAATTGAAGGGCCCCAAGAAGGAGAAGGCTCACAAAGTGAAAGTAAACACCTTCTGATCCAATTTCCTCCTCGCCATAACAAGGAAAACTCGAACTTGGGAAGGGACTGTTCCGATGCCAAAATTCATTTATGACCGGATATTGGTGGGAGTAAAGATACCTCTTCATCTCATGTTTTCAACGGCTTCGGTTCATTAATCGATTAGACTTCACCGTTGTTGGACACAACTAAATGGCCTTAAGCAATAACCTCAATGACCAGGTAGGCTTCACTGACACAAAAACTAAAACACAAAACCCTATTCTCAATCCCAGTCTTGGACGTGATTGGGTTTGATGCTCGAGCAATAAAAAAATCTTTTAAGAGGGAAATTTACCGTGATTTCTTGAACTCTATATAACATGAACATTGCGGTAAATTTCCACTTCTTGTTAGAATTGAAGTTACTGTTAAAAGAGCCATGCATTAAAAAATTATTACAAACGCAAAATACCAAGTTATCAACTACTCATACATTATCCGTCAAAGGCCGCTAAGTCATTGATTTAGATATGTATAAGTAGGCAATAGAGCATGAAATAATAATTGTATCTTTTGTCCCACGACAAATAGTTTTCATCACATGGTCTCTGATACCATGCTCCTTCCTTTCAACCCATTTTCTTTTAATTTGCTCCTGCCATCGCCTCTTTTTTTCGGCATGACTGGAACTTTATCCATAGTATTTCCTTCCCTCATTTTCACTCTCCCTTTGTGACTCCGGGATTCAATACTTTCAAGTACACTCTCATTCTCTCTTG
Source organism: Ceriagrion tenellum (assembly GCA_963169105.1). Taxonomy (NCBI): domain Eukaryota; kingdom Metazoa; phylum Arthropoda; class Insecta; order Odonata; family Coenagrionidae; genus Ceriagrion; species Ceriagrion tenellum. Next base: position 20,683,560 of record OY720636.1, read on the forward strand.
TTCACTCTCAGCGAAAACATCTTCCAAAGAGGCAGTACATATCAAAAATTGAGTAAATCTTCATGAAGATCTGATCAAATCTTTAGCAAAGCCATTCCTCAAAAACACGAAAGACGGAACGGATTAAATAAGAAAGATGAAAATTATGAAGAGGCAAGAAAGACGAGAAGCAAAATATGGCGACTAAGGTTGAAACAAAAATAAGAATATTTAAAACTGTTTTTTGTCACCTAGTGGTATTCCATGTTTGACAATATTTTATCCACAAAACTTTTACTATACCAAGTACATAAAAAAATGAAATTACGTGGTATTGTAGAAGATTTGAGAGTAAAAAACAATTGTGAAGAATGTTTTGACCCAATCAATCCTTCCTGGACGCCGTGCTTTCCCAGGTCCTCCTTTTCCTTTCTTGGAGTTGATTTTTTTAGACTCATTCAAACAAAATAAAGTTGATGGTGCACCAAGATTTAAGTGCCAACTTAGTTATCCGGATGAATTAACAAGGGAAAAGAATATCTCCAAAAATGTTTAAATCTACACTAATAATGGTCGGTATGGTTGCGTGGAGAGGTGACCGGAAACTAAGGCCGCATTTGCGCGATCAGGAATCGGTGATTTGAAGGGAAAAAGATTAATAGGAGGAAGGGCGCACAAGTGGCAGCAGACGACGAAAGATCCTGTTCTTGACGGAAGGCGCATATTGTGACGGCACCGCTGACGCTCCTAATTAGTTATCATGATAAGCACTCGTCCCTATCCTTCCTTTCCTATTTTTTGCCTGTCTAGTTATAAGTAATTTTTGTATATTCGAAGTACGATATGTGTGTATACGAGTGCGACTCGATTCAAATTCCGCCCACAGTGATTCAGTGAAATATCCTCCGCCAGAGTGTGTGTAAGTCAACGCCCTCCCCTCCCTTCCCCTCTCACGACAGACCAGAGTGCAGTGTGCATTTCCGAGAAGACAGAACCTCCTAAAATTCTCCAACGCTGACATCTCGAGAAGAAGCTCTTGAGACTCCTTTGGGCTATGGTCGTCCTGGCATTACTCTTGCCACGCCGCTGCCCATTCATCGCCCCGCTGTCTACAAGGACCTCTCACCATTTTATTGGGCCGGCATCGCATAAGCCTATGCTTTACCATCGATTGCTGACCAGCCCCTGCCATACGACCGAGATTTCTCGAGTGTTGTAGCAGAGACGCATCCGCGAATCAACAGTCTTAACGCCACATCAAGGAGACCGGCCATCGTAAAGACACCGCTAAAGAAATTGTGAGCCGTCAATTACCCCGAGGTCTGTCTAACTACGCCCTCCCTCCCCTCTACGAAGATACACCCCGTCCCGTCCCCATTTCTACGACCAAATTATTTGTCAACGTGCTATTTCCCCATTGATTCGAACTGATTGAACTGATTGATCTTTTGATTTTGCGAGTCACTTTATTATTGTGTTAAATTTCCCTGATCCGATTGATCAAGTTACTGTGTTAAACTTTCTCATAATTTTATTGTGTTAATTGCTGATCCAATTGATCAAATTTATAGTGCTGGTTATTTTATGTCGGTTAGTTATAGATTTCCTGATCTATCCCCACTAACTTCCTTCTTTCCCGAGTGCAATTTAATTTTGATTACGTTCAGTATAATTTTCGTCTCATATTTTGTCGTTTGTTTGAGCATAATAAATTAATATTCAATTTCCATGCAATCCAAAATCCATTTCATTTCCCAGAATTTATCCCTAAGTCCCATTCCCCATTGTCGCGAATCCAAAGCTGGTTGTTCTTTACGTCGCCTACACCCTGAGGTATCTCCTTTGCTCTGAGTAGCATGCACAAATGTGCTGGCGCCCAATCCCATAAACACGCGTGTTACAATATATACTGTTTCCCAGCGACTCAGACTACACCATTGGGCGCCAGAACTAAGTGGTGCACTTATGTTGTTCAATAAAATGTTAAGTTGTTCAATAAAATGCACTTATGCACTTAGAAAATGCGCTTACATTAACATACACTTACAACAAAACTAATGTTGTTCAATAAAAGATGTTATTCAATAACAAACTAAGAAGTCATAAAAAGTGCACTAAAATCTCTACAACAGCCAGGATTCAAACCAAGAGCCCCTTGATGTGAAGTACTCTATCCAGAAGACCAAAATAATCCTCATGTGGATAAATTTTTGAAAGCGGATACGGTCTGCCCTGCAATACTAAAAAAAAAAAGAGGAGTTAAAATTATGACTAAGCACCCGTCGAAAGAAACCTTCGAGAAACAGCATATTTTTAGGCTTTCATTCTGCTTTATACGGAAGTTAAGGTTGACGTATAACTGCATAAATTTTTTAATGGCAGAGATTTATTCTTTTGACTGGTAAGAGTTTTTACTACAGTATAAATATGTTTCTTTATTTGTCAAAAAAAGTTAATGAAAGGGAGCGCAGAGAACTCATGGCTTCCTAAAGATAGATGTCAGAGGAAGCAAAGCGATATCCCGAAGACTTGCTCTCGTCTGGTAGCGGTTAATATCGGCCTTCCTTGGAGATACAAATAATCGTCTTTCCAAGACGAAGTTGCACCCAAGAAGCCAAACAACACAACCACTTAACTCAAGCGGCAGCGATGAAGGAGATGGGAGGAAAGCACATTGTCAGTCCAACCCTTACCGCACATTCTTATCCATTCTCCGACAAAATTACCAGGTTCAAAGATAATTCTTCCGGGAAAATAGCCAAGAAAGGGAGAGGAGCAGTTGTCAAGAGTGTACACTGCCGTCAATGAGAGAGACAAATACTTCATACCTAACTAAAAAGAGACTATCGTGAAACTCCTCACAAGTAATTTTTCATTTCTTGGCTCGCCTCCGTCAAAGTCATAAAAAGCGTAGAGATTTTAAATGGGATTAACCTATAAATTACGTCACGGTGGTAAAGAAAATAGTTGTTAAGTTTCTGAAAAAATTTATAGCCAAGAAAAAACAGCATCTTTTTCATTTTTCCCAGAGAAAAATTATTTCGGAAATACTTCGGTCATTAAAAATGGATAATCATCGTTTTATATGAATGAATTAGAAAAACAGGCCAAGTGATGCCATAGTTTATGGCAGACGACTGACCCACGCATAAATTAGGATCATATTGCATCAACTGACCAGTCTTGAATAATCGTATCAAATGGATACCAGTAACGAGTTGAAACAAAATTTACTTAAACGTAACACACCAATTTTGCTTTATTGATTGATGTTCAACTTTTTCTAGAAATATCTGTTCTTATAATTAATACGGCTAATATTTTGAGCACTTAAGAGTCCATACTTGTTTTCTTACAATGAAACACGAAGTTTCAAGTTAGTATGGTAGGTGTAGCGCTTTCTTCCACGGTGAATGAATGATAGATAGGTGAAAGAGGCGGACATTTTCATAAGCAATTCGACACTTACTCTGGAGCCATGATGAGATAAATAATGTTCCGCGCATCCACTATCGAATGTGATGAATGATGATGACTGGTTTCCTTACCACTTAGCTTGAAGAGCACGCTAACGATGCTAATGGCCTCCTCCCCTCCCATTTTGTCTCGAAAGCTAATATGTAATCTTTCACACCAATCATTACCAAGTCAAGCATCAAAAACTATGTAACAGTCGAGCACATGGTCAAAAATGCGTTGTTGTAGCTGATTTATTCCCATGAATTTCCCTATCTTTTGAGATCTTAATTATTAGTGTAACGGGCTGCCCCACGAGAGTCAAACACGACACGGTGCGGTCAAAGCCACTATCCTAAGGCCTACTTGACCACCGGAGACACACCGAAGAAGGTTCTGGAATCTAGAAGCCTATACATATATACAGGGGCCAAGGAGTTTGGTGGCTGGCTCTCATTCCCCAGAAACACTATGCTTTGGCCCTCGATAAGTCAACCTCGTCAACAAGGAACCTTTCTGCAAGTTTGAAGTTTTCATTTCATTGTGCAATGATTCAATTAGCAACCAAATTCATTTTTCCACACGCATCAGAAAAGATACAGAATTACCCCTCTGACGGTGATAAGTTTATTAGAAAAAGACTAAAATAACATAGATAAATGGTCACGTAGCCATATTGAGAAGTAAGTAATGATTTAAGTATATTTGCAGAATAATACCCCACAGACAAGACGTTCTATGTGCAACCAAACTACCATATCAACCAAATGCTTTTTGGTGCCAAGTCATCAAGTGGCAAAGTTTTAACAAATGAATTGTATGAAATTTAAGGGAAATTGGCTCACTGCGGCCTCAATTTGAGAAATGAGCGTTTTAGCAAGTTGTTTGCTAGTGGTGGTGCCTTTTCTTCATCCATCCTTCCGGAATTTTAAATGCATGATTGTTTTTTATTTTTAATTATAATGTATGTTATTTTTATAATTTAATTTTAATCGCAATACGGCGAAGAGTAATTAAATAAATAAGCTCAAAAGAACAATGAAAGGAGCAAAATGCAGAATTACAGGTACCTACGCCCTGACAGAGGATATGAACTTCCAAAATATGAAATAATGGGAGAGTCAGGAGGGTGGAAGAAATGAATATCGAGGAAGATTTTTGCCTGAAGACGTTGTTGGAGACATTAAATTCTTGTATAAAAAATATTTTAACAATATATGGAAGAGAGCATACATGGACATTTTTGCTTGAGAAAAGAGACGGTGTAAATTATGAAACATACATCGACAAAAACTTTATCGTAGCTAAATTGCTGCAAGACAATTCCGTGCGACACGCCATAGTCGTCAAATATGACGTATCACAAGAAAAAAGTCGGAAGGGAAGAGAGGGAGACAAGAACAGAGAGAGAGAGACTGAGGCAGGAGAACGAAACCGTTTCGCGTAAAAAGCACAAAGCACTAGTATGGAAGGCAAGTGGTAAAAGCCACTCGTCGGTATGGCTTTATCTGACACCGTATCTTGAAGTCTCATTGAGAGGCAAGTTGAAACAGGACGACAGCTAGTGGTCAGCCAACTTCTTGAAGCGCTTGTGTGGACAGCAAATAGTAAGGATTTCTGAGTGACCCTCCACAATGAACACCCATCCCACCAAATTTCGCAGGATTGACGGAATTTCCATCTCCTTGTATTGGATATTTGGGAAGGCGACCGAAGGCTAAGGTCATTTGCGCCATAGGGGATAGGTAAGGGAGGAAGGGTGGATAGAAACCCGGCGTCGGCATTAGCTTACTCTTAATGAAAGGCGCCAAGGGGACCACGGCTTAACGTCTCATCCGACGGACGGAGTACTCCACTTAAAGTGCCCTCCACAAGACACTCAAGTAGGGATCGGGTTTCCTCTGAAAAACATCCGCCTCTGCAGGGATTTGAACCCTGGCCGCCCGTGTGGGAAGCGAGTACTCTAACCAACAACCCCTTCCATCTCCCATACTAGAACTATACCCTGGAGAATGTCTATTAAGGGTGCTCACGATTTTTTGGAGGGTTAGAACTGAAGAAATTCGATTACTGTAACGCCATACGCGCTCCATCTTGGTGGCGTTTACAAGGAAAAGATTGGTTACATCCTCCTCGAAGAAAAAAACACTCTCAGGTTCCAAGAGTTGTTGAGTACGGAAGTTTCATACACCGCATTAATGTTCATCATTATTTTTAAATAATTGACAGCCTTTTGACAAAATAAGGGAACAAACGCTAATTTTTATTCATTTAAACGTTATAATGAGATGGTCATAGGGTATAGTCAGAGATTTTAGTCTCTACAGCACGTGATTTAGGCTTTGCAAAACATTACCACATGCTACTGAAGTGTGATGGTCCATGAGTTCCACAACAGTATGAACGCATGAGAATTATTTTCTAGTTGCTTTGGAAACAGCGCATTAGCGTCGAAAACGTATTCGATCTCTTAAATAATCAATTGGGTATAACCAATGGTCTTTTTCCTCAGCATGTTCTGAAAGAGAGCAAATACACTCTTCCTCCACACTTCCGAACTGACTTGCGTAAAAACCCAAGGAACGAAGAGCTATAAAAACTCCTAGAGATTTTCTCTGCATTCAACTATATTTTACAATTATATTCAACGCTAGGGTCACAAATATGTTTTGACAACGAGAAAATCTGTAAAAGAGCAAAGTAAAAATCATAGCATAAAACAAAACTTTTCCCATTGATCACTCGGCCAGATGTTATTTGTCCCGCATGCACGCTATGGGAAATAGGACGACAGTGCACTAGGCTTGCATGTCTCTCTCCTCTCGATATCTCTCCCTTTCTCCTATTTCTAAGCACAGAAACATCGTGAGCTTGAAGCGTCCGAAAAACGTACTTATCGAAAATCTGCTTCCTCGTAAATTTGCTTATTTTCGACTCTTTTCAAATCCCACTTACAAAGGATTTCGCCTCACAATGGCCGGTTCAAATCCCCGATCAATAGGCGCAAACAAATAAAGAGGGATCACCTATTTCTTTTTATATCCATGGCATCTCCGCGGAGCTAGCTTCACCATTAGTCGAAGCGCTGGTCGATCGCGGTGACTAAGGGCGACGGAAGGCGGAATTAACAGACGGGGTTAGGGGAGCGTGGAGGGTGGAGCCGCCAGACGGAGGGCGACCCAACCCTCCCCTATTCCCACCCGCTCTCTTTTGTTCTGCGTCCGTCCAATCTCCTTAACGAAAAGAAAAAAACTACGATTTTTTTTTTCGCCAGCCGCGCTTACTATTTTCTGCCAGTGGAAAAATCCGTGATTCCCTCTTTTCTCACTCAGCGAGGGCAATAACAAGGTTAAGCCGCATCACGAGATTACGAGACTCGGTGAACACGTCAGGCCAATTTAAAAAAAAACGTCGCTAACAATTGGTCAGGAGAGAAAGTTAAAGCGAGCAACCGCAGTGGACAACGAAGCGGGGGGATGAGCGCGAAGGAGGGCAACGGAAGGGAATACGCAGTGTGCAAACCGGACTCGCTAATGAAGGAACGATGCAAATCGGAAACCCAGCCCTCGTCTACCATGCTTAACAATGGTATGGCTGACCATGCTATATTTACAGATATCGCACGGAGTAACCACGACGGGCAAGCATCACTGAAGGAGGCTTTTTCGCGACTGTTTGAGTCAAAACGGTCGAAATAAATACTACGTAGATTCCAACATTTTGGTTATTTGGTTTAAACAAACTAGCTGTCCAATGCAAATCCACATGCGGTAAACCAAAATTAAGAGGCAAAAAATGAAGATAATTTCGCGACATTATTTTTAATGAGAACTTCTTTATAGCCATAGACTTCGGCGCCATTTGCATGGCAATACCGCATTTCGACTTCATTTATCGCAATAGTTATGGAATAACTCAATAAATTAGGTAGAAAGATGCATACATTTATTTTGTATCGACTTCCTCTGTGTTTCCGCTTCTTATGAACAGCTTTTCGTGAAAATTTTATTAATATTATGAATGAAAATTCTATTTTTCTTCAAGTTTTTCCAAAAGTCGTATTTATTTCAAGTTTAAATTGCGACACATATAGTGTGGAAAATACACATTCCGTTGTTTAAAATCAGATAAAAGAAACTTTTTTCTATCAGAGTACCGAATATGAACGCAATAGAATAGTATGTTCTCATACGGTGGAGCTACCGCAATTTCTGCCGCTCAGCGGCAGACATGATATGCAACCACTGCTCTATTTAAATACCTCAAAGTGCTGCAATTATTCTGAGACATAGGGTAAAAGCTTGCTATTACGCAACAACTCCTGAAAAAATTTATCTGCATAGCAGCAACGCCACTTCGTCGTTATTCTGAGAGTTCTGTACGTTCAAATCGCTCAACCACAATAAAACCTCAATCACCGAAGCGAAAATTAACAAATGACACTGAAAAGAGCCCGGGATCATTGGAAGCCTCCGAAATCATTTTCACAAATGAACTGAATGTCACTTCGTCCCGCCTGGAATAGCAGGAAATAGATGGCTTTCGGGACGCAGGGCGCTCTTTAGAGTTTAATCAATCATCGTAACAAAATTTCTAAATATCGGTAAACGAAAATCACACGTATGAAAATAGAAGTTGACCTTCATGTTTCGGCATAAGGAAACCTGATTTGTCACCAAAAATCTTCAGGTGTCATTCTAATTCTCGTTTTCATCCAAAAATATTTGCCAAAAATCGTGAATTTTGCTACAAAAATAACCCGGTTAAATTCTATAGCATAGATTAGACTGCGAGATTTGTATCGTGATGAGACAGTAATGACGCTGTCTTAACTGCGAACATATTTTCCAACCACATCATAGAGAACTTTTGTTTTTGGACTGTTTTAAAAGAGTGATGGTAGGTAACGCTCATATCAAATGATGCCCAGAGCCCTCTACGTTGCGCCAACTACACTACAAAGTGATAAAAAGTAGCCGTGTAGTTGGCGCAATGTAGAGGACTCTAATGATGACAACACGTTCCATGAAGGATGCCGCTGGTCTAAGATGGTACCAAAGAAGGAAATACGACCACCGACTTGTGGTTTTGAAGGTTTTGAATACAATCACATATCCTTTCATACAGTGATGATGATGAAGATAACAAAGAGTTATGAGCGCTAGAGTATATCAGTGATTACTCAGAATTTCTCTCAGTATGGTCTCCGTGAATTTTCTGTTTCGGACGTTTACAAATATCCATAACTAATGCGATAGCGTTAGAGTACATGATTGAGACTAGGAGAATTGTGGCCGAAAGAGAAAAATATTTCCGAACTCGGTCAATCCATACCAAGAGGTCCAAGTTCGTAGAGTGACCATTTTATAAAAAAGTCATCTTTTCAGAGTCAATAGCCTAACGTTTCGACAGTTTGCAAAGGCTTTTATTTTATTTTTTCCAGTTACTATTTGGCGGTCACTTTTCAATCTCTGTGCAGAGTATTTTCTGATACTGCAAGTATTGGAAGAAACTTCTTTTTCCAAGCTGTGTTCAGTTTTTGAACAATGAAGAAAAACTTATAAGGTCATTAACATTTAATAATACCAATTTATATGACTATAAACAGGAATTACTCATGCTCCATAATTAATTAGATCCTACTTATGTTCAATTATTATATTACCCTCGTAAAAGTCCAAAATAGGCGTCACAGTCATAAATTTTTTAATTACTTCCCGCAACTTTTCCACTGCCATAAATCTCATACATATTTAATTTCAAAAATATTCCAGCTACCAACCTGGACCACTTGGTATGAATTGACCCTAATTCCAGTCATAGACCGATATCCTATGGCATTGATACTGCTATTAGCGAGCCGGAGTTCATTCAGGTGGACATCTATTTCGTGTCTCGGCAAGCAATGAAGCCTTCAATTCATTCGCGTTTCAAGCGATTCAAGCGAAGTGATTCGAGATTTCGCGACCATGGAGTCAATACATTATTTTTCTTTTGAAAAAGGACATCATCACCCAAAATACTAGAAGTCATTCACTTCCGAGAAAAATTCTTCGATCGATTGAAAAAACATCCCATATATCAATAAAAATACTTCGTAATGATAAAAGTGGGAGTATTAACTGAAGTGAGTTGGAAATCCCTCGATTTTTGGGTCACAACACAGTCGGCCTTGAAAAACAGTTTAATATCGAAAACCAGAAGTACGAAGTAAATGAATTTTTCGTAAGGCGTGATATGAAATAAAGAACGTACACTGAACATATATTTCGAGGAATATTCTTTGTGGACTAAACACGTAGAGAAAAGTTTACTTTAATGCTAGCCACACAGATGAAATATCAACCTCGAAAAAGTCACATAATTTCATAAATGATAGGTCATTATTTTATGAAAACTTACAAGAAATTGCTCAAACCATGAGGTGTCGTATATCTGGAAAAGAGGATGTGGTCCCTTCCTCCTATGCCCTTGGTCAGAGGTCTTGAACGCTTATTTTATATTTTGATAAGGGATTATATGACTTTCTCAAGATAATCATGATGCCTATACCGAAGAAGGATAGTGCTAAAGACTGCAAAAATTTTAGAACATTAAGCTTTATTACTCATATTATAATGGCTGTGACTAGGATTTTATTAAAAAGAATGGAAAATGAAATGGAAAAGAAACTGAAAGAAAACCAGTTCGGTTTTAGTAAAGGATAGGGAACAAGAAATGCAATCGGCTGTCTTCGAGCGTTGATAAAGAGGTCCATAGAAGTAAGCAGCTAGTGCTATTTATACGTGTTTAATAGACTGGGAAAAGCCTTTCAACACGATGAACTGCAGTGTCCTAATGAATATCATGAAAAGGTTGGAAATAGATTGGACTGACAGAAGATTTATTAAAGAACTCTGCAAAGTGCAATGAGTAGTGGTAGAAGTGTATAATGAAAAAGTAGACGAAATTAGCATAGGGAGGAGAGTAAAACCAGGTGTTTGTAGGTCTCCAGCACTACTCAGTATATGCAGTGAAGAATCAATTGAAGAAGCCATAGAAGATACACATGGAATCCTGGTTTAGATTATCAGGCGGTAATAGTAAAAAGAGATGAACAATTACAGGATATGGGGGATAAAATAGAGGGGGTAAGAAAGCATTTGGAACGAGAATAAACATTAGAAAAACCAAAGTAATGAAGGCAGCAAAAGAGGAAAGAGTTCTAAGTGTGGTAATTGATGGGAAAAGGCTGGAATATATACCTACTCCTTTAGATATCTTGGAATTGTAGGGAGGAAATAAGAAGTAGAATATCTCAAGGAAAGGCAGCCGTCAGTATAGTTAAGCAACTACTACCAGCAAAATCAATCAACCAAATAAAGGAGAAGATTTGCTAAATGTTTTACTTGAATTATGGTGCTTAATGGAGCAAAAACGTTGAAAATCAGAAAGAGGAGAAATACTTAGGGGGATTTGAAATGTGTTCATGGAGAAGAATGAAAGGCATCAAATTGAGTGATAAACTGAGAAACATTAAAATAATGGATAGGATATTGAGAGAAGAAATAAAAGAAAACAATAAAAAAGAGGAAGTCGAACTGAATGGGACACGTCCTGAGGAAATATTGCCTGCTGAAAAGAATATTGAACGGAAGAATTGTGGGAAAGAGAGGGAAACGAAGAAATAATACGTTGACAGACGTATAGGCAGGATTAACGTAGAGCTGAGGGAGGCAGCACAGGGCAGATCAGCATGTAGCGAACAGTTCAAATGAAACCTGTCAGAAAACAGATCTACCCCAGAGGAGGAAGGGAATAAACGCCCTTCTTTTTTTAATTGCACAATTTGAACGTGATTTTTGGGCAATCATATGTGAATAATTATTTATATAGGTTCGTTTTGACTAAGACAAGTAGCAGAGTATCGATTTATATGTAGCAATAAAAAATCATTTCAAATATTATTGGATTAAATGTGATAAAATGTAACTGATGAAATTCGTCTTGGTAGAAAGAACTTGGTAAAATAGGTAGCCGAACAACGTACAGAGGGAAATAAAATTCGTTATAATATGAGTTTTATGGATAATTTAGCATAACATAAGCCCGTAAATCAAATTATGGCATAAGCTTAAATTTCTCTACTTCTGCGACGAATTTCTGTAATGTATGGACTAAAGAACGAGATTAGATGAGGAAAGCAACAAGCGTTGATAATCAAGGGCAAACACATCTGCGGCATTAATAGAGAGTTTCATTCTTCTGTCAAGTTTACATAATAAAACAAAAACCATACTAATGGGGAGCAGAGTAGAACTGGACGTCACTGCCACTAGAAGCATAGTGTCCGATGTTCTTCGATAGGAATGGCTATTGAAAAAAAGAATTTGAGAAGAAATCAGAAAACAGGGCTAACATATAAAACCTTTAACTTTCGAAATAAAGATAAAAAGAGAGGCCAATATCCATCTTTTGACTGACATCACAATAAGGGAGCAACAACAGAGGAGAGCAAAGCGCTCGGATTCGGCGGAATGAGAAAGGCTCGGATATAAATGTCTGGGTTTGTGAGAAAACGCTGATACGAAAAATACTCGACGAAAACAAAAGTAAATTTCAAGAAATAGAATGCGAAATGAATAGAAATGAAAGGGAAATGTAAAAAAAAGAAAGGGCACAGAGGAGAAGAGAGGAGACGAGAGAAAAGGGACGGCCTCCGGCACAAAAAGATCAGGACGGTTGATCAGCGTCTTTTGTTTCGCTCGCCCGATAGTCCGGGAATCGGGAAAGAGGATGAGGCGGAGAAAAAGAAAGGAGGGGGAGTCGCCTCTCCCGTGCTCTTTGCTCTTAATCCTCCCCCCCCCTCCCCGAAATTCCGTCATCTAATTTCTCCTACTCTTCCTCTTCCGAACACACCGAAATGGGGGAGGAGTAAATCGTTCGGGGAGAACTTCCTCTGCTTTCCTCTATCCTCTCCCTAAACCTCTCTTCCCCATTTAACTCCCTTTGCTGCCCTCTAGTCTTAAATCCCCAAACAACAGAATATATCACGCGAGGCACACGAATACACCCGTAAATATAAGTGGAAATATCCCCTCAGACCCAAGGGAAAACTTTTTTGAGTGATTACTTCTATAGAATCATTCAAGTTGGCAGACACCACAGCCCATTAAACGCTGAAAGAATGGCCTGGAATGATGTTGCATGAATAACCTACTTGAGATACATTACATTGTGTTCCTCTTAAAGAACTCGGTCAGACCACGGCGAGCAACTGCATCTAACAGATCCCATGATCCGGCCAAATTTTCCGCCTCGGTCTCCTTTCAGGTAGGTCCTCTTTCAGGTGATTAGAATGATTTTCGTGTATATGCAGATATATGCGAAACTTGCATGTGTGTCCTTGTAAATAATACCCACAGACAAGATTTTTTTTAAATTACATGTTACGATTTGGTTTCTTGGCAAATTTATGCTATCTTAAGATGTAGCCTTAGGAAAACTGGCTTATATTTCGAAATAGTTCTCTTTTATGCATTTTTATAGATTTTCTCCCAAACGCGCAAAAATACGTTCCATAAGATTGAAATGGTGTGTATAAATATCAAGGTTTCATACCGAGTATAAACGAACGTATGATTTTCGCCTTAAGTTCGAATTCCACGCCGGGAATCGAAACCATATCAACGCTTAAATGAGGACGTTTTTTTTAAAATAAGATTCTTGCATCAATAAGATATATCGTTAAAATAACGGTTACTCCCGTCGTATAAATAGGTGTAACGTATAACTAATAAATTCAGGCTTCACTTTGTGGAACCTCTATATATCGGAAATCAAAAACTTTTAAGTAATTGTCCACTAATTAGTGGACCATTACTTAAAAGTTTTTGATTTCCGAGGTGTAACGTAAATGAACAGTGGTCCAACAATTTTCCGCGTGGGTAAGAGTTTAATTTTTGATAAAGTTAACATGCACCAAACGATAAAAATAACAAAGCTAAAGTTGTTAGTCATTAAATGCCCGGGCGAATTTTACCGTGCATAGCTAATATCAAGTTACCCAAAGAAAGGCGCTATTTTTGACATGGAACAATGTTCTCAATGAATAACTCAATATTCAACCGACAACGAAACTTAAAACCAAGTCATTAGTAATAAAGAAATAGTTCCCTAAACATAAGCTATGGGCCGATTTCATTGCTGTTCCAATGGCCTCCGGAGGGTAGAGGCGAATTGGCGGTAAAAATCCATGGACAAAGATCTTTGGGTTAAATTGACCATTTTGTCGGAAACATAAACGCTCCATCATTACATAATTTTGAGCTATCAGAATGTATTTTACAATTCTCAGGATTAGAATCGGTATCGAGAATCGATCGCCTAAAGTCGATTTTGATTTCATCGATTCCAGATAGATAAATATTCAAATCAAATTTGATTTCTCACATCATATTTGTCTGAGTAATTTTGGGTGTAGGCAATCAATTTGTACATTTTTATCTACCTCAATAAGCTGAGAATATATTTGCTATTTGTTAGTAAATATACTTTTTGAGAGGCTTAGTTGTCTTTGTTATTTTATTTCAGCCTATACTTGAATCCAAATAATAGTCGTACGCTACTGGTATATCAATATCCCACCTGTTATTAGGAATAAGAATCGATGGAATCGGAATCGAGAATCGATTTGAAAGAATCGAAATCAGAATCGGAATTGAAAAAAAGTAGAATCGACTCATCCCTAGTTTATTCCATAGACATTCCGTCTTACGAAAAATAACTTACGTACATAAGGTTAGATGATTGCTTACTTGGATTAAAACATACCAAACAATGCTAACACGGGCAAGATGACGGTGGCCATTGAACATCCAGAGGTAGAGAGAAAACATGCAAATCGAGAACCAATTATCTTACAACATACAAACTTCAAGCATTATCAAATGCCATCGCTACGGAGATAATACATTACTTTTCAAGTAAATTATAATCATGTGTTACCTATATAAAATATAACTAATATCATGAAATAAATGATTCAACACACTTGAAAGGGTTTGGGCAAAGCTAAAATTTGACATAAATTTACTGAATTTCTTCGTTGAATTCAACGTACGACAAAATATCCCTGACGGAAGTACTCGTTTATAACCATAGCCATAGCAGTGATGTGAGCGGGTCGTTAGAACCCAACGGAACCCCAATCATTCTCCTGAAATTAATGACTTTATAGGGTTATCATAGGTGCAGTAGAATAGCCCATGTAGTGTGAAAAATCATACTAAAGCAATACTTCACGAAAACCCTTATGCCCTTGTTATAAGAAATAATGCGACGCTCTAAATGCAGTCCCTTATAAAAGCCGTTGAACGCACATCGTTGGGTTATAATAAAGCTGAAATCTTTCTGAATTTGGTCATATTAACCATATATAACTCAGATACCCTGCAAAAGCAGTATACAACACAGAGAAAAGTTGGGGTTAAAATTCCACAGTGGGAATTTCGCTAAAATCAATTTTTACTGTTCATTTTATTCAATATAACCCATAAAAGGCTCAGGAAAAATATCCCGTTCAAAGCCATTTGTTAAGTTGAAAGCTAAATATGTTATTGTTGAAATCGGAGGAAAATAGAGCAGTTTAGCAATAAACATTTTATTTTAAAGCAAATTCAAAGCGAGAAAAAAATCTATATCATCGATTAATATATCCATTGTTTTGGCAATCCAAAAATCAAAAATTCAACCCTTTATCTCTAGTGAAAGTAATTTCAAAAAGCACAAATAAAAAGCTGTGTACCGATGATTCCAAAGCTTTTCTTAAGGGAATAATAATATGGAACTCGTTCCAGGGCCCCATCGGCCCTGCGGAAATTTTAACGTAGCCCTTATTCATCCCAGTGATAAAATAAACACACATGCAAAATTTTATGTCAATCGGTCCAGGGTTCCAAGGCATATAAGGAATAAACTTATGTACATATCAATATCCATTTATATACAGACAGATTTATGACTTCATAATCTCTCTTAATCATCATTTGAGTGTTCTATTAAGGGCCCATGGGCTATCCACAGCCCACAGAACAAGTGAAAAGCGACTTGTGATATTTGTTGAGCTGTGGGCTAAAGTCTCAATACTTGTGCAGGCGAAAGAAAAGAATAAAATGTGCAAATTTTTGCACGTGCGGACTCATTTTTCATTATTATTTAACAATACACTTATGATTTCATGTCTATGCAGTACTGTAAGCATAGAAAGATGAAGATGGGGAGGGTAAATTTCCTTCACACAATGACATGTCACAATTCAATACTTGATCATGAAGAAACTCAAAGAATATTAAGCTATTATGTCGTATGCGCTATTTTATGATAGATAAGGACAAATCAACATGATATCTTGGCATGCAAGATTTATGAATAGCGTCCATTTTGAGTCAATGCTTCACCTCATGCTGCGCAATGAACGACTTTTCCTTTAGGTTATACCTATTACTCATCCTCTTTTCGTATCGTTTAAAGGAAATATTGTTTTCTAAGTACGTTTTTATCAGCTAACCTTTTTCATCCTTTCTCACACCCACATCTCAAACGCCTCAAGTCTACGTATATCCTCCCTTCGCAATAGTCTCCGAGGCATTAAGCGCCACGCTCCGTATTAAGGTTTGCACATGCCTTGTCTTTACGTTTTTTCTCACACACACCCCTCATTAATTCCATTCTCTTTAAAAATTATCCATTGCCTCTAGCAATCCTACTTCTTATATTCCTACCACTAAACCTTCTTCCACAAACTACCCAGTTATTTAAACCACTCGATTTTCACTTCATGGCGCCCTACAAATCTTATATTTAACCGCGCCTTCTTCTTTCTAGAATATCTCATTACTTTCATCTACATCTACGAAATACTGTGCAAGCCACTACTAGGGTGTGTGGCACTTTCGTCTTGTTATAATTTATCTTCATTCCATTCCTCTCACAGAGTACCTCTAACGCATTCATCATTGACTATAATCCCTTGAATTGTTGACAAACCAGTGCATCATCATCGGCAGATCTCATTGACTTAATTAAGACCCTTTCTACCTTGATTTCCACCCCATTTCCACCCATGTCTCCCCTGCCCCTTTGTCCCAAAACATGTTAAAAACGCCACGGCGATGATTTCTTTGTGACTGGAATAAATGAAGAGCTCTTGGGTTCCACATCGGGTCATGTAACCCATTGAGCCAAATCATTGGATTCCTGGACTTTCCCGAAGACGATAGGCGAATAGTTTATCGAATCATTTGAAGCTATGGAGGACCTTAGCCAGCGTGAAACCCGAAAGACCTTCATTGAATTGTTTCTCTGTGAATCGCATTTTAAGAGATTAATCGCACCTCTAGAGTTCTTTCATACAAATCAAAGACAAAATTCCTACGGAGCAAACATGCATTCACGAGGCATAACTATGATTGGTTATAAATTTTGCCACTTCTTAAATGATGATAGCATAGCGTATATGGACAGTAGCTTGGCCTGGAATCACTCAGCGCTCAGCACGTAACTCGAAGGAAATTAGAATGAGCACGACCATTCACTTCCATCGTACCATCAATACGACTCTCAAACGGTCAAGCCAACGACAATGAAGACTCGTGCGTCACAACGAATGCCATCTACGAACGGAAGTGTTCATCACTCATCGGTCTACAATGAAGCGGATTCATCCCCAGCTCTCCGATTGCCGTTTCTGAACTCTTCGTGGACAGTGCCGTCTAAATTGACGCCGTGATATTCGACCAATGGCTCTCCATTCGACACCACTGCTACAGGTATAGCACCGCCTGCCACCATCCCTTTCACTGTCACACAAGCGCTCATTTGCACAAATGTCCGCCGAGGATCTGCTTTTACTCGCTCCCCATCCGCCTCCACTCCAATTCTTACCCTTTTTTTCACAAGCGCCACCTATTTTTTCGCAACGTTGGGCTCGAAAGGACGCAAATAACCTCGCCAGGACCCTTTGAAGCGGATTAGGGAAGAAAATAAAAGAAAAATACACGTACGCATACATATATATGCACGACGAGGTAAAGAACCACCCCTATTCCCCACTCCCTCGCTCTCTGATCTGAAATGGATGAATTCGAAACAAACGGGGAGGAGAATAGGAGAAAAGCGTAAAATATTCATAAATCTTTTTCCTCCCACGTTTATAATTCAATGCGTTTCGAGTTCTCCGCCCTTCGGGTGAGACGAAAGAGTGCCTGGCAGTGGGTGCGTGGTAGGAGAGAATGAAGAGGGGGGAAGGGAAGAAACTAAACCTAATTCAGCAGCGGAAGCAGGGCCTAACGGGCGCACTTACCGTGTCCTGAAACCGACGAATCAGCCCTGCCCATGTACATATGGACTAACTCTTCACAACGCCTTGCAATACGCAGAAAATCACAAACAGTCACCCTCTATGATCCTCATGTATCGCACGAGCAGGATTCTAACTTTCAAAATGGGAAACCAATAATTGGAGACATCCCAAAGAGAAATTTGAATTGTAAAAATCTGCTTCTCGACCGTACTGCCGATAGATCCATTCAATTTTGCTTTGTCCACGTCTTTGGGAAACAGGAAAAAAACGTCCTTAACAGGACATATGTCGACAAAACTCGAAAGAAACTGGATTATGAATAAAATTATATCATACCCATTGGAGAGACTATGAGGTATAATGATATAGGTTTTTGCGTTCTTCATTTCAATAATCACAAAATAATTAGATTCATTCCAAAAGCTTATAAATGTAATGAAGGTATTTCTGGCATCGAAAAAAATATTAATAAAATTTAATGCCGAAAGAATATTTAATTTGAGTGATTTTTCATGCTCAGAGCTGTTAATAATCAAATTGTTACCCAATGGCTAGAAAAAAGGAAATGACGGTGTCTTTTATTTTAGTTTCTTGAGTCTGAAGCTCTTCTGGTGTCCTCGCCTACCAATTTCAATCGCTCAGGGATCATTAACAGACCCCCCCGCGTGACTCATTTCTGTAAACACAAATTCTCTTGGATTTCAGCCAATTCACGAGCATAGTAGGTGGGAGCGATGAAAAACTCTATCCCGTTGTTGGATATTTCTTGTTAAACCTTTACTGGAACGAAATACGGCCGACGGTTGACCAGGATACTCGGACAACCCGCAAATTTACTCTGAAGGATACAGGGTCAGGACCCTGAAGGGCCACCCCCATGCTCCATTCTTTTCCGTTATCTTACCCCAAAGAATCACATCTCTTGAATTGATAGTCAGCTGGTGCCAACATAAACTTTTAATTCACACCGAGGCGGTGAATAGCGGGACCGAGGTTGACCGCAGGCGAAAAATAACCCCTGCAAATCTCATTAAAGCTAGTGGTTTCTATATAAAAATGATACGAGAACACCATTCGGGGATGCACGACCATAAAGAAAGGAGTTTCTAAGAAAATAAGAACTAATGAATTCATTACAATATTTTTAAGATGACCGGTCAGTTGTTATTTATAGCGCGACCATGGGGAACCTAGTAACATATGGAAAAAAACACTTTTTTAATCACGATTATTCTCACAATCATCTCAGAAAAAGCTGATTACAATTAAAAATCGGTGGAAGATGCTAATACATACATATGTGTCTGATTTGGATGATAATATCTATAGCTCTTTGGGTTAAAATGAAAATTATGTGAAAAGCATGAGCGCAGAACTAAAAAGGCTCTCTGACTAGGATATGATCTCTCCATCTCTTTCGGTTCCTCAAATCGTTATCTGTATTTGCTGTAGGGGAAATTTGTATGGTGTACAGTATAAAAAAATGCATTATTCAAAAACATAATGTATCAAAATATTCCTGCATCAGGCTAATGGCTATAGTCCGTTTTAATATCCACAAGGGTTGAACATTTCAACAGTTGCCTCACGAAACCAGGTGGAAGTTATATATTAGGTTTGGGCTTGTTTTTGAAAAACAAAACGCTTTTCGTTAGCTGATTTATAGGCAAGAAGGAAACAATGATTAAAGCAGAGTTTGAAAAAAATCACGTTTTTAAGAGAGGCAAAGACAGAGACCAGTCAGCCAAAGCCAATCAGTATGTGTAGATATCTATATATCCTTCGAGGGGATTCAATTCAAATTGTAGGATGGCTTCTTTTGTCGTCGTTAAAATTTTTTCAATCGATGACTCGCCACTTCTCCATATTTATTAGCATGCATGCTCCGCTTTCATTGCAGGGGCAATCTTCGACAAATTGATGGAAATCTTTTCGAAGAAATTTAAACGATTATTTTTTCACGCTATATCAATTTTGTTGTTTACCCCCATCAGCACGTGTGAAAGAAAAGTTTACTATCTTTGACAAGGGAACATATAATAAGCTCCAAAAGATGACAAAGTTTTCCAAAAAGAGTAAAACACCGATCTTTGTCGCATATGCAAAAAAATGTCATATCCAAGCTGGAGGAGTATTATAATTGAACTTTTTACATACATTTGAGGTAACTGGAGAAAGATCTGAAGCTTTCGCGACGTATACTGTCATTAAGGACTGTTCGTGTTCTCCAAACTCTGCGTTTCTGCCGATTCAAGAGTGGCATAATGCTTAATAAGAGTTTCACCCGGTGGAGAACTCACACAGTCTTCGCTGAAACTTAAGGTAATCACCAGATTTAATGTAATATTCACTACATTAATTCACAAAACTCTTTCATTACATGCTTTTATCTTATGGGACAATTCATTTCTTAACTAGAAACATGAAACACATTTTTATGATGAAGCATAAATATATTGTACAAGAAAATTATTTCAGTGTTACTGAACGTAAAAAACATACACCTAAGATGTTACTTTGTGTAATTACCTATCAACTGTTCTATAATTTGACGTCTTCTAGAAAAATGTAGAAAATGGCCGTCGAGGACAAAATTTTCATTTTTCCCGCGATTGCTAATTCCAGGTATTTTCCAAGGGCTTATTTTTCAGTATGAGCAAAATCAAACAGCCCTGTTGGCTAATAGCTGCGTGTAGCCTTTGCAAACATAAAGTTGGCGTTCCCGTCACACGCTGTAGCAGAGAGCGATTCAGTTAGTGGAAGCGAATGGTAAGGACTTTACTTCCGTGGTGTAGCAATGCCGAGAGGCGCCCTGGAAGGCGGCTAGAACTGCGAGGAGGAAGGATATCTCAGAAACTCAGGGGAGGGACAAACATTGACGAAAATTCGGCAATACATGACTCTGCTCCCATATTCCTTGCGCTGTTCCATCTCAAAAGCACATGTTGGGCCAGTCAACGTACTAAGGTTTCCCGATAACAACCAGCGATGACACTTATTATCTTGACTTGGCTCTTCAAATCGATATTTTTAACAGGTAGAAAAGATAAAAATTCTTAATTTTGAAAAATAAGGGCCACTCTTAATGCACGTAGGTATACTTATCTAACTCCAAGTACGGCTCAAGGAGCCGAGCTCTATTGAAGGAATATGCCGATATAGAGAACCGGTCAGCAGCATAAAATGCATTTCTACACACCCTAATCCCAAATGACAAATCTAAACTACTTCTGTTCCCCCAGTGACCGCTTACCCCTCTCTTTCAGGAATCAAAATAAACCATGCCTCTAAACAAAGTGGAAAATGACAATGTCAGCAAAAAGTATCATTGCTGCTCTAAATAAGGAAGCGATTTGAAAAATTAAGTTTCCCATCGTAGCAGAATGTGTTAAAAATTCTGCGCTCATTAAAATGTTGTAAAATTAATGAAAAAATCAGGAGTACAAAACTGAAGCGGTACCATGAGGAGCTGGGGTGAGTAGACTCTCTATCAATCGAAAGGTCCATCAAATCACGGATGGTTCCAAACACTCAGACGCCCGTGGACTGGTGGCGCCGAATATTGGTGGATTCATTTATGATAGGACCACTTTCACCGGCCATAGCTTACCACAACCCGCTTTGACGACGAGCAATCCCCGTCTCCATTGGTGATCACAGCCGCGCCGTAAAATACAACATCCTCGCTCGCAATAGCACTCGGCTTTCATTTTCCACGTCCAGTCACTTTTGAGATTATCGCATCTGTCATTCCCCTTCAAGCCTCTCAAATCACCTCAACTCCTTTCCTCCTTTCTAATCTGAATCAAACCTAATTCCCAAACTCACCATCATCCTCTGCAACAAACCGTTTCCAATCAAAACGTTCACCATCCACTTCATCCTTGACTCAATTTTCTCCTCTAATTTCATTCACTTCCCCATTATAAGCAAAACGCCTTCTCTTATAAATCATTATTTCTTGGATCAATGGCGTTCTGAGGGAAGTACACAATGTGTAACAGTTATATTAAAATATTTTTAAACTCTCAGTGAGTTTAGCGACTTACAAAATTAGACAACTTCATCAAATGGATTCAAAAAATATTTCAAATGGATTTATAAAAAACGCCGAATAAATTCACACACTAACAACAGCAATAATATATACATGCATCAATATCTCCTGTGGATACATATTTGTAAATAAACGAGACTAACTTCTTTAGATACTAAGTTAGTGACATTTCTCAAAATGAACCCCGATTTGGGTGGGGCTGAGAGGATGATAGAGAGGCGGATATTGACGTATGAAACGGCGACGATAATTAGAAGTGCCGATGCGGCAGTGATAAGAGCAAAAGCTCATCCTTGACTGAAATAAAATCAAACGGGACTGGCGAAAAAGAAAGGAGCAAACATTTTAGACCGAAATTTACCATTTTAGCAGCGAGATATCAGAAGCACATAGTAAACGAACTCACGCGTGAAAAGGTGCGTGTATGTCACAAGAGACAGACAGACAGAGAGGCCAGAAGTAAGCATAGGCAGCCGTAGAGCATCATAGAAGGGGGAGGAATGGGAGGAGAGAACGTGAAGAGGGCTCTTCGAACCCCTTTTGCTGCAACGAGAAAGGAGGCTGCCTCCGAGGGAAAACACTGGCGCGATATTCCCAGAGAGTATCCTTGACTGCCACGCACGCAGAGAAGAACGCGCAAAAAGATATCACAAAGATCTTGCAAGAGACCTATCCGCAAAATAAAAATGAATGGAGTAAAGACGACGTCGACATTTTTGCCGCGTCTACGAGGGAGTACATAAAAAATAATTACCGCTGCTTCTCTCTTTGTTTCATCCAGACAAGGAAAGATATGCAACATGAGGAACCTCATTCATACAAAAAGCAGAAGCTAACAAGGAAATTACAGCAGTGGTGTATTTTGTGTCAAACTACGACAAAAATAGCGCGTCTGACAATGAAATGTAAGAGAAACAGCCGACGGGGGAAATGAAAATGAGAAAGAGAACAAAATGACAAGAAGAATAAAAGACGAGGCTGGCGTCATATCCTCTCTCCAGAGAGCGTGTGTTCTTTAGCACGTGGAGCAATTACTTTGGTGTCTGCAGAGGGCGCCCCTCCTCTGGCTGCATCCAATCTTTAAATGCAAATACGAGTGTATCTTGTGTAAATTTCTCAGTCATCGGCGTAAGTCGTGTCCCATTTCTTTCGTGACGCTAACCGTTTCCCGTGATGTTAGTTTGGGCGAGATATCATTTCACCTTCCATCGGTCAATTTCATCGCACTTTATGGAAAAATATCTCACATTTTCCATGATATAATAACTGTAAAATATTATCCGCTTGATGCACTGCTTTTCAAAATGTTTCCCAAGAAAATAAAATAAGTTTTCCATGGGAAATGGCTCGATTACACCTTCCTGAGGAACTTAACTTAATAAAATGAGGTGTTTTCAACGCCTAGATTTTTATATGAATCTGACAGTGTATTCCATATGTTATATCAACTACTTTATTAATGCAATAATTATTAATAGCAGTATTTTTACGGAATCGCAAAAGAACTATCTCTTGAGAAATCCGTTTCCCCGTGCGGCGTGAAAAAATGAGTCAATTTAAAGACAGATAGATATATTTATGGCAGAGAAATTCAGTCAGGTAAAACTGTATTTTTGCGCTATTAATATCAAAATATTTTCTCCATGCTTATTACCGCTGCTTAAATAACAAATGAAAATAAAAATTGATCTCTACGTTGACTAGGAAATATCTTGCTCAAACTACCTTAATGCTATATGAGACACTATCGAAGCTCAACCGATTCAATACGTTTGAAGCAGCCTTCCACTCATCTCGTTGGCCACTTCCGTTCGTTAAGTTGTGCTCGACGACAGAGCGTTCATCCACCTTTCCGCCCCATGCAATGAGGAATACTCCAAAAAAAGAGTTGATTTTATAGTACTCCACAATTGGAGCATTTCAAAGGCACTAGGGAAGTTCTAAGTTGTTATTTTGCTTCAAATACTTTTGAAGTCTTTTTAATTTTTTTAAATTTTCTCTAATTATCTTTTTTCCAACATAGAATAAAGAAAAAAGAGCGCGCACCAGCAGATAACACTCCACAGGCACGCGAAATAGAGCAAAAAAGATAGAGAGTACGACAAGGTTGTCGATGGAATGTATTCGAGATTTATTCGAGGGAGGACGGCTTCTCCCAGCCTCATTCTCTTTCTTTTATCTTGCAGTCATTTACCGCATCGCCCAAATAATTTTCGGATTCATGCGTTACTTTCAGGGAGTTGATGATAGGGTTTAAGTAAACCTTTCGTACATTTATGCAGGTTAAATTCACTACCCGAAAAAACTCAGCTATAATTCTATTTACAAGAAAAAAAAGTCTAGCCAAAGAATAGCCTACTTAATGGCAGCATAAGCTGAACAATTTTTAGACAATATTGATTAAACACCGCTAGATGGCCGCGGGATTCCAAGGATAATATTTCTGATATTTTCACAAACTCTGTGAATGTGGACTAATAAATACTTGTCTTCCGATCATTTAATTTTTCTCAAATTATCGATCGTTTAAACCACCCCATCACACTGTTATATTTACTCCCCAACAATCGTCTCCCCGTAACTCATCTCCTCTATTCCCCGCAATGCTCCGTTGGTTGAAGTTTTTAAATACTTTAATTCTACAAACACCGATCGAGATCACAGAATTATCATGCTGATAACATTCTGAAACACTATGTAAAGGAATCGGTTAATTGATTCTACACAAATTCAAACGGGAGAGCTAAGAACCTCGTTGGTATATTCCCGAGATAAGGCGGGAGCTAAGAAGATAGAGGTAATTACACAACCTATACAAAAATGCTATAAGTTAGGTGAAAAAACAATGGAACTTGTAGCGAGAGAAATTTACGTTGCTCAACGCTAAAAAAAGAATAAAATAAAGCGATCTACTCTGCGATACTTCAATAAAAAATTATAAGTGAATTACTACATTAAAATCCCAAGTCATTGCGGTCTTGCGCGAGGGAGCCCTAGGGCCAATCTTCGACAGTAGAGTATTTACTGGGCACAAAAGACAAAGTAGTCACCAACAGCACCGACTAAGCCTACATAATAAAGCGGTATATTGAAAGTACATACGCTAAGGATGACACAATTCAGACATACCTGACTTTAATGAGACTATGGCGGACATACCAATTCAGCGTGACGGAATAACTAAACAGATGCGTTCGATTAAAAATAACAAGTCCCGAGGTCCAGAAGGAATGTCTGCACGCGTGCTGAAGGAGTTAGCGCCACAGACGGCACCATTATTAGAAATTATATTTTGAAAGTCATTACGAGAAGGCAAGGTTCCCCAAGACTGGAAAATAGATAAGGTCACACCGATATTTCAAAAAAGGAAAGAGATGTGACCTAGGAAATTACCGGCCTATGTCGATTATAACACTTAAATGCAAGATCCTCGAACACCTTGTCGTTAGCAATATTATGACATTCCTGGATAATGGTAACTTCTTGCATAGGTAGCATTCAGCACTCCTTCCGTAAGGGCAGGTCCTGCGAAACACAGCTTGCTCTCTTCCTTCATGATATCCTAAAATTAGGTGAATTGAAGACGCAAGTCGACACGACATTTTTTTATTTCAGGAAGGCATTTGACAAGGTCCCTAAAAAACTCATATATATTGGCAATCATGCGGAGCAAACAAAAAAGTAGTGAATTGGATAAGGAACTTTCTCAGTGATCGAAAACAAAAAGTAGATATTGATTGTATCAGCTCTGATATGGTTGGAGTCATATCCGGTGGTCCTCAAGGAAGCGTAATCGGCACATTCATTTTTTATATCAATGACCTAAGTTCTCGAGTTTGCAGTAAATTAAGATTATTTGTAGACGATACAGTTATCAACCGTGAAATAAGCGAAGATGCGGCCTTTGAAGTTCTGTCATCGGACCTTAACAACGTTCATTCGTGGTGCCAGGAGAGGGAGTTAGAATTAAATATTAGTAAATGCACCACAGTTCATATTCTGCGAAAGTCATCACACAAATTAATGAGATACAAAAAAAATAAATAAGATACAAAAAAGCTCCGCGCTTCGTTAAAAACCTCTACGAGCGAACATATAGTGTTTCACAACTTTTAGAGGGATTATGGTAGGAGCCTTAAGAGACTCGAAGGCTACACGCTAGGCTTTGCTTACTTGAGAAATTCAGAACTGGTGTTTTTCAGAGCGACAGAGAATATTATCATGACGCCTCACTAAATCTCTAGGTCTGACAGAAGCGATAAAATAAGATATATACATTGCCGAACAAATAAGTAGAAAAACTCGTTCTTTCCGCGCGCACAAAAGCGACTATAGTAAAAAATGAAACTCAACTAAATACACTCCCATAACATACGTCACAATTTCACCTCCCAAAACCTCATCCCTTATATTTTTACGCGGCTGGTGTCCTAACATCCCCAACCGCGGCTCGTAGGGTAGTATGAAGATGTAGATCTGACGAAGCAAACAAAAAATTATTACTCTCACCACGAGCAACAAGAAAAACAATATCGTAAAGAATTACATTCCAGGGATACTTACGAACCAATAGCTAAACTTACGCCAGATGACATTTATTTTGCAATAAACTACGATGTGCTGCCTATTGGACTTTCAAATCCTATTTAACTCCATGGAGTTCACATGAGTCCCTTATGCATTATTTCTTTCGCGCAGTTATCGTATGTTTATTTATAATGTCGTATATTTAACGATAAAAATTTTTCAACTCTAAAATCAGGAAGAAGTGGTTTACAGCAACCAGTGATCACCATGAATTTAAAAGCTCACATTATTCATCTCAAGGACAACGATGTACCATCCCCGTCAATAAAAGTTTTTGACTCACCCTGATGTGGATATTATGAATAGTCACTCACACATTCGAAGATTTGCTTTGTAATCCTAATAAATGGATCAATACCACGCGTTTAAATGCAAAGTTGATATACAAAGTAATTAATGCTCAAGGACGGCTTATTATTTAACATAACGGAATAAAATCCTTTTTTAACCTACTATCACGCTTCACAAACGAAATTAATTATTCCAGGAGTGAAATCTCTATCCTGATACATGCTGGTTGAAGTAAGAAAAATTCTTCATTGTAAAAGTAGAAACTGAAAAAAATAATGCACTTTTAGTTATAAACTCCTCCGTTCAATTACCGAGAAGAGGGTAAAATAATGTGTTATCGAGTGATACACGTCTGAGAAGTCAGGTGGCGGTGATGTGTCGTGAACGGCTGTCCGTTTAACCTACCACGCAATGATGTGCTCTTATCCCCTTGGTTCGGCCAAGAAATTAAAAAGCGCTCATTGTGAATTCACACTCCACCTATCACTATCCTTACCAAGGCGGATCATGATTGAAGTAGCTAATCCATTATCTTTTACTTAGCATTAGGATAGCGAAATCATTAAATAAATTCCAGCATTCGGCGGATGCTTAAGATATTCTCCATTATACCTCCCTCACAATATTATATATTTCGCAATCATTTACAAGAGTTAAATAAAATAAGCTATCATTATGATGTAAGTTTTATGCTTCCATGATACAATAATGAAAAACACCTAGTACGTAATATCGTTTTAAAATTTCCTAGCCCCGACCGTTAGAAAACATTTAATACTGCACTGTAACCCATATCTTCATGAAACACTATTGAGTTGGCTTGCAAGGCAATTTGTTCGTACGTTCGACAACAGAAGAACTTCACCTTAAGTTCTCCTCACACGGCACTCACATGGAGATCGAGATGCTAATGAAAAAGTCTCCGACATTTCAGGATTTTCAACCCAGACCCTCGGGATGGGAAACAAAATTACTCGATCCTCCAAGCGAGACAAACTTGAACTTAAAAAGGAGAACATATGGAAGAGTTGCATGGCGGTAGACGAAGCGACTGCCTTCATTGTAGCGTAGAATATTGGTCATTCAAGAGTGACTTATGTCCTTTGGGTTTCAAGTTCGTTTCGACTTAGAAACATGACACCCAACACTTGCTCATAACTTCAAATGCAGTTAAGTTACTTTGAAAGAATTTCATTTACGTTTTAGCATTTGTCATCATTTTTAGTAAATTTCATGTCTTCAAAATATCAAGACTACTCTTCAATTTCTCTTAATTTTAATAAATAAGGCTGATAATAATACTATGTTACTCTTATTTCTATTATTTATGAATATTTCTGTGATAAGGATTGTTATTAATAGTAATATTGATGCTATTGCTTAAACTATAAAATATTTCATAGAAGCCTCTCTTTCAAGAGGTGTTTTGTTCTTAATTATTATTGGGATAAATGATAATAAATTGATTTCTTTGATAATGTGTGAACGAATATTATTCGTTTATGTTTAACATATGTATGCGTTGAAAGGAAGAGTTGCTCTCGAGTTTTAATTATCTTTTAAATCTGTATAATTTTTTGCTTGTCAGGAAAAAATTATATTTTGTGATAGTAAATAAACCAATTGCGTAGTCAAATTCCATTTTATACAAAAGTGCAACTCCTCATTCTCCTATGTGTCTATGTTAAACCATTATTAGCAAACGATTATCTTATAATTACAGTGAAAAATGCAACGATAGCAGACACAATTGGGGTGATAATATTTCTATAAATTCTGATAGGGGATAAAAGAGAATACTCGAGATAGATGCACAGCCATGAAAACCATGAAAACGACCCCGCAATACACCCCTATCGACCGTAATAATTTTGATTTCCTTTTTATTGGCACCTCCGGTAGAACTGTTAACACTGACATTGGAAATCCGTCCTTCATGACTTTCATGTATAAAAAAGATGGGCAAATTATATTCCACGGGAAATGAAAAGACTGGTTTTGCAATTACACTGTACCTTCTTTCTAAAATGTATTTTACTTTTTCTTCGCAGGTAGCACATGCCTGCGCCAAAGGGTGTTTTCCTATAAGTTAAAATTAAGAAATCACTTTCTTCGTGATTAGCCAACTTTATGACAAAATATGAGAAATAATCGAGACCCTTCTTTTACATTTAATAATATTCTCCTGTGGTATCACATCCTCAAGCCAAACTGTCTTAATTAACCCTCTTTTAAATACCTGTTCTCATTTTGCAAATAAATATTTAATCCGGCATATTTGACGCACCCGATACTCACCATTTTAATCATAAATACCTTCCTAGTCTTCCGCCGAGCCCACAAGGGACCAATCCCGTCTCTCGCACGCACTCACTTCATCAATTAATTCCGCGTTTTATGGCTAATGTATCAAAATAATGTTTCCCATTAAAGACTCACATTTGATCTGCCACACCTATGAATAGCAACAGGAACATCGGATGAAAAGCAAGATACCCATGGAAAAAATAAAAGTTAAGGTCTTACGTAGCGGGCAAGTGTCGAATGCAAGTGCCACTTCTCTAAGTTGGCAGGATAGAGTACGTTGAGTGGAAAGTCAACCAAGAAACAAGTGTATCCGAAGGCAGCAACCCGCCCAACCCACGCAAAGAGGTCTCTCTCCACTACCCCCGTCAAACCCCTCTCGCGAAGTGGGCGACATCTCCACGGCGACAAGGAGAACCATCGGAGAAAAATCAGTCTCATGAGTTTCAGGTAACAAATACTTAGCCATAGACAGTTATGAAAATATATCGTGCGGACAACAATTTTTTACAAATGATCGGACGTTTGAAAGTTAACCTAAACATTAATTTAATCGTGTTTTAAATTAAAACCACCAAAGGAGGCAAGTTTATCCGGATATTGGTTAGGTCGTGGAGAGTGCGCGAAAGGTGTTCATAACGGATACGAGAAAAATTCAAAATTAATCAGATAACATTCTAATCGAATGCCAATCTTGACATGGCATATTCAGCCATGCAATAGTACATCCGGAGAAAGAGAGAGACGAACATAGGCACGAAAAATGTTTTCACCCGATAGGAATTGTTCCGTTGCAAACTTACTATCTGATGTTCTTCCCTCAACAATTTTACGACCACAGGATTGTAAATACAATTCAGGGTCGCCAGACTCCTTTACACCAAAATCTTAGCAAAGAGGAAGGAAGCACGTAGGTACTGTGCGAAATCAAACGGCTCCTGCTCAGAAACCCATTTTCGATATGGGCAACTCAATTATGACCCGCTGCTCACACATGAGGATTAAGGTGAAATCTACTCAACTTCATTGACAATTTGAGGCCACTTGTCACTGTTGTCATCATCATCATTTCCTATCCAGCCCCTTGATAGCTGCCTAGAGGCCGTTATACCCGATGCTTAGATCACCACCAAATCCAGATCCATTGGGACATCAACATAAATCGAATGGAATGTCTCGGAGCCAGTATTTACACGATACAAATTTCGGTGCACAGTAGCACTGTCCGGACATTCGCTGAACTAAAACATGTAAATAATTGGGCCATATTGTTTTGGCATAGCTGATCAATGTGTTGTACCCAAATAATTAAAAGCAGTCTTTATTAAACAAGTTGGATCAATGATGAAAAAGGACTGAGAGGATGGATTGGATGAAAAAAAAGGTATCGTACTTATTTCTCTTTTCGAGACTGATGATCGAATCCTATTCCGTATCTCGTGTGCGATCACACTCTTCACACGGCATGACACGCCTAGTTCAGTTCGATTTTCAGGGCTAAGCATTGCGAAAAACGGCCTTCACCAAACTCCATCACCATTTAAGAACAAGCGCAGGGCTTCCCCACCACATACCCTCTCCCTCCTCCACGTACTACACGAGTCCGATCGTTGCAGCTAAGCGCATTTAGAGACCGCAATCTTCAGCACAGGCTTTAACGCTAATGCTTTTTCAGGAGTGAGGAGGAAGTGAAAGAGAAATGGCCTATTTACATCCATCCGTAAGACCGAGAGAGAGAGAGAAGGTTGAGTGCTCTCCTCTCACGTCAGCCGGCGGCGTCCATATGTAAGTGCCGCGGGGATGTGATGGAGGGAGATCGGTTACGAGGGTTCAGAATATGAGGAAGGGGGTGGGAGAGACGCCATGGCGACGGAGGGAGAGTGGTTTTGGAAGGGATCGGGCGAGGGAGAAGGCCACACGCGTGATAAATCTCCGCTCTAGAGCTGAACAACCTCCTCCTCCAACACACTAACATGCCCTAACACACTCCGAGATGGAAGGCGAGCGAGCAGGAAGCGGGGTTTCGCGGGTTCTGGAGCTTTTAGTATTTGCGCTCCCCCTGGCGGTGGGTGGGAGAGGCTAAAGTGGTTTGGCATTAATTCGGGGGGGGAGGGGAGGTCCATCTCCGAATGGAAAGGGGGGAAGGGGTCCGCGGAAAGGCGGAGAAATGGGAGTGGGGCGGCTTAGAGGGTTGGGACGAGGAGGCGGAGGGTCACATTCCGGCGTTAAGTGGGAAGAATTAATTTTGCAAAAGTGGAAATAATTTACGTCGCATATGAAGAGCAGTGGTCCCTCTCCTAGATCGTCACACACCCCCCTTTTCCCCTTTCCACCACTCCCGGGTCGTTTCTCTCCGTAAACAGAGATAAGGTGCGGGAGGGAGGGAAGGAGGGTGTGTGTAGAGAGCTTTCAACTGTGACCTCGGGGGCGAGGGCACAGGCTTCGCACGACAGTGCGTGGAGTGGATACGAGGACGCTTGAAAATTTATTTTACCGACCGAGGAGCATGGATTTTATAAATTACAACAAACTATCCAAATTTTGCCGAGTACAACTTAAAAATTAAATAATTACATAGAATATTACTAATATATATGTCGTCTAATAAGTCTTACTAATATATATGCCGTCTGGCGTCTTATGTATTTAAAAAACTCAAATCTAAACATTTTGGTTCAAGTGCAGAGGTTTCTCTTTTTGCATATTTTAATTAGTTCGACTACAGATAGAAGGCTACAGTTTTTGCCATTAGATGAATAAAAGATTTCAGTTTCTTATTTTTTATTTAATATTCTTATACAAATAAAAGTTCCCCAGAAATCGCGTTTTTATTGCCAAAATCATGAATTTTACTTCTGTCAACAATAGGACATTCCCTTGGTAACCGTGGTATTAGCATAAGCTTTAGAAGGGAAATGGGACCTTTACAATGGCGGCTGGGTTTCATATCTAGCGAGGGGTATTACAGTGTAAATCTAGGCCGTAAACTGAAATGTTGCTGATTTCGATATTTTCAGGGATATTTTTATTTAAAATTGGCAAAATTCATTTCAAGCGAACTAATTTAAGTCAGAACCATGTAAAACAGGAGAATGTCACAATTTTATATTAATGCGGAAAGCCTCTGGAATGCCAATGTCCTGTAGTTCAATTTCTATCTGTTTCTGCAAAAGAATGTCGAAACTCGGTAAGCGTAATATGATTTTTAATCTGCTGAATTAAAAAATAAAACTAAAATTATAGCTGATTTGCCTAAAAATAAATACACCTTATGATCCAGTCGAACCTACAATCTTGGTATCAGCACTAATCAACTCTAACCACTAGGCCAGCACGGTAACAACAATTCGAGCAAGGTTTATGTACATAAATGTATATTGTTTGACCCATGCGCGCTTGGTGGCTAATTTCTTGAAAATACGAATACTGATTTCTTCATCCTAAATTTATTTTATTATGCCGTCTTTCCCGTTGCCCCCGTTGAATTTCAACGTGTACTGTGCTAGTATTTAATAAATCCTCAGGCTTCACTTGGTGGAACAGCATTGCGATGGTTTGTAAATAAATTCACTTTGTAATATTCCACAATGGTTTTTATTATTCCGACCTAGGTTTCGACTCAAGTTAAGTCATTATCACGGACTTGGTCATCTTGATAATGACTTGAGTCGAAACCTAGGAAGGAATAATAAAAACCATTGTGGAATATTACTAAGAGAATTTATTTACAAACCAATTACAAAGTACTTTTATTACATTTTAAAATGATTTTACTTAATATTCCTCACATTCTCGACGGATATGTAACCATTCTACGGTAATGAAAACTATTAATCACCAACACAAGGCCTTGATTTTTTAGCACAACATCTCCCAAAACAAAAAATTCGAAAGGTACAAACACCGTTTACCCTAAATTGACGCCGAAAACCAAGGCAAGTAAGGAAGATGAGAGGCATCAGAACATTTCCATATTACATATAACATCGCAAATTATAGCATGGCCCGAACTCGCGCAAATGCTTGACAGTAAATTATTCACCCGTAGAAACATATTTCCTTACTATCTCACACATGCACAGTTTTTTGACTGGATTCGCCTGTTTTGGTGGCATTATCCTTACTTTCCCAATCTAGATCAGTTCATATACATTGAAATGTCGTGTCATAAGTTTTAAAAAATTATCTCTGCATTGGATTTCTAAATACTGAACTTTGAAATGCAGGGTCAGTTATAATGAAAGCCTGTATTCATAAATGAATCATGATTAACGGCCAAATCGAGAAAGAGCTGTTAGAGCTAGCTGTCATAAGTGATAGCAGTAAGACCAGATTTGTTATCGCTAGAAATGATTCCCTCTAAATGTGAATAGATTTTAACGGCCGCTTTACGCAGTACATTTTATTGTAAAAAACAAATGCATGAACTCTTTCATGAGAAAAATTGCACCGTGTGAAGCTGCAAATTCTATGGTTGTCTTAATGGCTGAACGGAAAATAGAACCAGCTCTATTCCATTCATTTTTTGTATATTCTATGATACATTCGTTTGTGCAATAAAATGTACCGTTTAAAGCGGCCTTGAAATCTAACATGAGACACTTGTCCCTTGTTAGACCTTGATACGGAATTCGCTGCCAATATTTGAGATTCTCATTGGGTAGGCATGAAACCCGAGTTAGTATGCGGGAAGAAAAGTTGAGCACGATATTTAACCCTTTCCGGTCCGGACGCGGGCGCAGGAAAGCGGCGTGATTCCAAACGGAATCACGTCGCTTTCCTGCGTCGATTATTTCGAATGACTTTCATTTATTCATAAATTTATTTTATCTCACCACATATATTCACCTTACGTAGATTATATCATCTTTTACATGAAATACATATGAAAAAATCGACGCTCGACGCAGGAAAGTGACGTGATTCCATTTGGAATCACAGGACCGGAAAGGGTTAACATAACTTTGTGTATATGTATGTGTGTGTACGTTTCAGTGCTTGTGAAGTCACAGGGGAAGGGATGATTCCCGGAGACTGAGTTGCGAGACTTTATCAGTGAGTAGCCTTCACAAAGTTCTGGAAAACACAGGCAGTGAAGATTGGCAAGATACGTGACAGACTATTACGACAATCGCGTTAACATAACTGGCCTTTTTCTACAACTTGAATGTGAATCGCTTGTTAAATCGTCGATTGAAACTAAGACTCAATCCATCTTGAAAATTCGAAACCAATTTATCTGCTGACGATTTCAATACCATCTAACGAACTCTGACACACCATGGTAGAATAGATCATTAGATTAAAATAAATGGGAGAGACTATGGGACAGTGAAATAGACAATAGAATTAAAACATTATTTTCCCGCAAACAATAAAAGACCATAATTACTGAATATTACGCTTTTAACTAGGTTTTTCGATTGGCAGTGTAGGTTTTTTGTTGAATTACTCCCTAATACCTACCTGCAATCTTACCTGCTACCTAGAACTAACATCACGTAATGATATTTTCGGTGTAACCTTAGTACGCCTGTGAGCTGTGTATCATTAGATAACATCGAAAAAACAGTCGTAGATATAGAGTATTCGAATTTTCCCTCCATTAACTCAATGCATCGGTACATTTGCGCATATGTTATCGATGTTCACATTTTATTCTTTATACTCCCACTGCTCTCTGCCTTTTCAAATTTTTCTTCTTCTTCCGACTGTTGAACTGTGTGGTTCTATTTGTACATAACACGAGTGCATATTAAACCAGTGCAATATCAATCGACCTAGTTCATTAATTATTTATGCACAATCCACAACCTCTTATAGGTTATGGGCCCAGATAAACATATTTACTAAGTGCAAAAGTTTTCCGACGTATTCACTAAGTGCGGTATCGCGATATATGTTAACTCTTGCGAACGCGTGCACGGCGACTTGTCTTTTGTGTTGCAGGTTTCTGACGTCAAATCGATTCCATGTGTCAGATGTCGAAGATGAACGTAACAAATTTCCTAATAATTCCATTTCCAATCCCACCGTGGCAACGCAACGTGCATCACCTGTTGATGTTGCACAATCGGTGTTCATTGATCCAGCTGGTGTACCAGGAATTGAAAAATCGGAAGGAGAAAAGAACTTTAATGTATGGAAATGGCAGATGAAAATGCTTCTTATAGACTATGGTATTTGGGAAAATGTAACTGACAGGGACACTGATCCAATAAAAGATCTACGTGCACTCGCAAAGATCAGTTTGACTGTGAAAC
This sequence comes from Ceriagrion tenellum, assembly GCA_963169105.1. Classification (NCBI taxonomy): domain Eukaryota; kingdom Metazoa; phylum Arthropoda; class Insecta; order Odonata; family Coenagrionidae; genus Ceriagrion; species Ceriagrion tenellum. The sequence continues at coordinate 20,718,838 of OY720636.1, forward strand.
CTGTATGTGCTTCTCACATATATAGATGTAACACAGCTAAAGATGCATGAGGAAGATCTTCAAAAGGCTTTTGACAGCTGAGGACTGACTCATGAACTTATGTTAAAGATATACCAACCCAACGGTATCGGGCGAGATGTTGTGGAACATGATTTCAGAAAAATGAAAGGAATTATTGTAATGTCCACATGGTTTTTTTATTCGTACTACGCGTTTCGACGATTACATCGTATTCATCACGTACATACAGGTTTGCCTGTACCTGATGATGACGATATAATCGTCGAAACGCGTAGTACGAATAAAAAAACCATGTGGGCATTACAATAATTCCTTTCATTTTTTTGTGTTAGAGAGACAGTTGATAAGAGTGCGTTATGAAGATTTCAGCTGCATGTGCGAATACATTGATAGCATTCTTTCTGTTGTGAATCAGCTGGCAGATATTGGCGTTGTTGTTCCTGATAACAAAGTTGGAAATATGTTATCAAGTGGACTCTCAGACTCTTTTGAGACTTAGGTGCAAGGCTTTGCATCCACTCATACTGAGGTAAAGAGCGAGGAAATGAAAAAGCTTTTGATAGAGGAGGATTACCGAAGAACTGCCGATGAGGATGGAAATACGCACCCCAGAAGAAAGGTTCTTACGCTGGGGGTGCCATTCCTCGGACAAGGCAGTTACGAGAAAATATAAACAAATTTTCAAAATTGTAATGCACTAAATGTCCTTGATAGTGTCATTAGATAGAATAGTTTCAATATATAAACGGAAAGATAAACAGTTTCTTACACTTAAATAAAATTAGACACAAAAATCGTGAATTGGTCAATAGAACCCTTTATGATGAGAATTAAGCAATAGCTTTGAAATACATTTCTACATTATTTTCAAAAAATAAATAATCTCTCCATTTCTTTTAAAATAATTCTTCGTTTTTAGAAGAGTATACTTTTTGTGGTTGCTGAGTATAAATTTCCTGGGCAAGAAAACTATAATTTTTTGCATGCATCAACGTTAGTTTTAGCAATAAAGATACACTAATTTATTCTCAGCCTTATAGTTAGAGGACAAAGTTTATTTTTCTGTCCTTTGATATCGTAAAAAGGATCTAAAAACTTCTTACAAATCTAAAATCATGATTGGAAGAACTTTTAAACTGAATAACCATTGAAACAAAGATTCATTCTGTGTAGTTCGTAGAATCACTAATAGGATTTTGTTTTGGGCAACGCTTATTGCTTGAATATTGGAAATATAACAACCTCACGTGTACGCCATATTGTATTCTTGAATTGACGATATCAAATAACAAGGTCCTCAAAATACAAACAGGGAACTTTTGCCTGAGTATATGTGATTTTATCAGTTTAACAACCAACTCAATTTATAAATTGTTTATATGCAATTTCCAACAATAGTTTTTGTCTAGGATTTAACCTAAACATTATATGTGATTTATATACTTAATTTTCATACAATTGTCACCAACATTTCTGCATGAAATAATGACTAACTCATGCATCTCTTCGCATTTTTTACAGTCGCAAAATATAATAATGTAAATAGTTTCTGTAGTATTGGTAGCATACCAGTTGTAAGTGTACGTGTGTGAAAGTTCACCTTTTGAAATGTTTTTTTCTGATTCTCCCTAATGCCTTGATAGTAGCAGTTTCTTCAATCTTACAAGGGTGCATTATACTGCATTTTGGTAGTAACTTACCTCCTTCTATACACCACTGAGGTGCCTTTAAGGGTATTATGTAGGGGTAAAAAAAACTGCGGCAAGGTAGGTAATACACATAAGTGTTTTCTCCGAGTACTCTCCATTTTTGTCCCTGGAATTGTTGGTTAGAATTATATTCCCGTAAACAACCGGACAAATTTTGTAGCCTTGGCGTACTAAACTGGACCGGTTGGCCTCCCAAAAAAACCCGGGAGGGATCCCACTACAGGGTTGATGAATGTGCTTAGGTTTGTCGCAGGCGAAGGATGTCTTCCTTAAACCACCACAGATTGATCTATCGTTTATGATATGTGCCTGTTTTACTGACGTGTGATGATCAATATTTGAGCGACCAATGAAGTTTATTGCCCTGTATTCTTTCAACCTCCTGATAACCTGGGGGTTACAAGAGGTTAATATTTTTTCGAAATATTTAATTCGCGACGCCATTGAATGGTTCATTTTTAGAAGCTAAATAACTACAGATTAACCACAAAAAGTATTTCTTTTCTTACGTTTCTATTTCAAGGTTTTTTTGGACTACCAGGATGAATTCCCGAAGCACCTCAACGCAAAGTCTCGATTTGAGCGATAACCCACTATAGCATTGCCTTAGAATTTCACAGTGAGAATGGTAGCTTAACGAGGTATTTAGCTCTACACGATCCTTAGAGATGAATATTTCTTCCCGGGGTGCAATGCCCGTTATTCGATCAAAGCAAAGTGATATGAATATTCTACTAAAGTAGATCACGAGTACCGCCAGTAAGCGTTACTTATATTAAATACGGTAAAAACAATCGCTTCAGTTCAGACACCTGGGGCTCTTTATATCCGCTCTTGGTCTTTCGATAGGAATAGTTACACAAGAGAGTCTCTCTCTTATACTTTAGATATTCAAGAATGAATTAATTTTCCGCTCGGAAATGCTCACTCTCGTTTCAAAATTATTTTTGATGAGCGATAAGAATTGTCATTTGTCCGGCTACATGTTTCTCTTTTAATTTTCAAACTTGAAAAAAGTGGAAATGAAACTATCCTCTAGCAAAAACATGGTCAAATTCGTCAATTCAGACTGGAAAATAAGTAAAATACTTTTCTTTGGGCGCCTGAAATTTTGAGAACCCGCTTTGGATGCTGTGCGTTTGTTTCTTCTTTAAAGTGAAATGTTTTCCTCAAAATTAGTACCCACCAAGGTACACCAAGCATACATACTTCCAGAGTCAGAATAGCTTTTGGTGGGCAGGTTATTCTGGAAGGTGACTGCCAGCCATCGCGGATCGGTAGGTGGGGATGTTAGGGCAGGATTATACACTATACAATTTCCAAATGCAATGGCAAACTTAGATAGGCGACCGCCATCTAGTGCGGCGTACGCCATTATAGTTACGTTGTGCAGGTGGGTCAGCAGGGGACGTTATATTTTGGGACTGGAGGAAGATGGGTAGATAGAGCCAGCACGAGTTCGCTGTCAGTTGGATAAAGGCACCAAAATGTCGACAGTTTAACGTAACCGACGGAGAGAAGCACTTTGGAGTGCTCTCCATGCAGCATCCACATACGGAATGGGATTCCGCTGAAAAAAAAAACTCCGCCACCGCCGGGATCTGGGCTCTTATTCAGTACTCCAGCCACCCCTCTAACCCAATCTCCGTTTGAAAGACTCGGTAAATGTGCACTATGGTAATATTTGGTTTGTAATTTACTGAGCTGATAGTAGGTCGTATGGATCTGCTTTACCTTCACGGGGATTCTGGTATGCGTCAGTTCATCGTAATCTATCTATCATCTACTATCGTATGCATATATGTTTTACCTAGATATTCAACTCTAGGTTTATCCAGTTTTTGCATAAAAAAGCTTTGTCAAAACCTGCGCGGAACCGAAACACTGACTTTCAAAGTTGACGGAAAAGAAATATATTTTTTAGTTTCCTAGCTATATCATGCTAATGTGTTATCTGCTGATTTACCAATGCCAAGAGGTAAGCATAACTTTGCCGTAAAATGGAAACAGCTTGCAGAACATGGAATTATTTTTGCGGAGTTAGTTATACAACTCACAGCAGCACCCTCCTAAACCATCTCCAAAAGCTTTACTTACGTCACTATAATGCTGAAGCATGGTTGCAAGATGCATCAGGTATTCTGTGAAGAAAATACTAAATACTCCAAGCACGCCAGTCTATTCAGGGCAATAAGTATAACACAATACGAAGAACAGAAAGCCTAGAAGTAAATTATGAACCACCGATGAATGATGCAAGCTGCAAGAAAATATTGAAAGAAACACTAAACTGAAGGGAATGTCTAGTAATATTAAATATTTCAGCTAAAACCAGCAAAATCAAGAGACTATGAAATTAGGGTTGAAAATGGATTGAGGTGAATGCAGAAAATAATTCTAGAAGCAAAAAATTTCGCTGAAGTGGTTATGTGAGAAGCGATGAAAATTAATTAGAGTTTGCAGTGCAGAAAGTTAACTCGTGGGCATAACACATAGCCGGCGAATCAATAAAAGAGGAAGGTTAAAGATAAACAAAGCAAGCACGATGACTCATTGGGTACCAAGTGTTCGATGATGGGTATCTGGGTATAAACTGGAAGTGCTTTCTGGAGCTAATTCTGTAAACACGCGGGGACTAATAACTTCAGAATCTGGGATTTATTTGGAGACAGCGATTTCATTTTTAATTACAGGAGTTTCAATATCAGTTGGCGGCATTATTTGCTAGAAATGATAATTGAGCCACCCAGTTTAACAACAACTACATAACATTTCACAACCCTAAAGATCGCACAGCAAAATGCGGAAAATCATTTTATATCTTGTCTTTTAAACTATGGCACTCCTTGCCAAATAGTATCAAGTTATCTGGGAAAGCCTCAGGGTTTAAAAGAAGCATGACTGATCATTAGTTTCCGTCAGCGTCCTGAACACCATTTTATTGATTCGAGCAAATTAAATGATATTTTTATAGGATTATTAGCTACCTTCTGATTATTTGTTCCTTATTGGTGTGGAAAAAACATTATGATTCGTGGATATCACAAAATATTTGAAAATTTAATTCCCTCGGTGTCTTGGGCAATTAATAGTTACCAGATTCGATGTTGTAATCGTAACAACTGATGTTATTATCCATGCCAAACATAGTTCTTGAGTTGATTAGGTTACTATAGTTTTGTGAGATTTTTTTTACGTTGCATTAATTACCTCGTGGTGGCATGAAATTTTGTTCCAAGGGTTAAATTTCCCATAAAAATAAAGGATGTTTCCATTCTCCTCCAACTCACCTTGTTCTCCACCGAACGAAGTCAGCTCCCCTTCGGCCGACAGTGACTCGCCAAAGGGACGGATGCTTTCGCACCAGAGGCAAAAGGGGATTCTTATCTTCTTTCCCTCTGTGAGAGAGATTGGACGGCGAGAGGTCCGTCAATCTGATGGGACCGATGCCTTGAGAGTGACAAGGACGGCAGGGGACGATTTTGGGGGGGCGGAGGGAGAGGGAAAAAGACACGGAGGGAGATATGGGGCAGACAGTACACTCACCCTCCTTCCAAAAGAATCAGCAACTCGACGCACACGTGAAACCCATTTGAGAAAACCAACAAGGGAACACGCACTCACACACAAGCACGGTGATACGCACAGACACACACGAGACACTCGGCAGATCTGACTTTTCGCACTCACCGTAGGACGCTGGTGAGAGGAAGAACCATCGTCAAATGAACTCGCAGACAAGAGACAACCGGAAGCGTTGGAAGAGAGCAAAACTTATTTTGATTGCAGCGGCGATAGTGAAGTGAGGAGCACTGTCAGCGGAGGTGAGCTTTCCATTGATATGGCACAGGTGTGTGACATAATTTTCAAATATTGGCCCACTTCTCGACCGGCCTGGAGATAAAAATCCACGAGAGAAGATGATGAAAAAAGTTAACGGGGGGGCTAACTTCCACAACGCTTGTTACACAGCGATCTAGCTCCGGCAATCACACCAAGAAAACTTCCCGACGAGAATTCAAGGGATAACGATGAGATTTACCCGAAAGTAAAAATATTCGTGCGTAATCCACGCATAAAACACAACCTGGAGGAAATTAATCGACAAATCCTCTTCGGGAATAAATATTTCCCCACAAAATTTGAGGCAGGTACAGAAGTGCACAACCCACTGGTCCAGAGGACGCAATAAATTAAAAGAGCAGACTCGTTGAAATTGGGATTTATTCCAGACGCAAATCCATAACTTTAGGTTATCACTGTTGTCAACTTCCTCAGAAAAAAACACTCCTCACACCGGTATCTCGTTTCTCGTATCCTTCCCGGTCGGAGTGGATAAAGTGGTTGCGGTAATATTCGCGAAGGGGAATCGAGTTTGACTTCCACCCTCTCTCGACCCTTCAAGGAGGAAGAGGAACAAAAGGAAAAGACACACAGAAGGTCAAACTTTCACTTTCCAATTTCTTGAAAACTTCGTTGTTTTCCAGGAAAAGAACTCTGCGATCTCAAAGAGAGGTTTTCCTGCCCTCAACGCAAGAGGTGCTCAACTTTTCTCTCCTCTCTCATTACCCTTCTTTCTCACTCAACTCCCTTTGCCTCGAAAAAGGAAAGCGTCAAAAGGTTATCTTCTTCGCAAGAGTAACACGAGGCCGCCAACGGTGAGTAAACGGATCGGCACAAAGTTCACGGTCCGATCTCAGGATCGTCGACGACCAGACAACACTCACCTTCCTCTCTCCTTCCACTGGTTGGGAATAGAGTGTGGGAAGCTTTATCAACATGCACGAAACAATGGCGCACGCGGCCGGGAAGGAAGACGAGCACCAAGCACCACCGCCTTCGTCTAACGGCGATCCGAGTAGAACTGTTGTTCCCTCCTCACGAGGCGACACGAGGTGGACGGAGACCGGTGGCGACCTCTGAGCGGGCGACGCCGCAAACTGGTCTCCCTCGAGTCCGCCTCCGGAACCACACTCGATGTCTCGCGGCCGTCTATTATGACCCGTCCCAGAATCCTCCGCACTCGTCCTCCCTCGCGTCAATTCAAGGGACGTCTCCACGCACACACTGGGATATAAGAAGATAGACTTGTAAATGGAAGGGCAGATGAGGTTTGTAGTAGGGCTATGAATATACATAATGCATTGTATATATATTATGGACTCATTAGAGGACGTTTAGCCCCGTTGTATAGGCTACAGCGTTTCGCCGGATTTCATCAAAATAGATGTCGCAAGGAAACTTAGGTGATAGAAACCTAAGCAACATCATCATACGTTGAAAATGTCGGCGCTGCCATCGAATAAGTTTGCTCAATCAACTCGTTAGTGGCAGCTGATAGGAGGACTTCACGTGAGCCTGAGATGGTTCAGAGATTCCTTCACAGTTCAAGATATAAGAACAACGTGAAGTCATAAATATGGCTGATTATTGCTTTATAATCTCAAAGTAACCTCGTGGATGTTAAATCAATGTACCAGAGTGGTGGCGAAAAAATGGGGGAAGCATTCGCGTTTCCGTTGAGTACGGAATGCGTGGCAGACGGTGGATTTTAATCTCCTCATAGGAAGAGGAGATTTAAATCTACCATAAATATCAAGGACGTTTCTCGGATGTGCGAGCAATTTTCGCTTGCGGGTCCAGTCAGAGTAAGGCGTCGTTTCCATCAGAAGTCGTGCGCGCGTGGGCCAAAATACTAACACCGGAACGACCGTGACTTTTAATTCCGTATTGCACGGGACATTTTATTATACAGACAAATATACCAAAAAATGTAGAATAAAATTAATGGGATTAGAACCGGTACTATTTTCCACCCAGTCATCCAGATAACCGCAAAAGCGTTTATACAAATTGCGGCTTCACGCGGTGCAATCTTTCTCATGAAAGAGTACATGCATTCGTTTTGACAATAAAATGCACCGTGTTAAGCGGTCATAGTGATTTATAACGCCAGCAACCTACGCTTATCTTGTGGGGAAATCGTAAAGAGAAAAGACATAAAGCTACAGGGTGAGAAAAATTGGATTGTGTATGGTGTTGAATAAACATAGCTAATGGAAAATTCAAAAGGCAATAATTCCGAATACCGTTCAAAGGTCTAATGGACGCAGGAAGTTCAATCACTTTATAAATTAACAACTCCCTCGTAACTTGTTCGTTCCAATTTCTGTCGACGTCAGCACAATTAAAACTAAGTGCTGTGGGGTGCATGTAGCTCAAGTTAGACTGGTAAGCATGAATGGGAACGAAATAAACGGGAGCGAGCCACGAAAGGATTTGTGACTCTTGCAAGTTCAAGCCTCTTTGTCTAGTAACATTTTCAAGTTAAAAATTGCTCAGGCCATTGGAACCGAAATGAAGAAGTCATTGTTAAGTTCTGCTTCGCTCTTAAGGGAACAGAGTGGGAAAATGGGAAGATTTCCGCTCCACCGCCAGAAATAAATGAGGCGTGCATTCAGACGAAGATGAAGAATGTCTTTCTTCTTCCGGATATTCGTACTAATTTGCGTGAAATTATGGGAGTTCTCCATCCTTTCTAGTGTACTAATCACTTTGCACCACAAAGGCCCGCTTGCCATCCGTTCGTTTCAGACCCCATCCACTAGGTAGCACCCTTCACAACAGATCGGGTGAAGAGGTGGCGAGCGTGTGGGATGTTTATTTCATGGTAGGCATTTGACGCTCGTCGAACAATATTTGTTTACGATTACGTTTCTTGGCAATTTTTTGAACATTTCTTGGCTATCTTTTCAGGTAAATATGTCCATAAAAGCATCTATTATTGTTGACTTTTGGCTGATGTTCAGTTGAAATGATTCCATCGAGAAAGGCTATAAAGGTCATTTTATTCATATTCTGGATACTCAAACAAAACTTCGTTCTCTTTCTAATATGAACATCAAAAGTGTTACCTTTCCGAGCTAAATGTCCCGCAAACTGAACTTGAGATTAAATGATGTTCAATGGAAGAGTGAGAGAATCCCGAGGAAAAATAGTATTTTTCTATGCGAATTTCCACAGAGAAAAAAATCATCCGCCTTGACCGGGATTCGGACCCGGATCCCTCAATTTCCGGCCGAGTGCTTTAGCCAGTTAAGCTACCGAGACGTCCTATTTTCCTGTGGATTAGCGCTCAGTAGCGACTGATTGTTACATTGTATGTCCGGCAGTCGAGAACATCTAGTCCCGTAAAGGTCACAAAAATCCTCAGGGGACGAGGTCGCCTCGGTAGCTTAACTGGCTAAACTCGGCAAGGAAATCGAGGGATCCGGGTTCGAATCCCGGTCAAGGCGGATGATTTTTTTCTCTGTGGAAATTCGCACATTTGTGCATTGCGGGTGACTCCGTAAAAGTGGAGCTTCGTGGCTAGTCCCGGATAGCTTGAAATTTGTCAGTTTTTTTCTACCTTATACAGAAGCCATTTTCATGTAAAACTGTTATTAAAAATTAAAAACTCCAAAGAAGTATATTTTATAAATCTTACGGCCATATTAATGGAGTTATAAGCCAATTGATGCGAAAATGTGAGGTCAAAATACGGTAAATCCATAAATATGGAGCTGCAATCGACGTCTATTGCTATATAAAAAGTATTCAGTGAAATACATCTTTGGAATAATAGAGGTATTTTTGGTGCCCTAGTTTTGGCTATCAATGGTGAACGCATTCAATGAACGAAAGGAGGATTTTAAAAGGTGTTTGTAAAAATGTAGGAATTTAGTATTCATTGAATTCACCCAGTCGCGATGGAACCTCCATAAGGCTTCGAGCATACACAATGCATAACTTTAAATTATTCTGCAGTAAAAAGCTAGTAACATTTTTAAATACGTAATCTGAGCCAATTCAATGCATGGAAGCCTCCCAAAACACCGGAGAGGTAAATAATGTCTACAAGAAAGACGACAGTTTTAAACATTTAGCTTTCCGGGTAAAATATCAAGAGACTTTTTGCGTTGAATGCGCGTTCGCGTCCCACGAAGTTGGAGAGGAGAAAACTGTCACTACGGAGGGCGGCGTCCGTCAATGAAGCTTTCCTTCTTCCAAGATCTAATTAGAGGGCTCGCCGACGGAATTAACAATGGCAATGTCAGCCGAACGTGGAGATACGGAGAGTGACCCTCTGAATGTGGTTACGCGGAGAGTGACCCTCTGAATGAATATGTGATAACGTAGGGGAAAACAAAGAAGAACGGAATTCCCAGTCAAAGGGGAAATGACATGAAAACGGCGACAAACGAAGCGGATGAAAAACTTAAAGCTGGATTCACATGGACGGAATCGAGACGGAAAAGCGGACGACGGCAGGCGGAAAGCGGACGGGCGGGAAAGTGGAAAGGCATTCACATGGAGACGGAAAGTCGGAAAGCGGAAAGGTGACGGAAAGTAAACATGGTGGTGTGCGCATTCTTACCTGGTATAACTCACAGAAGAATTATGAATTTGCCCAATTATTTATGAATTTTTTATGAATTATTACCCAATTATGAATTATTGGCGCTACAAATTAATAGAAAAGTCATCCGATTTTATATATATATATATATATATATATATATATATATATATATATATATATATCTGAAATAAAATATATCACAATATGTCAGTCGCTCATACCAAGAATAGAGTCGTAACAGACAACCCGATACGAGAGAATTTATAAGGAGGCCAAAAATTTTATTCGGAGCGTGATGGATACGGAAATGTAGCCGATACATAAAATAAAGATTCATTTTATTCGCAAATTATTATTACAGTCAATTTTCAACTTTCAAGTCAATTACAACTTTCATTGACCACTATGCATATACTATTTCGTTGGCATTATCGTATCTTTTTTATAGTTCTTTTATCTTTGACGATAAAATGTGACATTTTTCTTCAAATCATTGAAAATATCTGGATATGGGTAAACTTTTATCATGCAATTGCATCATATAATGGAACACACTCGAATAATTATTTAAATCGATTTGGATTTCCCCTACGGGGATATAATGTTTACTGAGTAGAAGTAAGTTGTAATAAATAATGAAGGTCCTTACTTTACGAATAAAAGTTATATAATAAATTGCATAATTAAAGCTGCGCATAAAATACTGAGAGAATGTATTTTATAGACGTTATAGATTTCTATGTTCCGCGATTTTGTATTGTTTTCCCCGCTACCAGGGCGGATGTTGCTGCTGTATTGTTTATGACGTCACATTCCGCCCGCGGAAAGCGGGAAATATCAAAAAATTCTATCCGCCCGTTCCACCGGTCTAAGCTCCGCCCCCAAGTTCTCCGCCAGCCTGTGATTGGTTTCCGCTTTTTCCGTCGTCCGCTTTTCCGTCTCCATTCCGTCCATGTGAATCCAGCTTAAGAAGGAGATAACGGAGAGTGTTAAGGCGGCACTCCACAGAGGTCGGACTCGAGGAGGGAGAGGAGGGGAAGAGGTGGAGACGAGAAAGAACAGCAAAAAGGAAGGGAGGATTCCCTCTCAACGGAGTGGAATGGCTGCCGGTGGGAGAGATGAGAGATGGAGGGTGAGGCGAACGAGGAAAAGGGGAAAAGTTGAAGAGAGGTGAGGAGAATGAGGATGAGTTCGAGGCGGTCGTAGAGAGGAAGAGTGAAAAAGGGAAAGTGGGGGGGTGAGGGAGGTTGAGAATACAAAGGGAAAAATGGAGGGAGAGCATAACGAAACGGGAGGAGAATGGAGAGAGAGAGAGAGAGGAATATGATGGGGATACCGTTCCTGTCCCTCCGCCACACCCCATCTCCCAACCATCCTCAAACGATGACATGGCACGGGGAGAGCAAGTGGTGGAACTACAGCACAGTTTAACTCCGTTTAAGGTAGTTTGAGCGAGATAGTTCCCTAGTCATAACGAAGACCATATTCGAATAATACGCTTTAATTACACCAGCTGTAGGACACATGAATTTAATATTGCATAATTAACGGAGCAATAATATACACGTTTATGAAACGGAAATTCGAAGCAATGAAGTTGAAATATCTACAAAATAATTAATAGATAAACTGGAAGGGCAAAATAAGGAAGGATGAAGTGCACAGAATAGTAGTAGAGGAAAGGGCTATAAGGAACGCTATACAGAAATAAAGAACAAGATGGATTGGACACACCCGGATATACAATGGGAGCTTGAATAACGCAATTGAAGGTAAAATAGAGTGAAAAGTCTGCAGAGGAAGACCAGGGAAAAATTCATGGACCAAATAAAGAGAAAAGAACACAGGAAGAGATACCAGGTGGTAAGTGAACTAGCAATAGATAGGGAAGGGTTGAGGGCTGCAATCAACCAATCCTAGGATTGAACGACCAATGATGATATAAAAAGGTCTTTAATTGGACTCATTTATTTCAATCGGCACGTTTAAAACTCCTTCATAATGGAAGCGTTTCTGCGATTCTAAAAATATTACCCCGGTAACAAATATGATTTACTTTTTAAAATATGTGAGAAAACTTACGATGTGCACTGTTAATTTTTTGACGAAATCTAGGTGTTGACAACTTCTCATTTTTTAAATGATGTCTCTCTGGAGTGCATACACGTACCATTTTCCATGCAATAGTGCTAGCATTTTTTGTCAAGGGTTTTGAAAATTAGTTCGGTACAGGACTAATACGTTGGCATCGGAGGAAGGGTGAGATATTTTTCTTAAAAATGAGACCAGACTCATTTGTTTCTACATGTAACGATATATCGCTCAAATGAGTAAAGATAAAATCTTCAGATACAGTAAAATGGAATCACCTTAACTTCTGATATATCGTAGGGAACACAGATTCAAAAGATATGCGGCACATCATTAAAGAGACTAGGTTTTGTTGAGCGTACAATAGGAAGGTCCACGGATGACAAAGTAAAAAATTGATGCTACTTCGCTCTGGTTAGGCCACACTTCGAATATGCCGCGAGCATTTAAAACCCTGATCATAAAGATTTAACCAAAAAATTAATGAAATACAAAGAAAAGCTGCACACTTCATTAAAAACTGCTACCAGCGAACATATAGTGTCTCACAACTTTTAGAGGGATTAAGGTGGGAGCTCCTAGAGACTCGGGGGCTACTCGCTAGGCTTAGGTTGCTAGAGAAATTCAGAACTGATGTATTTCAGAGCGACACAGAGAATATTATCATGACTCCTCACTATATCTCTAGGTCTGACAGAAGCGATAAAATAAGAGAGATACATTGCCGAACAGATAGGTACAAAAACTCGTTCTTTCCGCGCACAATAAGCGACCACAATAAATACTGAGCTCCACTAAATACACTCCCATAATACACGTCACCATTTCTCCTACCAAAACGTTACATCTTTACACGGCTGGTGAGCTAACTTCCCCTGCCACACACCTATGTGGCGCTTCGCTGGGTATATGTAGATGTAGATGTAGAGCTACCTTAAGGTGATTGGACTGATCATCGGTTATGTCCATATTTCCGTTGAATTATAGAAACGTATACTTAACAGTAATATGCACAGATGAAAGTGAAGAAAATTGTGCATTACCGATTACGTTTCTTAGAGATTTCATGCTATTTTAACAAGTAACCTTATTACAAATATTTCGAAATAATTGGATCCTGCGTGACTAATTGCCACAAACCCCAAATAATATGTTCCTTACTATCACAAGGATTGTTAAAAAATATAAAGGTATCATGCAGAGTGAAAAAAACACGTGTTTACCTTACAATTTCGCTTAACTTTCGAATATTTGCCGTGAGCCCAAGTCATAACGATGCTGTTTATCCGGCAAAAATTGTTGCTATCAAATCAAAATTTTGTTTGCGTCTCGTCACTTGATCTATTTCCATAAGAAAATGCACGTATTGAGGTCATTTTATTTGCATGCTGACTTATGTTCATTTGCTCATTTAAATATGAAATACTGATCGTACGAAAATGAGACACCGAACAAAATAAAATATGTCAAATGTCTCATTTGTTCCAACAAATTTTGTTTTTCTTTCGATTTCGACCCATTTTTGAAAAAGGCATTCCTAACATTTCTCGAAAATACGCAATTTCGATGAACCCCATTGACGACCGAATGTTTTGTTGAAGGCGGAGCTCAAGAGAATATTCAGGTTAAGTTAAGGCCCATAACGAATTCTTTAGGAACGTAAAGTAGCTTTCATCATAAGGGAAGCTTTTTTGAGAGTCGCGCGCAACTTCGACGGAAAGATAATGTAAGTGAAAGAAAGATTTCCAGACACGTATTTAGCGGGATTTTGCTGGTTTTGAGTATCCAATATGGTATAACAGGTGATTGTGCACAGTGGACTGGAAACTACAAATGATATCACTCACCTGATGTGTAGGAAATATGTATTATCGAGTTTTTGACAAGCGAGGCGTAGCAATTTAGATAAATAGTCATACGTCCGTACCCGAGATTCGAATGTAATAAAAATGGTATATACTGAGGGGAATTTTATATTATTCCATGCTAAACTTTTATTGTTCAACAGTCGAAAATTACGAAACTTAAAATTCATACGCATCATAAAATTTGCCAATAAGTACATACATATGTATCTTTCAATACATTTATTTAGGAATTGGTCAGTTCCACTTTTTATCGGATCCGACACGGTTCTTAGCTTCGGCTCTCATTTCCAGTGATCGGTTTCGGTTCGGCTTACATCGCATTGCTCGATTTTGCATAGCAAGAGTAACCTTTTCCTATGATGCATATCTAGAATAAAGAACCACTTTATCTATACTCAAATGCATTAACAGGATAATAAAATTAGCAGCCGTTTTGTCATCCGACCAATCATGCCCACGTAATGCAAAGTTTATAGGAAAAAAAAGTGTTCATTTTTACAGGTTAAATAAGCAAAGTAAAATTTCAAACGTAAATGAGTTGAAGCTAACAGTAAAAGAAAATTCTTTGCATGCACCACGGCCTAGACCAAGCTAGAACCTATTTTAGTTGATTTGGAAAAAATGTGCATGCTGGTAGAGCATTGTGAATGATAGAATAGCTGAGAAAGGTGACGTATTGGTCGAATATTTGCGAAAGATAGAAAGCCAAATTTAGATGTTATTCGGTGTGCAAATGCCGGCCGAAAATTTGTAGGTATTTTGTGAAGCACATCCAGGGATGGGTATTTGTTTAGGAAAGCAAAAATAGCAGTGAGCAAAAATGTGTGTATGGCAGTGCTTTTTAGAATATACGTGGCAAAGAGAGTCAAAAATAGAAGGCAGAAGATTGGAGGCTTTAAGGGGGTGAGGAAATGAATATGAGTGAGGGACGAGGATAATTTTTTTTTATCGCCAAGTGCATCAAATGAATTGAATGGAAACGCAACCTTCGGAATTCTCCGGACTTTTTAAAATTCGCGATGGTAATTCCTCGGTGAACGAGGGCATAGTGAGGAATGAACGGCTAATGACGCTTCGTAACTGCAGCTATCGCGATAACTCTTGCCGGAGGGTAGAATGAATGAGACAAAGGAATTTATATACTTTCTGTTACCGTATGTGAAGATAAGCCAGATATTTTGCAGTGGAATTCCCCCGCCTAATTGGAGCCATAAGGATACCCCTCCTTACAATTCTATACTGCCCCTATGATGAGAGCAATACTCCATCCATTGAGTAGGCCTTTAATAGAGAACCCGTTTCTAATCGTGGTTTTTATAAATGCAAAGTCCGACCCCTTGTATTTGATAAAATTTCAGCTGCTCCCATAATAACAGAAGTAGCTATATGATCACGTAGACAATGATACATGGGAGTTGTGTCGCAAATTAATTACCAAGGAACAAAGGACCTGCATTACGCATTGCATCATGGACGCTGATACCGCGGCGAGCATAACACTACATAATCTACATAATACTCTGCAAGCCTCCTCAAGGGTGCATGGCAGGGTGAGTTATCAACAGCATGCATTAATTAATGCCCAATTAATGTTAATGCAACTACGACTACGACGACACATTAGCAAAACCCTGATCAAAATTGTCGAAAGGACACCGCAACACTAAACGCATGCTGCCATTGTAAGTCTGTTGGTATTCCTGTTTTTTATAAGCACACAGTTTACAAAAAACAGTTTCCTTATAACGAAGGGAGCAATATATTGGACGCTATAAATAGACACTCCGGTAGCAGCCAAAGTGGGGATATGGTTTCTAGCTTGGGCCTAGTACTCGAACGCAGGCGACGAGGCATCTGATTTGTGAGTATAACAAGCAATGTTCTTGACGATGATTAAAACAAAACTTCATAATTACAACATCCTAGGAATCTTGCAATATTGGCTTGCAAGGCATCCGCAATAATGCTCGTGTTCCGCTCATGCCCCAGGCCCTTTATGATTTACAGCATTAATTACTTCCAATAATCGCTGCAGCGGACTCATCCTTGCTTGCTCCCGCAGAATAGTAACATCCATTACCCCATGAAGCGCCTCTGGAAGCTTATTACGCCTCAATGTTAGCCTAATGAGTTTAACTCCCCCACCTCACGTTTCACGTCAGACCGCTCTCTTTCCAGGCATGCCCTTCCCCACCCCCTCTACTTCCCCTCTCTGCTCATTCCCCGTCCTCGAAGAGTCACGTACAACCCCGGAAAATCCGTAAATGAAAAAAGCAACGAGCGATAACCCACGCACTTACGATGTTCACTATTACTAGGCTATGCACGCACTTTTTTCATTAGTGTGGAAATTATTATTTTAAGGACGCAATAGGTAATTTAATCCTTCTCTGTCTTATTATATAGAATATTCGACCTCTGCCTAACCCGTTCCGGATGTCGGATATCACCATGGTGATGCCCCCCTTGCTCATTGCAGTTCGGCATAGTTCAACCGATGTCGCACCGTTCCAATATCTCAGATTTGCAAGCCAGGAAGTTCTCCTTCGTCCATCGCATCGTCTCCCTTCCTCTCAATATCCTTTGAAGCACAAATTAAAGAAGCCGAGGTTTATCTTTTAGTCTCATTATACGTCCAAGAAGTTTTGAGTTCCGTGATTGAATTATCCAAATAAGCTAGAGTTTACGAATCACTCTAGGATAAACGTTTTTGTTCGTTATTTGATCCATCCAAATAGATCATTCATATCTGTAGAAAAGCTAAAAATTTCAACAAATTAAAAGTTGAATTAAGGGTGATCATATTGATGTCAGTTCTAGGCTAATGCAATAATCTCACAGTCAGCGCAAGGTATGTTTCCCCTTGCATTGCCATTGAGTCGTTCTTTCTTCTTGATGATCATCATCTCTGCAGTGGACCTTCAATCGCACTCATTTTAAAGGGTCATATCTCGGCAGCGAGCTCTCTCTTGCTCAGCATCCATTCTCTCTCCTCCGCGTTGGAAGAATAATGATCCGCACGACCTCCGAAACACGGCAACACCGCTTTCTCTCTCCCACGAAATCGTGATTGCTCGCTCGCTACGGGTCGTGGGCAATTTATTATTTTTTTCAATCGAAAGTTCATTGATTATTTGAGGTACGAAGACTCGGTATCACAAAAAGATTCTTCACTCCCTCAGAATACCTAATTAAATATGACAAAACATCACTACACTTGCAAAAATTTCCGTAGCATTGCAACTAATTTTTTTCAATAAATCAAGTGTACCCCATATAATCTTTTGAGCGATATTTATTTATCAAATGTCTATGAAAACTACCTTAACAACCTCCATGCTTCATTAAAAGAAAATTACAGTAGACGGTCGTACACACAGTAATATTGCACACATAAGTCCATTACAGGGAAATGACTTGCACCACAGACAGAAGTACAGGGTCTTAAAAAAATACCTTGCTCAGAAAAACTCAGAATGACTTCATCTAAAAACTGAAAATTGTGTATCAAGAGAGTATAAAGATAAAATATTACAATCCAATTTAGAAAATTGCAGTTTTTTATATGGCACCTAAAACTTCCATTTATCACAACCTGAACAAATATAATAGGCTATTTTGTACAAATGAAAATATATATTTTTTTAAAAGCAAAGGAACGATAAAATGTGCAATGATGACAGAATAAAGAGAAATAAAGTGAAAAATGACTAAAGCAATGAAGTGTTAAAACGTTGATTGAATACCCTTTGGCGCCACGCGAAGGGAAAATGTTTCTTCTCCTTTCCATGAGCGCCACGAGTCGAGAGCGTTTCCCTAACTCCTCCATCAAGACATGAAGACGAACAGCATTCCAGTTTGCTCTTCCGAGAACACAAGTCCTGACACGGAACCCCTCCTTCTCCGGCCTTTCCTTTCTATAACCCTAAATTGAACTGATTTCATTTGCAGGTTTTCTGATTTTGTTCGCATTATCATTTTAAGCATACACGTTTCGTGTACTAAAAAATGTACACTCTGATATAACATTGTGCACTTTTCTGAACTCTTGTAAGTTTTTAACGGAACTTTGTTATTAATAATGATTGTTTTTAACTATTGTTTGCCATTAGGAAAGTGAAGGGGTTCATTTTGACAATTCCTTGAGTATTATCGCTATAATTTCGCTTAAAAATTGCAGACACTCGGCAAAAACACAAAGAACCTCTTCACGAGTCAAAATCTTATAGTATCAAAATATTTCTTATGAAAAATCAATGTTTAAGTTATCGACAGTGAATTCATACAGCGAAAGAATCGGTCTGTCACGTCCTCTTGTCCCACGTCGGCTACAGCAGTCACTCGTTCATCTGCGCGGGAGGAGAATCCTAAACAGCCATGAAATATATTTGATCTTTTGTATAGAGTACTCCTTCTCAGCTAGAGCTAACATTCTGAACGAAATTTTGAAGTTGTTGATGATAATTTCCATAAAAATTCTGTATATTCTAAAAATAACACTCCCTTTGTTCGCATTGTTGTTTAACTATAAATCGGAACATGCAATCAAGAAGGCGCTTGCTACGCGGCGAGAAGTATTTGCACTTAAAGTGGTTGGAGCGATTTTGTTAAAATACAGATTTTCATGAAATATGACATAAGAGTTCTCCATAGAGATAATATGAGATATTAGCGAAATAAATTGCATCAAACCGTTTACGTTATTTGGCAATTCAGTGTCACTTAATCACGTAGTCCTACTACAGATGATATGTACATTTCGTAATAAATCGATTGAATATGCAGATATATTCAAAATACGAAGTAATACGAGAATGACTACATGGATCATATCAAGGAATGAGTGCCTCTCTAAGGAAGCGAAAATGGCCGTGTACAAAAGTGTTCTTCTCCCCACTTTGTTGTATGGTAGTGAAACATGGGTATGTCAGGAGAGACATAAGAGTAGACTAAACGCCGAGGGTATGAGTTATCTGAGGAGTGTTTGCGACAAAAGTAGGATGGAAAGGGTCAGGAATGAGTGGGTAATGAATGAGTGTGGGTTAGATGCTCCAGTAATGGACATATATTAAAGGAGTGTGTTTCGTTGGTTTGGCCATGTTGAGAGAATGGATGAGAGTCGAACAACGAAACAAATATATGCGAGTGAAATTAATAGTGCGAGAGGTAGGCAGAGAATGTTGTGGTTGAATTTAGTTGAGGAAATTCCTAGGAGGAAGAATATTAGGAGTCTTAAAAACCGGAGGGCGGGTATGAAGCAGTGTATGGGGGTAAATGAGGCAAAAGAGGTTTGCAAGGATAGTTCAGTATGGAGAAAATGATAGAAGCAGAGTTAGGTATACAAATGTGTATTTATGAGTGAAACTCTGTGGTTGTGCCTACCTCGAAAGGGAACAGCGTGATTGGCATTATGTATGTATGTACTAAAAATATTATCAACACATATCAAGGCACCATGTTGATTCAAATATTCGGAAACAGCATTTCAAATATAATTTCGTCAAAATTCTGAAACATGCAGGATCCTCTGCAATTTACAACGAGATCTATCGATTGGAGCGCGATGAATTCGGGAGGCAGAAGGAAGTCAACAGCGATGCTCTCGTGCCGGAAGCGTGTGGCACGCCCTCGAAGTGAATACGCAAAAAAAGAACATCGCCGCGCGCACAACGTGGAATCGAAGGTCGCGCAATGCAAGGCTGGGCGAGCAAATTCAACGCCCTCTTCCGTTTAAGTACGCCTAGGACACACGATGGTGAGGGGTAGGGAGAATCAGGAGGATAATGGAGAGGGGAGCAGCGCGCTATAATTATTTATTCATTGCATACATTCTTAAATTAATGCAATCAAAATAAATAATGACTTTGGAAATCGGTAAAAATTGCAAATACTTTTTCTTATTTAATAAATATGTCATTTTCCAGTCTCAATATGACAACCATAAAATATTATTTTCGTTACTTTTTAAATAAATAGATTTAGTTGTATGGATTTTACTAGTTCAGGTATTTTACATTTTTATGAAACAACACTGCTTCGTATCAACCAGTAATTGACGATAAGGTCGTAACGTTTGACATATAACTCGAAATTAACGCCTTATTCGACTCTACCATGAAGAAAGAAAATGCTACGATAGAACACAACCAGTAGCATGGACCGAATTGGCCACACCTCTGCAGTTTTCTTCATGGCTCAAATGAAGGATGAGAGGAAATTTATTTCAACCGACCTTTCCTTCAAGACAGTGTCATCATAAATGCCTGCAGGGTTATATTCTATATTGTAACACGCGGTGAGACACATAATGTTCTCAATTCCAACCATTATCGAATGGATTAAAATTTGGAGAATTCATCGATACAGTTTTTTTAATCCTTCAAAAACGAGGGTATTTAAGGTAGTTTGAGCAAGATAAAATTTCGCCATGAAATCAATGAATTAGGTTGCAATTTATTGAAAAATACCTCAAAATTCCAAAAATGCAAAAATATCAGACATTTAAAGGACTATTTTCTAAGATATTTGCCATTAAGTAAGTAAACAGCCATTTTACATGGCAAATGGAACGAGTATTCACTGCACAGAGCATTTATTTGAAAGGATGAGGAATCTTTAGCTACTAGCCATCGTCAGAAATTTGACAGTGTGTAACCTTAAACGTTTTCTCAACTAATTTTAAAAATTAATCAATCACACATGGCAGTGATTTGTAGAATCGTAAAATAAAACTTTCCGAAGTTATGGCAATTTCCCCATGTGGCGTGAAGAAAATAGGTCAAGTTAAGTACTTTTGTATGCATATTTTTTTTATTGCTTGGAAATTCGTTCAAATGAAACAATGTGTTAGCGTTATTTGTACACAAATAATTACTCCAAGCTCCTGCAATGAACAAGTAAACTACAAACCTCTCCTTTGACATGGGAAAACTTCGCTTCAATTACCTTCATGCCTTCATATTCGGTGATCCTCTGCTCAATATCACACTATACTGGCGCGAATTCAAGTTGTATGTCTTGAGACCCCACCTCTGCAGTGTTCACAAAATCATTTTCGGGTGCTATCCGTTCCATACCCTTTGTCTATCCTAATCAGCTTCATATTGTAACGGTCCCACCTAATCATCAAATTTCTACAGAACGGGGAATTAACCTTCGAGAGTAAAATCAAAAATGAAAAATTGATATTTATTTCTGATACCGTCATGGGACGCCCATTTACATGGGATACGGTCACGTAACCGGGTGTGGACCCTCCGTAGACTTTTGAGAGATTTCGACTAATGGCAAGCATTAGGAACTTAAACGACACCCGCCTCTCATTCGAGTTTGACAGAAGCCAGAACAAGAGATGTTGTAACGGTTGAACTTTTTTAAAGAACGAATGCATGCTAAAGTTTTAACCACAGTTCTTTCATTCCGTCTTCCAAATGAAAATGCAAAATTCAACTCCACTCCGATATCAATTCGCAGACTGGATCCGCTGAATCTTATGGGGACATTAAAAATTCAATGCACGTTAGCCAGCGCGTAGCCTCACACAAGTAAAAAAAAAACTCTGGGGTCACGGGGCCACACCGTCATACTATTCTTCTTGAATGCCGATGCATTTTCTACGATCAATCACGTGCGGGCGTATTGCGCTCTCGAGCTCTGGCTGACGGATATAAGTGAGTGAGAAACTTCCGTGACTGTTCTCAATCGACACTCAAGTCGTTTTTGCCCCATCCCGCCAAACTCTCACCCCTCTACCCACTATCTCCCGTTCCCCCCCACCTCCCAATGTGTTAGCCTCCACCCACGTCCACTCCCTTACCTGCCTCCTTCGCACTCGATGACACCTCTCCTCTCCTTCGGCTGCGCAAGGCGCTCTCTCCTTCACAAAACGCGCCTTTAAGCTTTCAATCTTCTTCATCTCCCCTCACCTCACTCCTCTCATTGCCTTCCAAATAATACGACATCCAACTCGGGAGACTGAGGAAGACGCGGAGAAATTTAAAGGGATAAATGAGGAAAACTTCTCTCTTATGATCTTCCTTCTGCTTCCGACAAAATGACTCCATTCTCTCTCCATGTCTACCCCTGATTTCCCTTCACTTTCTCTTTTCCTCCTGCTCTCACCTCCTCCTCCTACTCCACGCATACAGCTCCCGCAAAAGTTCCTGGCGCAGACATGCGCGGAATGGAGGGGAGGTAGAGTGCAGTGGGAGCGAATGGAAAGGACAGAGGGGAAGAGTAGGAGGCAATGAGAGAGAGAGAGAGAGAGCAATTGCGGGGAACTGATCCACTTTGGCAATAAGCTAAAACGAAAAGCTATTTGGCATGTGGTTAAAAATCACCCATTGCCGTTGGCTGTTCAAAGAAGGTCTTGAGGTCTCCTGGTGAGACGAGTCGAAACGGGAAGGCAGATATTTATAAGTCATGCCAATTTTCTAAGCGCTTGTGTTGGCAGTTATTAGAAAGTGTCCGCACTAAGCAGCCATCCTCCCTCATTTTGCCGGACTCTGAAAGTTCAGTAGCCGATGTACCAAAAACGTGCACTGAGCAGCGCCAGGAAGTTCTGCGACAAGGCCACCGATCCGCGGAGAATGGATAATAAGTTTTTTCTCCTCAACCTTCTTGCATCCCTGCAATTACCCGTACAGCACATCGCCACCCCATTTAACCACCCACCCATCCTTCCTCTCTTTCTCATGCACACACAGACACACACACACACAGACACATACACCTAAGACCCCAGAATCTCTCTCCAGACCGTTATCCTCCACGGAGTATTCTATATTATATATAGTAGAGTATAGTATATTCTATATATATATATATATATATATATATATATATATATATATATATATATATATATATATATATATATATATATATATATATATATATATATATATATATATATAGATTCTATCACTGACGAAGGTGCGGGCGACCCACCGAAAATTTAAACTCGTGAGTTTGCTTTTTTATGTTTTATGTTTAGTGTCACCCTGTGACGAAGTTTTATATATATATATATATATATATATATATATATATATATATATATATATATATAGTCTCTACTCAATCGCTCAGACAGGCAGTGCATTCTCTCTGTGACTGAGGAAGGGCTGACACCCGAAATGTTTCCAGTGAGACTTTCTTTTTACTCTCGTCTTTTTACCCCCCTGTAAGTTTCCTCTATTATTGTATATATACATCTTTCCCTCCACAACAACAGCAAACTTCACGGCTGTCTATGACATAAGGAAAAAAAAGGATAACAGCAGGCGGACTCCTTCAAAAGCATAGGAACGTCACATCCGGTTCAATTACTCAGCAATGGATGCTAACTTAACCAACAATAATTATCTTTTTCATTTTAAAATCCTAAATATACATAACACATGTATTTTGAGCACAAAATCATTTTAAATGCATTTTTGAAGATAAGTTTTTAAACATTTCGTATATTTGGAAGCGGTAATTAAAATTATAATGAAATAGTATGAATAGGATTTACGCAGTTTTAATTCATTCATATAAGTCGATGCATATTAATTTATATTTTAATTATTCGAAACATCAAAACCAAATTAATATTTTTCCATTTTTATTTTACTAAATTGCATTATTTAATTTCAATGAGTAATTATTTAATTGTATTCTGGAATTTCCGTCCAACTTAAACCATCCTTGGGCTTTTCTTTTATCTTTCATTTCCATTTTCATATTCACTTTAATATTGCCAACGACCTTCATTAAAAACATGCGTGAAGTTAAATATCGATTTTATAGCAGTTAAAATATATCGTGGAGTTTAAAATGCAGACAAATGACAGTAATTCAGGCACTAAACTTGCGCGTGCCTATTATATTTCGTGAAATTAAACTAGTGTTAAAGAGAGGCATTTATTGGTATGGATGTGTAGACGAGTTATAGATAATTATCAATTTTCACACGCTATAAATAATGTCGTTCACTCTCAATTCTTAATTATTTACTCTCTAAGGTGCCTATTTGATAAGGATTAAGCATATTTGGAAATTATAATCATTATTATTATGGTTTGAAGCAAACCAAATAATCTTCATTAAATAGTAAAGAAATTGT
This sequence comes from Ceriagrion tenellum, assembly GCA_963169105.1. Lineage (NCBI taxonomy): Eukaryota > Metazoa > Arthropoda > Insecta > Odonata > Coenagrionidae > Ceriagrion > Ceriagrion tenellum. The sequence goes on from OY720636.1 coordinate 20,743,036, forward strand.
TCGTAACAATGTTCAATGTCAATGATGAATCATCAGACATTACTCACGGGTCGTTTACCAACGGCACTTAAATATTCCTAACATATCCGACTCGACATATTGCATTTAACTAGTTTAAAGGCATTTTATACTTAGAGGATTGTTAAATAATGAATTTTTATATGATTTTATACTTATACTCAAGAAAAAGAGAAGTTTTCTTTAAAAAATGGTGAGTCTAATTTAAAATTATGAAACAATATGTTCTAGTCCTGGTTAAAACTCGAATAGTTACGAAAATGAAAACAATACCCCTGGAACCTTCTAACCTGTAGAAATGCAATACAGTTCACAGCATACCGCCAATTAAGAAATTTTCTTGATAAAAACGGAGACAGATGGACGTCTTGTACATTGGAAATGTTTGTAATGGTGATGTTGGGCCGAATAAAATAATATTCCCGGGCAAAATGAATGCAAACGTGAGGCACGGAAAGACTATCTCAAGACCGAGAATTCCTCACCTATAATGTATATATTATTGTATCAAAATTTCACCATTATTGATAAAACTTAATTTAAAGAGAATCTCATCCATTGTGGATGGAAGGAAAACTTTAAAAGGGAAAGGAAAAATAAATTCTTACTTTGAAAATTAATAGAAACCGGTATTATATTTTAGCGACTCAAAATTCTGAAGATGAATTTCATGGCATATTTTATCCCTTTGGAATGTCTCTCAATTATCTATTTTCTACCAGCAATTTTGTGTTCCACCCGGGCTCAAGTTTATCTTCTGTTTTCTAACATATCTAATATAATAAGACAAATACGAGGCTGTGGTCAAGGCAAATGAGGCTGTATCAAGACAAATCGTAGGCTGTGGTCATTAGAAGGATAGGCTGTGGTCATTTTTTATGCATACACCGGGGTAGTTCTAGCACCGATAAAGTTGGTTCTTGTCTCACACTCTGACAAGTACCCATTCGATTTGGCAAAAAGCCTCTGTCCCCTCGCTTCTTCCATCTGTATCTTCGGTTCTCAATGAAACTCCGATGCTACTCAAGGAAAGTATTTTTACCACCCAATTCTTCTCATTACAGAATTCCATCAGTCTTTCTCCGTTGGCGTTCACTTTTCTCAGTCCAAAATTCCCTGTGCTGTTTCCCTCTTTTCCTTCTCCCACCGATGAGTTACAGTCTCCCATTACGACGAGATTTTCTTTTCCTTCAATGCTCCGAAAACCTATTAAATTTGCTCGTATGCATCATTTGTTCGGAGTGAAGTCGTCATTTAGACCTGCACTATCCCAGTTACAAGGTTCACAATCAGAACCCTCTCGCTCATCTGCCAAATCGAATTCACTCTTCTTATTATAACAAGAACAACAATTGCACTGTTTCACAGGATATTTAATGAGTACGGTGTGTTTCAGCTCACAGAGCCATCATCAGGTACAAGACATGTACCTGATTTTGGATCTGTGAGCTGAAACGCGCCGTACTCATTAAATATCCTGTGGAACAGTACAATTGTTCCTGTTATAGTATTACGACGTTTACCAAACTAAGATCGATTTGGCCAGTTTAGCTCGGAATGCTAAATGCTACGGACTAGCAAGGTCGATGTGAGAAGCGGGCTAACTCGGCCCAGTCTGAGATTTAAAATCGCTATGAATCGATTTAAATCAATATTTCAATCTATTTTGCATTGATAAACCACGCGATCCGAGTCGGCTGGCTTAGAATGTTCGGATCGGTCCGAGATCATATCGATCTGAGTTCGATTGGTAAATGTAATTTATTTTGAACTTCCACGTTATCTCGCCTGAATCTGTTGATATCATTCACTCCTCTTCCCCATTCTTTCTTTAGTATATAATGCCAATGCCAGCGTCCCTCCTCCCGGTCTTCTCCTGAAAATGTCATTCGATATGCCACTCGATCTATATCGACCCGTTGCACTAGTAGTCGTCAGCTCTAGTACATTTGATGCCACTGACTCCCATGATGTCTCTCTCCAGCCTCTCAAACTTCATATTCACACTCTACAGCTTCCACTCAGCCTCAAAAACCTAACATTTCATGTCTCTAATCTGGATTTGTCCTCGCTGAAGAACATCCTCCAAGTAGTCTACACCCTAAGATGCGAATGGGGAACTATTGTTGACCACCGGAGTATTTTACTGGGACGCATGCCATCAATAATATATACTGGAAAATGCTAGGCTCCATATACTATGGAGACAAATCTGGTGGCTTCCCGTTACCATCCATTGCACAATTCTCCGGGTGGTTCCGTAAACTTCGCTCGAAGTTGTGGCGGCTGATGCAATTATGAATATTATTGACCAGCACTATCATTGCCTTCTACTGAGGCTACAGCATTTCAAAAGTAAAGCTGGGTAGTTTAAGACGTACCATGATTTTCCAATTGATACATTTTATCAATTCATAAATATATTTATTTTCACTTGGTCTCAATCTTACGATCCACAGATTGAGAAGCAAATTTAAAGGAGTGATTTTTATATTTTGAGGGAAAATCGAATATCAAGTAAGTTTGATAGCGTAAAAGTAGCATTATTCACAATAGACTAATTTACTTCACGTTTACACATAATGAATCTAGTTTCCTTAATTTTTACGCAACAAGATCTGAAGACTACTTGGAGAAGGATTGCCAGTGGCGCCACCTCCTTTCAGCACGTTGTTCCAGCCGATGTCGTTGTCGGCGCAAAATTGGAGAATGCACTGTAATCATTTGCGCACAGTGCGCGTTGCTCGTCTACTACGGGTAGGTACAGCTCACTGCAATAAGTACCACAAGTAGCACTTTTCCTCATCCACACTTCTTTGGATTTCACCTACGTGTCTCCAAACCGAAGCCTTCATCGACCAAATCACGAAGCATCTTAAGCGATAAGCTCGCGGTGTGTGACATATCTCCATACCCAATCGTTCATTATTAATTTAAAACGCTTGGACGTAAAAGATGAGAGCGGAAGATATTCAAATTTTAGAGCACAGAACTCAAAAATGACACAACGGACAGCGTGAGCCATATACCCAATGGTGATAATGAAAAGCTCGGATGCAGCATTAGAGCCTTTCGATGGTGCTTCGTAACAGTAATCTGTAAAGCATCCATCCCATTGTAGAATTTATTGGAAGCCCTTTGTTTTCATAGAGTAGGCTTATACGTGCGCATCATAGTTAATTTCGTAAAACAGACGAATCAACCGTCGAATTTGCCTTCACAAGCAAAGCATTAAACTGTGCCATCTGGTTTTCACAGTTATTCCGAGAAAAGTTACGTGACACTTTCACACAATGCCTGTGCGTTCAACCCAATGTAGATGTAGCTGAGCAAAAAGTGAGTCATTTGTTTTAACAGAGTAGAGTATCCGAGCGTGACATTGTTAAACATGCAAAGCAGATAATTCTATTACTAAGGCTCAATGGATTGATGAATGGGAAAATGGCTTCCCTCCAGCCGCGGTGGCGTCTCGAGGGAAAATAAGGGATTTAGCCGATTAGCAGCGGTAGACATGGACAGCACTCTCGAGCATGTTTCCGGGTAGACTATGAAATGAGTGCAACACGGAAGCTACGGTTTTCCGGGCAGCAGAGAAGGGGATGAGGTGAAATCCTTTTCCTTCCCCTTGGCTCCAAAAATAGCGGTGGTAGGGGAAGAAAAAGGATTTGTCCCGCACTTCTCGAGTAATTTCCAGAAAAGGAGATATGGGAGATAGGTGAGCGCCAGTAAAAATATACTCTTTGCTTATTACTCCGTTCCTACAGTAAAGATGAGAGTTCTGTGGCTCATTTTCTCTTAACGTAAGCTCTAGCAATCAGCCTTTTCTCTTGATTTCCTCGCTCAATAGATGAACACTCATATACTGTAGCTCAAATGTCTGGCGTTGGTCATTTCCTGCCAAATAAATAGCATCCGATTTGGAAAAAAATAACACGGAAGTAGAAGGCCGTCAAAATGCATGTTGCTTCTACTTATTTACCGATTATAGCTCAAATAATGGATAATTGATACCTGTTACAACAAAAATAACATTGCAAAAATTCATGAGGACTGTAATTTGAAAAACATGACATGAAAGTTCAATTATAAACCCTTATGTCAATGACAGGGTACCTGGGTACTCATTTGCTCAATAATTGTAAATTTTTCGATATTTAAATGAAAATTTCTAAAATTATTCCCGGGCCAGCTTCAACTAATCAACGTTCTATGAAATAAAACATTCAAAATATTTCTTTTTTGTTTTCATGGAAATATTTTTTCAACATTTACAGACAGTCAGGGCAGGGGTACCCAATTAGTTGTGACGACATTTTCCCTATTATGAATGTGAATATAATTGTTTATACTAATAAATAATAATGTAAATGTGAGTTCAGGCTTTTAATTAAATAAATTAAGTATATTTAAAAGTAATTTCAAATTATTTGCGAGCTAAAAACACAATATTTACCAAATGCTTATTATAAGCTGGCTTACGACATGATTCACAATTTGTTCCCATTTTTCTTCTTTTCACCAATGATTGTTTATTATACATATCACAGCATCCAAGAGCAATTTTTGTCCCCTCAGAATCTCTTTCATCCACATTACCATGAGTTTCATTTTGCCTGAGATGCAAAGCATTTGCAAACCTTGTTGAATTTACGATACTCTTGTTGCTCGGTCATTTGCGGCACGTCGTTAGATCATCAGCCTGGTTAATGCTTTCCTTAGCTGTAGAAGAAATAGTCGACTTTGATGAGTTTTTCCAGCATACTGCTATTTCTGGATTAAGCTATGCGGATTCTTGGACTGCGACATTTAATAAATTGTAGAGCACTGCTACTGGCTGATTGTTCGTACGCCGTTGTGTAGAGGAGCTGTCTATCATTTGCACCTCCCTTATACTCATGTTAATACGAATGGATTTCTGGTATCGTTTGCCACAACTGTATCAAAGTGCATGCTGGATTTTAAAAAATTGTACATTTGTTCCTATTTGTTACGCGCGCACAAGTATTATGTTATCTTGTAGGTCAAAATTATACGCGTATACCTCTTATGTGTTTTTAAGCGCCCATAGCTTTTAGAATATACGGCAATTTGTTCTCATTTTTCCGACGTATGTTACGTTCCAAATAAGCACACATTGTGGCATATCATTTCATTTGAGTAATTTTCCAGCTGATTTGTAGCTTTTTGGATGGTACCTCAAGTCCTCAATTCAAGCATAACGTTCCGTTTTACATCCTATGGATGAAAGGTCACTAGATCCGTCTTAAATTCCTCATTTGACCTCTCTCTTCTCATTTCGTCCTGAATTCCTTGCCTCTTTCTTACTTCTCCAGGGCTCCCCCCTCTATTATTCTTTTCAATCTACCTTCTCTTTTTAGAACGTTCTCTATCCATCTCTTCTGCCTCCTCCGGGCCTCCACTTCCAGCTTCCTCTCCGACCACATCCAACACCTCCTCGTTTGTCCTTCTAGCCGCCCAGCTCACCCTCTCTCCATCCTTCTTCCCACCCACATCTCAAATACCTCTAACACTATCCACTTAAATAAAAGATCGTAGGCTTTCCCGGCCAATAATATGAGTAAAATCTTCTCGGGTTTGGCACCGGGTAAGGCTATTAAAGGCCAACGTTTCGACGGGAAACTCTCTCATCGTCATAAGGGCTAAGGCTGATTGCCGAGTTAGGTCCATGCCGGGTTTTTATACTTGAGACTCAATGTTGACCGGCCAATTCAAAATTCGCTCACGGCGGTTGGAATTTGAATTGTCTCCGCGACCGTAGTATTTTATCGAGTAACGGATGTATACTGGGATCGGTTAATGAAAGAGGCAATCGAAATCAGTCTGGAGGAGAAAAAGCTTAATCGAGACTCGCGGCAGAACATCAGCCAAATATGGAAGAAGATTTTACTCTTATCCACTTAATTATTTCTTCCATTTTTCTTGTCAGGAGCAGCACCCTGCTTTATTACTCACTCCTTTTTTTCACGTTCCTTCCCGAATTTTTCAGTATTCAGTAAAGGTATTTAGTTTCTGAATCGCATACCAACCAAACCTTGATGCCGTGGTAGACTGGTTTACTTGGTATGTGCTACATGAAAACGAACACCCTCATTATGGAATAAGCTGTCCGTCTACTGTCAAATTGAATGTAGGTTTATACGATTTCGCCGAAATTTGCATATGGCATGTCTTTAATATCGCTTAGTCGAACCGTTTTACCGATATTTTTCATTTTTGCACGTTTATTTGAATCGTCAAATCTTTATAAACGTCCGAAAGTACTCCAAAATAGCTATGGCTCATTGTAGCTCTAACGAAAAATACGACAATAATTAGAAACGCGACAAAATAATGATCTGAATTGGAATAATATGCCAGCAACAATTGAAATCCTATAACAAGAATACATTTCTGTTACAGTAACTTCTTTTAAAACGTGGGGCTCACTATTGGGATGCTGATCGCTACATATGTTTTATACGACAACTTGGCCATTTGCTCCGCTTGTCGAATTATTAACGCACGTTTTCCATTTTGGAGCAAGTGCCACGTGCTCACCCAGAGGATGCATAATCACTCTTTGAAACATAAACTATTCCTTAGATGGTAAATTCACACTAAATCATTTGCTAAAATTTAAGATGCATTCTAGAACTTTCTTGTACCTTTTCATTTCCCCTATTTAAAACTTGAGCGGCAGTTGATGTGCCTGAATAGCCAAAACCAGGCGATTGCAAACTTCATTGTTTCTTTCTCTTAATTGTTTCTTTCTCTTTTTTGTTGTTGTTGAAATAATAAAATTGTTTCTTTCTCTTAATTAGTTTCGACGGCCACATATTGAGCTACATAGCTCACTTTTATACTTAAACGATGTTATAAAAATATCTCCCGAGAGCATATATGGTAGGGAGATATATTTTTCATTTTAACGATGTTTTTTCACGAATTTCGTTAGTGGGCACTCATGTCATTGACTGACGTAGGTTAATCCTGCAGTTAACATAACGGTTAAGGCGTGTTGATGCATGAATCCGCGCAATAATGGGGCTAGATAGATGTTTGGACTACAGATAAAAATTAATACAGGGGCTATTTAATGGCCACGCGTGCATATATTTGCTCAATTTTGGGCGTCTATACGGTGCAATTTTGATGGTGAATGTTTTCATGCATCTACCCGCGCGGGCAAATGCATCGTGTAAACACAGCTTTACGATTACCATAGATACCTATATTTCAATGAGCAAGAAATCCAGTAGTAGCTTCATAAATGATCATAAATGATAATAGAGCTTCGAATAATGCGCGAACGAATGAAAAACCTATTCTTGATCTTGATCTTCAATACGATGCGACTTTTTTCTGTTTCGACCACTCGATGACTTGCAACAAATAATAAACTTCTATTTTATATGCCTATCACTCATTCGTCCCCGTTTCTACAATCCAGATTTCTTTATCTGCCCTCTTCAAGTTCTCACAAAAGGAGATCACACACCTTACCCATAATACTTCCACTTTCATCAAAAAACAAGTTCTGGAGCTATAAAGTGAATTATCATATGTCTACTTTCCCATTGCTAGTCATAACTAGAGCGCGGAAGAAAGTCCTCAATTTTGCAAAAAAAGTCGCAAATATTTTTGAAACTGTCTCTCCAAATTTTGAGGTATTTTCATGAGAAAGTTGTTAAATTTAACCTAATTATTGGAAAAAATTGCCAAGAGATGAGGGTTCATCGGTTTTCGAGTTCTTATATGGACCTCACGAAAGATAAAACCACAATTTACTAAATATTTTTTGAGATTCTGAATAACACTTCATTTGATGACCAGCAATTGTGGAAGAAGAATGTTAATCCCTATTATTTTTATAGCTGATGAATATCCATCATTATTTTGGGAAGGAAAAATCAAAGCTTAAATATATGTTTTAGATAACAGATTTTATTTTTTTATTTCATCATTTAAAATATAGGAAAAGCATTTACCTACTTTCATTCTTTTTAAGTTTCATTGCCTCGACGACGCGTCTTAAAGTAGTGGCAGACAAGATATTTTTCCATGTTTTCCTTAGTGAACGGTGTGCGACGATCGCTCGAAATAAGTTTGTACATCGAAAATGATCGCTCAACTTCACAGGTTGTCATTGGAGCATACCTCAGTGTTGCCACTTCACTTACAGAGAGTTTTTGGAAGATGTTAGATGTCTGCCCCTTGAAATCTCCATTGAGGATAAAATCAGTGGTTGGCGAATTCACTTTTTGGAAATTATGATTCATGTTAAGAATGAAACCACTTAGTTTTTTTCAACAATATATTTAAACCACAAATCAACCGGTTTTGGCCTTTTCAGGCCATTATCAAGATTAAAGATTAAAATACTCAAAGACAGCACAGATTATATACGAAATCTCAACGAGAGGGAGGTGGCTGAAATAAGAGGGGGGAATGAGAGGTGATTGGGCAAAACCGCAGGGGAAGGAACATACAGGTGGTGACGCCAGGCTCAGTGAGGGTACGGGCACAGAGACCAAGGGTGGGGCGGTTGAAGGGATTATTTCATTGAGTAGTTTTCGCCGTGCACATTGTGATATGACAGGATTTTAAAATTTTCAAGGAAGTCCAACTTCCCCCCTTGTCACAAACGTGTAACAGCTTCGGGGTACAATTGGATATGTGACCCTCATCAATTAGATGCTCTGCAAAATTTGACTTTTTGTCACCGTTGACACTGGATTTAAAATGTTCCATTATTTTTATATTCAACCTTCGTCCAGTTCGACCAACATAAAAAGAGTTACACTCAGGAGTATCACATTTGAGTGAATATATACCCCACTTTTATCATTCATGTCAACTTCATCCTTAGAATTAAATAATAACTTCTGGAGTGTCACAGAATGATAAATGGAAATTTTGTATTTATTTTTGGGGAAATATCTATATAGTTTATATGTTAAATTATTAACAAAGGGTAACTTCACCTACTTAGTGCCAGACGGGAGTATTGGAGAAAGCGAAGTTAATGTGGCTATGACAAGTTATAGTCGCAAACGATTCAAAAGGTCGTCTAACAAAGAGTTGTCATAACCATTATTGCGGCTATACATTTGATGGTTTTTAATTCAACGGAAAATTCTGTCTGGGAGAGAGGTATTGAAATTAGGTGGTGAAGCATGGAATAGAAAGCTGCCATTTTATGGGAATGGTGGTGGTTCGAACCATGCTCCATTGAGAATCTGAGCTACATCACTCATCGACTCGAAGCCTTCGTCTGTCCTCAAAGCATTACACAATTTTATATAAACACTTACACTCCCATTACATTTTCCATTTTTTTTCTTTTCATTCATAATTGACGATACTGAATCACTTAGGCTCAGGATGGAAGATTCAAGGTTTGTGATTGTTTGATTGCAGTAAATACTGTTGCTCAGTACTTGCAGATACTTGCATAGTAAAGCATACGCAGTCAGCTTGGCTCCTGAAGATGCCTGTCCTTTCACCTTATACATATTTTTTCACTTTATATCTTGAGCAATTCCTCTCTTTATAACTTGTGCTACACAAATGAGCGGACGACGGTCTTACGACGCTTTGAAACCACAGAGAATGACTGAGAATTTACGTAGCGCTCTCGTATATAAAAGAGAATAGTGTTCATACAATGTGCATACATTCTCCGGTCCTTGCTAAGCCTTTATTTTTCCTCTCCGCTCGAGTGCTAAGTTCATTGCTTGCCGCGTTACAATGTTGGCTCAGTTTATCTGTGCACAAAGCGACGCAGACACCTCGTTGAAACTCTAGATGGACTTTCATATATTTGTATCGTTTTCCCTCTAATCTCCTAAACAAAAGCGGAGTGTTATCATACAGCGTAGAGCTGTTTGCTTGTCAGCAGTCCACCCGGGTTCAAATAAGCTGGTTCATAATTAGATCTATATATTCTTTCAGATCAATGTATTCCGGGTGAAGTCTTTGAACACCTCCAGGAAAATAGCTCAAAGTGCGAGGTGGCTCAGGGAAAGGCACTGGCCTGAATATGTGAAATTCACAGGCGTATGGCTTAGTTGGGGGTGAGCTCTACCCTCAGCTATCCAAACCAACCTTAAGGTTGAAGGACTGAGTGAGAGTGATTCTTTCATGAACTGATGAGCAATAAAAAGAAATTATTGCAATTTCCGGAGCTATCAGTAAAATTTTGCATTAACAGTTGTCAGGAGCTTACATTTTTGCAGTACATCTCTGCTCCGTGGAATACCGTATGAAAAACACAGATGTATCCAATACCCAGTTGAACAAAAATTATCACGACACCAAACTTAGGCAAGTGGTTTCAATAAAAAAGCCCAAAAAAGTCTGTATTATCAGAAAAAGTCCCGCCACGCCAATAGAGTCCCAAAAAGTCTCAAAACAAATCATTCAAAAAATGTTTTATTTCATGAAATTGGTGAAGATTTGTAATTAAAACCACATATGTCCCACTATTAAAAAAAGTCAAGACTTTTTTTCCGCGCTCTAGTCATAACAATATAGCAGTAATCAAGTCGTTCCTTGTTCAACAAACCCTTTGATATGTTCAATTATTCTTGCAAAATTTTGATTCCTCGTGTAATTACCACCATCAGTGACAAGTAACTCCATAACATAAAATATTTACAAAAAATTCAATATTTTCTAACGACCAAAACGCATGCTTGAGTGATTTTTTTTAATATTAATAGGTAGAAATTAGTATAACATACCTATCACCTCATATAGTAATCGAGAGACAAATTTATCCATTCCCATCCCTTAGGATTTCATCGTCCTATTCCCATGTAATTTTTTCCTTACCTCACAGAATGCATTTCTGGAAAAGAGAATATCATATTAATTTAAAAACTACGAGGAAAGAATACTTCCTTTTTTCTACGTGGATAAAATATGAATTAGCTAGGTCACCTTGAACAACTTCCCCGAGATAAACGCTACGAGCAAGTTAAAAGAGACACCGAATTCCTATACTCCTCAACACCGTGGAGTCGTTTCACAGGCTTACCACTAATGATACCTTTCTAATTGGAGCCACATAGCCCCAGAGAAATGAGTGATCGGTGAAAAAAATACGTAGTTGCCTTTTTACAACTTTTCCACCCTAAGTTTCGTCTTACATAATGGGGTTCGCCTTGGCACTTCAAGGAGAGTCAGGTTCCTTAAGGAGAGCTACTCATGGACCAAGGAGGGCGAGAAAGGGAAGCTTGGCGACCTACACCACAGAGTGGGTCCTCATCAATATTTAACTCCCTGAAAGGATGGTGCCATTGTTGGAAAAATATACGCCCGCCCCCGCCTCCTCCCCCGACCTCCGCTCACCCCCAACTCCCTCCCCCACCTCCCTTCGCCCATTGGCGGAAAGCGAGAGTCATTCTTTTGGATGGATGAGGCTTCCCTCTCGAGGCGATGCTCCGAAATAAAAGGAAGATTCAACAACAGTCCCGCCCGCCCCCTTTCCCGATCGTCCTATAGCCCTCTCAATATCTTTCCCGCACACGACGGGAGAACGGGGAAAAGAAATAAAAAAAAAGAGCTCTGGTGCAAACAAGGAAGAGCACATATACGGCTGTTTATTTACATCGGAGCGAGCGCTACGAGTCAGATAAAGTGCCAAAATATGCTCTCTGATGCCGTGAAGGTGGTTCTAAAGTGGTTGAGAGTATTTCACTCGCTTTTCTCAGCCTGGATGGCCTTTCGGAAGATTTGCAGGCCTCCCACGCAGAAAGAGATGCCTCTTTCCTCTCCTGCTTCTCCTTACACAACAAAAAGCAGAGCGAGAATAAAAAAGACAGAAGGCGGAAAATGATAGCAGTTCTTCGTACGCTAACAGGTGTCAATAAATATGATCATGTTTCTCAGACTATGGACCTTTTCTTTATCAGTGAGATCAGAATTCATCGATTGCAATTATACTTTAAATTTATTAATTATAAATAATTTGAAATAATAAATCCCTAGCAACAATAAAAGGAAATTTTTATTTAAAAAGCCAGTAAAATCTGGACTCCGGTAGCCATGCTGATGATGTCACAGATATATAGATTGCATTGAGAGGTATAGAGGATTTATGTCGCCTAAACTTACAATTGTATTTCAGAGTCCTTAAGCTTTCGTGAGCATGTTTTAAGAATACGCTATGAACATTCTTAAAACTTGAAAAGTCTTCTCCGATGAAAATGGCAATAATAGTCGTTTTTCCGCCGGCTACACTCCCGGGTAGTACCCTTAAGCTATCGCAAAGCCCTTCAAAAAAGCCTGTTCTTCGAGGCATAAGTAAACAGTATGTGCTCAAATACACTGCGAATTAAAATGAATCGCTGAATCGGTGTACCTGTGCTTGCGATCTCGTGCTTAGTAATTGTAATACATCTTGATAAGAGCGATTAATAAGTTTCAATTAAATATTAACAAAGTCAGAAGTAGAACTTAACTAATAAAACAATTGTGACAATGATGAGTTATTCCTTCGGCCAAATTTTAACAATAGTGTTATAATCAACGTTTAAAGTACATGACGCCATTCCAAGAGGATATAATTCGCATTTGTTTTTCTTTGTTAGACTTTTGATTTTCAAAAAATCTACTTCTTAGTTCCATAAATGTGAAACCTTAGTAAACAATTCTGTACAACGGTTCGTTTCCAACTGAAAAACAAATAAATAATTATTTGTAATATTAAAATCACTTATTTGAGAGAGAATGAACCATCATTGATACGTTAATTGCTCACCATTTCAAAATGGAATAGCATTTAGATGCTAGTAAAGAATTATAATGCAAAATTGTTGATGCATTGTACAAAAATAATTTTTTAATAGCCAAAAATCGGTGGATATACCGTGTTTAGTTGTGTTCGGACTTAATGCAATATTAACCGCGCAGAAGCCAAATGGGCAGACATTGGGAGTTGGTTTTTAGTGAAAATTTAAATTAAAACCAAATATCTATCCAAGAGAGTATTAAAAGGTTGTTCCTTAAAGCACTATTTATTACGCCTTAATATGTACGGGCATTGAGAGCGTTTGCTTTAAAATAATAGTAATCTCATGATGGCTTGGTTCTTTGTGTCAATTTTTCATCAAACATTTCAATAATAATTTTACTCGCACTTATTTCTAAGAAGAGAATGAATGTTGCAAAGTGAAAATCGATATCGATCACTGAAAAAAAGTCTAAGCCAAAAACTTTTGCGGCAGCATTACACTCGTGAATCACCTTCAATGAAATGCATTCCGAAGGCAACCTGAAGAGGAGAGAGACCAAGGCCACAACGAATTCATTCTCACCATTTAGATAGGTTTGACAGAAGACAGAACTTAAAACTTGAATGGTGACAGTCAGTCGACAGCTAAGGTAACAATTCTCGCAACACACCCCTTTTACGCTATATTACTTTAAATTCCGCTCGGGAGGCAGAGATGGGAGAGTCAAGAGAAAGTTGCGCCCAGCTACGATGCCCTACATTACCCTTAAGAAACACGGAGTGCCAAAGTCTCGGCCACGTTAATCGTGACATAATTTGTTGATAGTGTCATTTGTCAATCATCATTTTTTCTTTACGTGAAATATCGATAATATCTCCACATGCACTCTGGCATTGGAATACTTAGGAAATCAAGATGATATTCCTCTGAATAAGCCAAGCATATTAAATGCACAATGCTATACTACTTGCAACAGAAAGAATTTTCCAAGGAAACAAAAGCCTTCTATGGAAATGAATTTTTAATGCCAAGGGTTAGCAAGGACAAAGGCCCATATGTTGGATCACCACTCTATAGCGCAGCCTCAACCAACTGCTCCAGGATGGGGTGGCCGAAATGCGTTTTCAGAAACCCCATACATCCTTCCTTCGTGTTGGGCGGTGGGTGGCTACGTCGCCGGATTCTCCCGGGCTTTTAATCATGACATTTTCCAGGACGCATGCGCATGGAGAGCCAATTTTCACTCTTAAAGTGGGCATCAGTCCAAACTAAAAGGTGACAATTGAAAATCGAAATAGGGAACTCAGCGAAGCGAAATGGAAGCCAAGAAGCAGACTGAAGTACACACGGCAGGGTAGTTCTGATCGAATCAGTTACGATCCATTGTAGTGGAAAGGAAAAGTATCCTTTTTTGTTTTCAAAAGTGGAGTTCTAAGCATTGTAGTTATAATGAAAGGCGTAAAATACCGTTGAATAGGATTCAAATTAACAAGGTGGCATAAAAAGATTGGTTGAAAAACTCATTTTGGATATGAATGCGTACGTTCAAAATGAAAGATACATATTCAACTTTAATCGTTTTATCTGAGTGTTGCAATCAATAACTAACGATATTTTCTTTCTTTTGTGATTGAATTCAAGAGGAATAACTTGCATTCCCTATAAACATCAGCATCACCGTACAGTTCGCCATCTGCAACAGTGTACCGTCTTCTAATCATCATTGCTGGTCCGTTGCTTTATTAAATTTTACCTACTTTCCTCTGAGATATGCTTCTGGTTGGTGATTTTTGTGAATTGCACTAAGTTCCCTGTGTTGAATCCGGAGGCAGCTCTTAGTGATGAGTACATGTTGTTGTTATGCCTGTCATACGTGGATAATGTCGTTATGTCGGATAATCGGTTGGTATTGTTTTGGTATTTGGCTTTTCACCTCTTCTATGTTGACTTCCGAGTGGCGTACAAGTGTCACTACGTCAATATTTGTTTTCCATTTATAGCATTGTAATATAGATGGATTACTTGTAAGGGAATTAAAGGCTGAGTAAAACTCAGTTAGTGATCAATTTGTGTCTTTTATTGGATCCCCTCTCTTCTGAAAGTACAACTCAATGTCTACCATTAACATGAATCTCCCTTATTCATTGTTTTGAAAGTGCTGTATTAGAGGGTAGGTGGTATACAAGGAGCACCTCAATTAAATGGTAAGCGTTTGCACTTGTTCAATGAAAGTCACCACTGAATGTGTGAATATAAGCTAGCAATAACGTCGTAAGTTAATAAAATGATACTTCAACTCTTCAATAAAAAGGTTTCCGATTGTTTCGTAGTAAATTCCTTGGTTATTTTTGTTCACTCAGCTTGACAATGAATATCCTAATACCTCTACCTTTGATGTCACCCTGAAGTACGGAGATATTTCATTTTACTTCCCATTGATTAATTTAGAATATTTTTATTTTTTATAACCTCTTCTAAAAGTAAATAGTACTGCTATGTTGTCGATGCTATTTCTGTGAAGAAGAACTCATGCTTTCAACATATGGCTAAATTTAATCCATTTTTATTTGTATTAACCACTTCCAGTAACTTAAATCAGGTTGCATCTTTTGGATTACGGTAATCCTATCCTACTTATATTATAAATGTGAAAGTATGTATGTTTGTATGTTTGGATGCATGTTACTCAATCACGCAAATACTACTGGACCAATTGAGCTGAAATTTGGCAGGTAGATAGAAAATATATCTGTGGATAATATAAACTATATTTAAAAGCCCTCAGGGTTCTCTAAGGCCCCCCAAAGACCCCCTAATCATTGGGTTTGGTACAGTGGTTTCATTTTTTGCTTTTTAAATGTACTTTCACTCAAGATAACATGCAGGGATTTTTTTATCGGATGGCTGAACAAATGAAAATTCTAATTCTTCCAATCGATTTTCTATTTCGTTTCGTATTCGTGTGAAAGTCATTTTTTTCGCTGAAATATCTCACATTTTCTCTGAAATCAACAATATTATATTTCCTTGGCAACCAAAGATTTGATTTTCAAAACATATTCGCGCTTCTTTAAATAACATTTTATTCCTGCATGCCCATGGTATCATGTTGAGAGAATATCTGCATAAGAAGAACCTATAGTCCCATGGGGCCCAATGGGCCCAGAGTCCTAATGGCCCCATGATGGATTGCTTATGTGGGTAATCGAACAATTCAATGCGTATTTACAATAAGTATACATTCAACACTCCTGAGGGAAAGCTGTAAATATAATGTTTAAGTTTATTTTCCAATGATCTCATACCGATGCTTTAATGATGACCATTGTTTATAAGCAGTAAACAAAAAATAAATAAAAAATCCAAAACAAAAATACCAAAAAAGGATACCTATATCAAGAAAAATAGGAAACTAAGTCTGTCACCTTCCCGTGGTGTTTCTCGGGTTACGCTAAGAACTGCACAAATCTCATCCTAACTCAACCACGGAAGGGTACCCTGCTATAAATCAGGTTCAAATATTGACCCGTCTGCTTCGAAACTTCTATCTGTTTTAATATGGCGGAAACTATAATAACGTCACTACATTCATCTTACCCGAAAGAAGAACGGGGTGTTCTGCTCAATGAACGCCATCCATGCATGAAAATCGACAATTGCCCTAAGAATCAACATATATTTTTGATTTAAAAAACGAAACCTATGATAATGGCTGCCTTTTACACCTAAGACGCAGTACAGGTAACGTAGGATTAATTGGTCAAATAAAATGGCTTCTGCTGCAAATGATCCGTTTGACATTTTCAACCGCTGGATTGTACCCCTACTCTCCAATCCTGTTTGAAGATACTCAATGCTCATATCAAAAATAAATATCGCACCTGAAATAAGTCATTGAATGCAAATATATGTATGTACACATGGGAAGCGATTAAGTTCATTCACTCAGAAGACGACTCAAAGAAGACCGCTCAGTATTCTTCAGGTTTTGTGGCTTTCGTACATAATAAATTCAGTGTTCTTCACACCCGTTGGGTTTTAACGGGTACCTTTCGCTAGTTTAATAATAAATTTTTGCTTAATTAATAGCTGAAATAGCCATGATGAGTGGTTGTTGGATGTAATTATGTCGGAGTCCACGATTTTAACTACTGAACATAAAATTAATAGTGCCCTAGTGTCAGATGCAAGAGCACCAGCAAGCGTTTAAGGTGATGACTGAGTAGTTAGCTATTACTAAAATACGTTACTTTTTCCCAGTTATATCATGTGTCATAATAGTTGGAGAAGCGTCATGCTTATAAAATGGGAGCCAACGAAAGAAAGCACTGATATTGTTTGAACTTAGAAGCCTAATTTCCTCACAATGTGTTCACTAAATGGGTATTGCAGGTTTGACTGAAATTCGTGAAGTTTTTTTAATGCGGATATAAATGCCATCACCAAAGATGAGTTTTTACCAGCAAAAGCTTTGACTGAGCTGTAGGTATATTAGTAAAACTTACTTGCTCACACAGTGTGTACTGTGTAAACTCAGAAGCAGCTATTTGCAAAAATAGCTATTAATACAAGGAGAATCATGACTATAAGATATGTAGAAGGTTATAATAAAAGATATGTAAATGGTTTCATCGAGTTTTTCTAATAACGTTAACGCTAATCTCTCGATATTTTGGAAATTTTTATACATTGTTTCGCAAGTCTTATCTTGCAACAGCATTGCCTTATGAAGACGTATGATTTGTTAAAACAACCGTTGGCTGCAGATTAATATGATACAGAACGTTTCTACTAAGCCTCTGTAAATAGAGATATCTTTTAATTGAGCGACAAGGGACATATGACAGATATTGTGATCAAGGTATTCAGCAGACGGAATTGAGCTGCCATGTTAAAGCAGTAAGGAATGGTGGTTGGGGCGCCCAATGCTTTAGAGCCGATCGCGCTGGTCCACTACATAGTGACTTGAATTAACCTATGAGGTGCGCTTCTTAAAATTCCCACCCATTGATGGCGTTTAGCGTGGAGGAGTGCTGTCAGGTCGCCTTGGCATACGGGGTAGGTAAACGAAGTGTACATCCTGTAAGGTATACGTTTTCTAATAGCATTTCCGTGAAGATGAGTAACATAACCATTGGGATGAACAAAGAGCTCGTTTGAGTCTATTCCCCAGCAAAAATTCAATCTTCTTCCTAAGTCTCTCTTAAATTGACAACAAAAAATTCACTATCATACCTCAAAGAAATCCAAGGCTGCATCTTCAAGGAAGAATAATGATATAACTCTGGTATGATTTGGTTTTTTTAGTACTATTCATCAGTTGCATTTACAATGTTAACCAGAGTTTCTATCTAAAGTACTATACTGCATGGTATCATGTTCGTCTACTTACTCTCCTAGTTTCCAGTCTGACCGCGCATTGTTAACCTGACTTCTTTTGGCCTGCGCCTGGCATCCGAGCGTACGCACGTCGTTCTGATTTCAGCTGGAATGAGTGTTGCATGCCTGGTTTGGAATCACCCCGTGCCACACATCTTTGAGGTGGCTTGCACGGTATTTCGTACATGTGGATGCAATGGGGTAGGTGTGGAGTGCCCAGGCTGATTCCGTGAACTTCAGTCACATTACTATGGCAGATACTTTGGTATCTGGCTTTGATATTATGGCAGTTGATATTGGACCGATCTTCTTAATCTGCGAAATCAATGCCGTCTGCTGAGACGGTGTGCAGGATACAAAATGGACACTTCTCGACAGCGGATCCGCGTGGTTTGGATAGCACAAAGGAGTAGAAAATTCTCCTTGATCTCAAAACTTTTGAGTCATGAATCAGAATTTGGAAATCGCATGAAACGCAGAGAAAGAAGGTGGCGAGTCCTCGCACATTTTTGTCCGCCACCGTGCGTACAGAGGATATAACGAATCCGTTTGCTATTTGTTTGATAGTGACCTCGCAAGCAAATGAGAAAGATATAACGAGCTGTGAACTTGGCATTGCTTTATCAATTAGTGGGGCAGAGCTTTCAAGTGCTGCACAGTTGAGGATTTTGGGAGATGGGCTACGAAAAAAGGCCAGAAAACCTTGCAAAAGGAGGACCTCACCCGGTGTAAACCCCGAGAGATTTTCTCCAACCTTTCATACTGCTGCCAAAATAAGCGTGCCGTACGGAATTCTTGGAGTTAAATGAAGTAACCTGAATAAAGTCAAGCGGGGAATACCAATCTGATTCTAAACTGAAGTTTGTCCACCTTGGACGTCTAATAGTTGAGGATTTTTTATGTCAATACACATTATTATATATATTTCATTTTATATTTGATATGATATATATATTTAATACAACTATATATACCTCTATTTCTGAAATCGCCTTAGCAGACTCTGGCCCGCATTGGCAAGATGAACGCGTGATCAGCCCCTATTGCTCTATCTTGCTTGGTACACGAGTTTCCCTAAATGTCAGAGTTCATTCTTCATTTTACAGATTACAATACTAATACTACTAAGGCTACTAGATTACAATAACTCTAATAAGAGTTTCAAGAGGTGGGATGACTCACCACTACTTATCGTCCTATTTCTACATCGCTTAAAGTTTTGGCAATGGGTGATTTTAAACATTTACATTGCGCGTGTGACTGCAACATCATTGGCAGATAAAGTAAGAATTGACGGAGCAAAGACCGCCCTGGGAGTACCTAATATTTTCTTTTTCTCCAAGGAGTTTCATTTCCCTGTCTCACTCACAGACTCTCTTTCTCTCGTAGCCTACCTCTCCTTCCCTCCGTCCTTTCCCTTAAGGTGGCTCTGGCTTCACTTTGTGAGTGAAAGCAACTGCTAGATTACATAGTTATTTACTATTTAGCAAATAATCCTGCTCTCTCAGATGAATTGTGTTAAATATGGAAATTTAAAATTAAGATGCAAAATATGAAGCGTACTTATACCACGAAATTATTTTTAATGACCACATTTTCCCAGCTATTAGAACCGACTGCAGCGTCATTTGCAAAGAACTACCGCATTTTGAATTCAATTACGGTAGTAGTTCGACAATAACTTTAATAAATAGGAGGTTAGATGCCGATATTTATTTTTTAATTTTTAGGACTTTTTGCTTTTTTTAAGGAGTTTGAAAAAAAGTTTGACTATGCTTTTCTGCTCAATTGACGTATTTGTGCTGTAAATATGAGCTATCTCCATTTGAGCTCATGTTTGAAAAAAATCTCCACTTTCAAGGCTGAATTATAGTAAAACTAAGGTAAAAACCCCATTTTATTTTCATTTCAGTGTATAAAACGCAATTCGAAGATGCGATATTCAAATTTTCAAAATTCTGGAATTAGTGACCGTGAGGACAGAGCCAACTTAACCCCCACTCCACTTCCGCCTTCCCTCTACGCCGCGCAGGTGTGCGCCAGGAACTTATGTGGGAGCCCTAACTCTCCCTAGCGACGATGCCTCCCCCTCATCCTCCGATACCGCAATGGCTTGAAGCCGTCGCCCACATTTACGTCGTTAGAGTAAGAAGTCGATGACGTTCCCTCGCTGTTCTCTTCTCTCCAGGCTGCGGTGGATGATCCCGACGCCCCGGCGTTAATTGCCACGGAGCGCATATGGGATGGGGGAGGGGCCTCATCTCAATATGCGCTCTTGTGCTGGATGAGTAAGTGACTTCATTAGTAATCGAGTCCATTGATTTGCTTTAATGAGGATTGTTGCAATGAATGGCCCGATTAACGTAATTAGTTTGCAAATTCCTCGAGCGTAATTGTCGTCCGAAGGTAATCCACGCCTTCCTGCTCCTACTCTACCCCAGCGCGTCCATCGGTTCAATCGGTAATCTCATCATTTAAGGGGATGGGGTATCTTGTTATCCTCGCCTTAACAATGGTAGCCTTTGCGTCTTAAAATGGCGTCTACATAAGAAAAACAAGTCCAAGATGTTGGATATCTATGCGTCCAAGAGGTAAAAATCAAATTAGACGGAATTTCCTGTCATATAACACCATCAACCTTAACCCGGAAGAAACCTTCCTTTCTTTTAGAATGAGGAATAATGAGTTTTCAGTGCATTTAGGCCCGTAAATTTGGTTTCAAAGTGTTCATAATCTGAATTTGATGAATACAGAATCTACACGTAATTAAAGAAATGTAGTTGTAAATATGGGGGCTAAGAACCCCCGAACATTCCCGCAAGTAACTGCTCCATTCTCATTCCTCTAAGATTACTTTCTTATTACTCATGGCAGATGGATATGTATTTAGCGCCTTCCAACCTCTGACTACTGCATACGATCTCTTATTCTTCATCCCTATCTCCATCGTCCCGAGTCCCTTTTCATTCTCGTCATTCTGCTTTCATTCCCCTTTATCCTTAGCCGGCTGTATGAATCTTGTCGAGTAAACAGAGGCTCCAATAGAGAGCGCAGAAAACACAGATAGACCAAAAACCTTCGCCTATGCCCAATACCACTATCTGAAAAAGCATAATCCACTTAGCACGTCAACTCATGAACGGAGGTGGCAGAGAGATGTCCATAAAATAATCATCATTGTGGCTTCGTCATTAATGCATAAAAATTCAAAGTCAGGGTTCTCTCGTGGAAACTGAATTCTGAATATAACAGCATAAAGAGCATTTGATCATCGACCAAGTACAACTATGAATCGACTCTTTGAGACCTAGAGTTATTAATCATTGCAGGCGGTTTTATATATCCACTCGCTTCGCTCGGTAGCTACCTACACCCCCGGAACGGCTTCGCCGTTTGAATGCGTATTTACAAAAATTGTGTTGGGTATGAAAAAATTACCTGAAAAAACTTATTTTGTAAGGGTTTTAGTCGTCTAAATCTATTTGAAGAGTTGTACGTTGATGTCACGTTTGGGCATTCGCCATTTTGAAAAACCTAGACGTCATGGCTATAAAAAAATTTGAGTACGGACTGTGAATACGAACTTTTCGAGTTTGACTACATGTAACTCAGAAACTACGGGACGTAGAAAGCTCCATAGTCAATCACAGGGCGTGTGATTCCTCGCTAGATATAATGGGTGGTTCTAGGGGTTATATTCGTTGTTTTGTGAAACAAAACTACCCTATTTCCTTCGACTACGCAGTAGGCCAGGGGAACTGCTTAAAGAAAAGTTTATGGTCTCCTTGTTTCCTGGCCTCCCTTCTGCGAGACTGGATAAAGAATATCGTGTACGGCGAACTCCTCTGAAAAACATGAGTTCCATGACAGTGGGTCACGGGGCCTGACCCTCCATAACTCAATGACTCTAATCGGCAGTAGGGTAGGGTGTCTGCCGTGACAAAATTACCTGTCTTCCTACGAGTACGCAGTAGGCCAGGGGAACTGCTAAAAAAAACTCCCCCGCGTTTAACGGTGAACCTGTGAAAACATCACCCATTATTACCCTATATTTCGAATTCTAGAGCTCGTATCGAAGCAAATAATAAAAGTAACGACAAAAAATCAAACATATTGTATAGTTTGTCATTTGTAAACTTAAATTATGAAAAACAAACATATCTAGTGGTGAAACCAGGAGCCAGAATCGAAAAACTGCGAAATAAATAGAAAAACTTGCAGTGAAAACACCCTAGTAAAATATTTTACTCACGACCCGGGATTCAACGATTGAACATCATCATCAGGTGTTGGGCAGGGGAAGAGGGAATGGCGGGAGACGGAGGAAAGGGGGTCGCGTCATCAGCCATTATCTTCAAGGATGATATTTGAAGGGGGGAGGAAGGATTTGGGAATAGGATACCAAAGCAACTGCATTTAGGATTGGGCCGCGATTAGGGAACATATTTTCGTTAATAAGAGTGACCTCAGGGGTCAAGAGTCCTCTTCAGGGTCAAACTTCCAGAGTCGAAATTCCAGGGTCACAGTTCCAGGGTCAATATTCCCAATTGCTCAAGAGAGCCTCCATCCGTTGCCACTTGCACAGAAAACTATCGATGTTGAAGTCTCTCTTATCTATCTATCTCATTGGAAATCTAGAAAGAGCTTGGTAAAATTATTTCAACGGTCACTAATATTTAAAAATTCGATAAAATGTTCTTTGGTCTGAATTTTAATATTTCTAGATGCCAGTTCCAAGTTAACTCCGTTGCAGTCACCGAGTTTGATGCTATACATGCCACTTATTGTTATCGGGTCAAAATAATCAATGCACCATACAAAAGGACACACATTATACAATTATTACTAATTATAATTATTGCTAATACCTCAAATACTGATATAAGTAAAAGTTTTATAATTGTAGCATTTGAATTTCCTCGATAAATACGCTATTAAGATCGGTTGAAAGAGGAATCATCGTTTTTCCCGGGTTAGGAAAATTATTGATTATCCATCTTCTCCGCCCATTCTAGCATTTAAGTCGATTCAATCCCAACCTTAATTAACGAAAAACATAAGTGTGATATCGTAGGCGTCTTTGGCAACGCAAGAAAGTGGGCACAATTCCCCATTGGTTCAAAAATGATGAAGAATGTAGGACTTTCGTCCCTTTAGGGTATTACCAGCTGCATTTATAGAAACTGAAATAGCTCTCCGCCTTTCAATTCACTCATCAAGAAATACGCACCAACTATATTATAAATAATTAAACCAGGAATAAGAAAAATAAAATTAATCGGCTAGAAATAAGTAATTAAATATTCATAACAGAAGAATTGTGATTTTTACGGATATCCATGCATATCCATCCTTTCAATTCACTCATCAAGAAATACGCACCAACTATATTATGAATAATTAAACCAGGAATAAGGAAAATAAAATTAATCGGCTAGAAAGAAGTAATTAAATATTCATAACAGAAGAATTGTGATTTTTACGGATATCCATGCATATCCATCCTTTCAATTCACTCATCAAGAAATACGCACCAACTATATTATGAATAATTAAACCAGGAATAAGGAAAATAAAATTAATCGGCTAGAAATAAGTAATTAAATATTCATAACAGAAGAATTGTGATTTTTAAGGATATCCATCCATACATAATCGATGATTAATAATTAGGGAAACTTAAAGTGCCTAAAACATCTCAGGATGAATTTTGCCCAAAATACCAGCATTTATCTACAAAATATTTTCTTCGTACATTTTTCACAAGAGGTAGAAAACGTTAACTTGTGACGCCGAATCCACGGTCTGTTCAAATTGACACTCAGAAAATGCATTGTCAACGGCCAAAATAGTACGGCATCCATCCGAGGGTTTAGTTTATAAGTAAGCAAAAACATAACACTTTCTTAATATTTATTCTTCCTTATGCTAAACGAATTATTATTTCTCCAAATTTGATTTGTCACAGATTATACCGAGGAGTGATTGACAACAGTATAATACCCTACGAGATACATCAATAGTGAGTGGAGGGAGGTGATTAATCACCGACATGTATGACACAATACACTGCTCAAGTTAATTCAACTACAACTACTGATGGATTGGCATAAACCTGCTAAAACTACTCAGATGCACAGGTTACAACTACACAAAGGCATAGACATACAACAGCAACAGGGCAAACACGTATGGCCTGCCGTTAGCCCCAGTTAATAGACGAGCATGTAGGCTATGGGTAGTAAGTCAATCAATCAGCCACTCTGCCTTTCGAGACATCTGGTTAAAAATCTCAAAGTCAGCTGTTGTGGTCTCTTATTGTTCCCGGGAAAATTGACATTTTAAACATGTTTGTTCTGCAGTCTATTTCCCTAATTTCATTCTCGTGATCTAATCTTCCGTAGTATGTCGTCCGATTTACATTCTGCTCGATTGCCATTGCACATACTTTCCACTACATCTTGACACAGGACACTGCTTTTATGAGGCGAATTATCTTATGCCATTCGACATTGAGTAGATTGCTTTCCTCGTCTAGCCTGAGAAAGTTAATGTAGACCAAAGGCAGAATGATGTCTAAATTATGTCGAATTCGCATGTTGACATCAAGATGCGCGCACAAGAGCTTTAGTTAGCAGTGGAACCGTCAACGCTGGCAGTGACGCGGAAGAATCTACACAAGGAGCAGGCGACAGGATTCGTAAAGGGCGGGGCGTCAGGTTGGGGAGTGGGGTGGGACGGGATGAGGACCTCTCGACGCGCCCAGTGGATGCCATCCAGCTCTCGAGCCCCTGTTTGTCCCCCCCCCCCCTGGAGTGCCATTGACGGCCGTATTCCACGGAAGGACGCAGGGTTTTCAGGCGTTTCACAACCCACTAGGGAATGTTCGAGAGGACTTCAAAACCCGGTTTCCTCCTACTGCCCACAGCGGCTATTCAACTTTGACCCATGCACTTACCTCGTGACAACTTTCGACCGAAAACACGGCTGCTTCAATCTTTCACTTCAGCTTTTGCGGACGAAAATTCACTCAGCTCAGAACCCACCCATGTTGGCCTTCAAACACTTTCAGGTCGCCACAGAAATCAAGCAAACAATGTCATTCATCAACAGACAGAAATATTTGCAATTGGAATGTAATCAAAGGTTGCACAAAGCAACAATCAATCAAACACTTTGTCTTCCATACAAGTTATTTAGTTGACCACGGTTTCAACGCTTAACCTCCTCGGTCCTGGCGTAATGTATACAATTAACAAACGTTCGAATTTTTTCCTGCTCAGCAACCCAAAACATTGGCAATGCCACTTGCTGATAAGTGGCAGCATCATTAAGAAGCTTCAGTGACGGAGATATTAAACCTGTAAACATGGCTTACAACGCAAAATGTAAGTATGATGAAATTTCATAAAATAATGCTGGTTATGTCTCGGGACTGAGGAGGATATGCGTCATTTTCAGGACATTTTCGCTGACTTGAAAATCAAGCACATGCAATAAACCGCGTTCCACATAATCCATCGTGTATATATAAAAAATTGTTTTCTTTCATTTTACCCAAGCAATACCGGTCGTAGCAGTTAAACTATTCCTTTTAAATTATATTGCACAAGAAATTTCTTCCCTTCCACCCGGGAAGGGTGCTTATTAAGGTGGCTAAAGCGGTAATCGTGAGTCATTGAGTGCACATTTTAATAACTTTTCGAGTCAAAAAAACTCTAGGACCTCATTTCACCCAAATAAAACAGTATATACAGTGGAAATAACCACAGTTGTAGAATTCTGCATGAGTTCTCTTTTTAAATATTCTCATTTTTTTATTTTTTAACTCGCTTTAATTAACTTTAATTTAAGCACTCCTATGACTTGGGGTCCGGGCTTGGAAAACAAAACCTAAGTTAAAATCACACGTAAACACGTGTTTTTTACTCGATAAGACACCTTGATACGTGGTACCCACCATCACAATAATACAAACCCTATAATTTCGCTTTGAGGAGAAATTCTGTCCATAAGCATTCGAATAATTAAAAATATATACATATATGCCACACAGTAATGCGTTAAGGTGGCATAAAATTGTCGAAAATCAAATCAGAAACACGCATTTTTTCACTTTTATTAATACGTATATATTACTAATATTTGGACAAATAAATACTTTCATTAAAAAACGGAAAATAAACGAAAATCACTCCAACCGACCAAAAACACTCAACGTCGATTATGTTCGCGTATTTTCCTCCAGCTTCGATCAAAGCGTGCGCCGTGCAGCGGACTCAGCAGATGAGTGCTGAGTTTGCGATGGAGAGCTGCATCGGTGGGCAACGGTTGAAGAGACCGCACGCAACCCTTTCCTTTCCTTTGTTGTCCCTCATTCTCTGCAAACAACAAACAACTTCTCCCCGAATCACCCCGGGAGTCGAGCGGGACTCACATTCCGTCGCCGGAACGATTTGAGCAAACACTCGACTCGGTGCATCTCGCGGATCGTCGCACTCGGTGCCGAGAGTGTGTGCACCGCGTCGGTCCGTGCACCAGTGCACCGCGCGCTCGCGCACTCGGCCCCACGACGCGCGACCCGCTCCATCGCGGATTGGTCGCGGAAATCTAAAACGGCGCCCTTCCGCGTTCGAGCACTTCTCTGTTTTGCGTCAGCCGTGATTCCATGTTTGCTGGGCGATGCGGTTGGGAATTCATCAAAGGCCTCGGGAATGCTGCTTATATAGCTTGAGCGAGCACAGCGAAAAAAAAACCCATCCGATGTGAAGGCGTTTTCACAATAAGGCGAGAAAAATATGAGTCGAGTTATTGACTTATAGAAAAAATTATTCATATGCTACGAATTTCAGTCTCATAAAACTATATTTTTGAAAATAAATATAAAACTATTTGCCTAATGCCTCTTACGGCTGCGGAAATGAAAAAAAAAACATATTCTGATATGGTCTCTATCGTGAAAAATCTCGCTCCAACTGCCTAAGTACTTCTCAACTTCCCCTAGTTCTCAGCACGTCCGTGGGGATGCGTCCATCAGCTTGTGAGTCGGAGGCGGAGGTGAGTCAATTAGAGAGATAGGGGGGGAAGGGGAGGAGGGTGCGGCTGCAGAAATGCAAGGCGAGGGGAGGGATCGGGGCGGGGGGAATGGAAGGGAGCAGTTGAAAGGTCATTTATATCTCGAGATGAAAGTCGCTCAGGGCGTCGCGTCAGGACGCGCGGACCCTGGGCGTCGCGACTTCCTGAGTCCGCGTCCCCTTCTTAGGGCTGCGAAAATATCGGGTGAAATTCAACAAACATACACGGTGGCTGAAAGAATTATGCGCACACTCTTGACCGCATGCGTAAGCATTGTTGCCAGGAGCAGTCTTCCAGGTAAATGAGTGTGCAAATTTGGCTTCTTCGGGCTCCCCGAGTTGATATAGATAAAAATAGGTGTATAAAATGCAAAAAATCTATAAAAAGTTTCCTATAAGTAAGTAAAACTATATCTAGTAACAATAATTCCGTTTGTTTAGAAAAATATAACGACTCCGCAAGCTTTAGCTTTCATCGTGGAGCCCGAGTCGCACATACTTTCATAAAATGTGTCTTTGCTTTTCTCGGAGATAAAACTCAAAACGATCAGTCAGTACTCTTTTCAAAATGCAGTATCTTGTATTCTACCAATACCCAACAGATTGGGCAAATAAGTATTAAAATCATCTCATTGAAAAAGAAAAAACTAGAAATCATAATAACAGCAGCTTGATGAGAATTTTTATTTTGCTACACCTTTTATGGAAAAGGAATTAATTTTTCTAATGCTTCCCTAGGTGATACTATCTCTCGTTGATGTGAAGAAAAGGAAATCTCCAGGGAAGCAAGTTTTGTTACTTACATGAGTGCAGAAAAATCTTGAATCAGAATTTTCATCCGAGAAATAAAAGTACTTGAAATTATATTATCGTGGCCGGTAATAATGATTCGTGTTGGCCTATTTAATCGTCCACCTAGAGAGTATTGAAAAATTGTCACATTTCAAAAAATGTTTCTTGAAGAAACAACAATCGAAATTCCGTTTTTAAAAGTAGTTTCCACTACTTATGCCTGTTGATGTATCACCGAGTTGAGAACATTAATATTTGACCCCATCATGATGACACTTTCAAGGTAGTATACTGAATTATTGTAAGTTGTGAATGTAATTCTTGGTCTCAGGCGCGACTTGTTCAAAGTGACTGATACTTAAAACGAGAATTTTATATTCAATGATTTCATAGCTCTTAAAGACAGAAAACTTAATCTGTATTCATATGAAAACTAGAAGCTATCACTTGGTGAAAGGATGTCATAACGAACAAGATAAACATATATGACTTCCACAATTTATTAAAAACTAACGACCGGTTTCGGCTATCACACCATTTTCATCAAAAGATAGCGTGACAGCCGAAACCGTTCATTAGTTTTTAATAAATTGTGGAAGTCACATGTGTTTATCTTGTTTATTAATCTGTATTTCGACGCCGGACATCGTGCCCATTCTTTGCAATTTTTTTGCCGAAGATGACGTCCGAAGCTAAAAGCCGGGACGTGTTATTTTTAATAAATCCTCCTGGAAACACCAATTTCAGGTGTTTTATTTTTTCAGTAGTCAACTTGATAATGACTTGGCTTGACTAATGGCAAGTGAAACCGGTTGGCCAAATAGGTCAAAATTGTACAGCAATGGTATTTTCCAGGAGCGATTTCGTGAACAACCCATGAGAATGGATTTATGGAAGTAAGGACGTAAATTTTTCCCGAGTCATAACAAAGACCATATTCAAATTTTATTTTTCCATTACCACAGTTTTCAGGAACATGGAGTACATATTTTTAGACTAATAACGCAAGAATATAACTTAATATGACTGACATTATCTGTAGTGAAATAAATGTATACATAAAAGTCTTTACCTAGACTCACTTTCTTCTCACTTCACCGCGATGATTCCTTCACGACAGATGGTTGATTTATTATAACAAATAGTCGAGATAACATACGCACAACACAATGTCTAATTTCTGAAAAGATGTTGTGATTGAAAATTCCTCACTTTTTTCATCAGATCGTATGTGAATCGACTTTGGAGTGCATTCGCGTACCATATCCTATGTTAAACGGTTTCCTTTTTTGACAAACATCTGGAAATGTGGTGGGGTAAGAGGGAGATACTTTGGTATCTTTGGAAAAGTGAGATTTTTTACAGCGAGACCAAATTCATTGGACTTCAGGAGAAATGACATTTCACTCAAACTACCTTCAGTTAACAAAAGGAGAGCATGAGTTGTGATGAGGGGAGGAGGAGAACGATAGGAGAACAAGGGACACGCACGAATTAGTGGGCACCGCTGCGTCCTTCTCTCCTTCGACATAAGTCACGCGAAAAGGGCCGTGGGACTGGGCTTCAAGGGGAATGGAGCCGGTCTCATCGCGGGGGGGGGCATCCACGACGGGGGATCCTCATATTTCTGAAGGTAGATGGAGAGGAATGGCGTCACCAAACTATGGCCTGACGATCGGAATATCCGCCATATTACTTGTCCCTGTTCTTTCCTAGCTTGCCTTTGAATACCAAACGGAAGCGACGATGGACACATTCATGAATATATCACTACGTTTACCAATCGAACTCAGATCGATGTGACTGATTCAGCTCGGATTGGTAAACGCAACGGGCTAGTGAGATCAATATGACAATCGGGCTAACTTGGCTCGCTTTCTCTGCCAGTCTGAGATTTCAAATCGATTTCGCATTGGTAAATCGGGCGATCCTTCGAGTTGGCTGACTTAGAATGTTCAGATCGCGCCGAGTTCATATCGATCTAGGTTTGATTGGTAAACGTAGTGAATATTATGTATTCGGATGTTTGGCATTGTTGCCTAGGCTACGTGTTGTCTAAATTTCCACTTTTAATTCACCCAGTCCTTGGCGCCACTTCGATTAGAGTCTTTACTTTTGTTATTGTAAATAGACGCAGTTAATTGTTGCTAACATAAGACTCTGGTGAATATTCAATAACGATCGAGGAGATATGAATTAATTGATGCTTATAATATACCTTGCTATTTTGTTATCTAAAATTTACTTTTTAAATGCTAGAGAGGAAATATCCATTACAGGAAATCAGTAAGAGGTTAATGTAAAGTTCATTGTGTGCCGACTACGTTGTTTGCCAGAATCCGATTATAATTGGAAAGCATTAAGACCGTTCTGCTTAAATAAGGAGGAATTTAGAATGCCTTGTTTAAACAGTACTTGCTTCGTACCAGGCTGCAAAACAGGGTATGCGTCTACGAGGAGAGTCTATGCGTCTAGGAGGAGACTAGGATTGAAAAATAAGAATCTGTTCAAGGCGGCGGTAAGTGCATTCCTTTTTACCTACACTGCAATGATGGCCATTGGGAATACTCATGAAGTCACCTCGCATTATTATTAAATTTCCATATAGCGATATTCACGAAGTGCTAAGAAGTCAATTTGTGTAATTAAATTTGGAGAGTAATTAAATATATCTGTAGACTGGACGATATTAAACAAGTGTATATTTATGTTCCGCGTGTATTACTACATTTTTATCCACTGCATTATGATTATTTGTAAGTAAAAGCCAACGTATATTCATGGAAAAATCGGTTAGACGTGTTTATTCACAATCTGTCGACTGTATTTACCGTATTTACATTTGAACTTCCGTATTCATCACTAGGCGGCACAACTTTCCAAAAAGGTGTTTGTTTACGGAATTCTAGACAACAGATTTTGGCAACAAGATCCCAATCCATAATATATATTCATGGACACATAAACGAATATCATAAACCAATAATATCCATCTTGTGTTGAAAATTTGAGGTAAGTAACTCTGGAAGCATGTATAAGTTGCTTAAAAGTATAGATCCACTCAATTTTCTCCTGGCATATCAATGGGAACTTCGATTACCGTTAATGTAAATAAATTAATGATAGTATATGAAGGATAAATACATTTTCAAAAAGGAAATTTATCGAAGATTCAATTAAATCGACGGATAACATCGTAAAATTGAAAATTTAGTGCGTCAGCCCATATGCGCCGAGGGTAATAGGGAGGGAAGACAAATATGGCGGCCCATGTCACAGCTACAATCATTGGCCACCTAACAAGCGTCCTCTCTCCTTATCTTTCTCAATGGTGTCAACGGAGGACAGAGCTTCTTCTTTTCTTTCCCTCTCTCTCTCTCTCAACAACGCGGACGAGGAGGAGGCCAGAGACGGCCACCGGAGATAAGAGGTGGCAATCCAGAGGTCGTTTGGATGGTGGTCGGTTGGAGTGGAAAGGATAATCACTCACGCAGAAAGAGAGGAATCGCCATTGGAGATCCGTATCAGTGTCTCTGGGGACGGTCGTGTACATCAAAGAAAGCCGACTACAAATGACACAAAAGGAGAAAGACACTCCTACACTTCCTCAATCATTTATCAAGGTTTCAGCATTTTATACCATCATTAGGGCGGAAATTTTGGTCGGTTGATAAATAAAAGTGTGGACGTGTACCCGTATTTTTCTCTTTCAACCTCATTTTTTTTAAGATCGACGTTAAGATCTTCCTCAGAGTAAATTCCAGCACTCTATTCATGAAAGCCAAGGCTGTCGGGTTCAAAGACAGATTCACACCGAAGAAACAGAGAAGCATTGTGGCATAGGACAATCGTTCAATTTCCACAGTTGTTGCAATTTGTGGCAACAATGTTCTGCCCAAGTCGATCTTTTGCACTAATACAACGAATTTGTGTTTACAATTCACTTCTGAAAACAATACCGCAGACAAGATGCGCTCTAGTTAACGCATCGCATTCATTAATTTCACCCGGTAAAAAGCTAATAAAAACAGGCTCTCTGGGAAAATGCTTGCAAAGGACAGGAAGATCAGTCGCTGCGAAACTTTTTAGTAAACTGCTTCATGATGGTCAAGGTTACCTTAAACAACATTAATGAGGATGCATAGTGATGAATTTCCATACCTGATGAACAAAGTTGCCACCACCTATTGCTAAACAATGTACAAACTACTGAGGGTGTCATATAGCACATTATGACAATTGTGTGAAATTCACAGTGGAAAAATCATTCGTCTGGACTGGGAATCAAACCAAGATCCCTTGATTTCGCACAGAGTGCTCTAACCAATTAAGCTACTCAGGCGTCCTCTTCCACCATGAAACTCATGGGGGCTCTAAGGAGCATGTGGTCCTCACAGGTACCGTGCAGATGATGCCAGAGGTACACGTATGCGAGCACTAAGCGCCACAGTCCACGAGGTAAAGCCCAACTTTAAACACAAAGGTGTTTACTTTAGACATTTTAAAGAACCACGAAACTAGCCGCGCAGTTATTTCAACGGAGTCAACCTCTAGTGATCACACAATTGTGAGATCATTAGCGGTTGACTCCGTGGAAGTAACCGCGCGGCTAGTTCCGTGGTTCTTTGAAAATGAAAAAAAGCACATGATGAGTTTTATGGCAACGGCAATTCTATAAACATAATTTTGGTAACAGTGCAAATTCCACGATTCAGCTATGTTAAAGATAAATTTAGAAGTCATTCCAGCGATTATAAGCATCTTGATGATTCGTTAAAGTAAAATTCAAAATTTTATATTCGTCTATTTTGTTGAGCTGCCTTAATTTATCTGGAAAGGAATTCTCGGATAATGATGTATCTATATAAATGTTACTTAATTTTTACCACAAACGTGATGCCGAGATCAATAATTTTCCAGAAAATAGGTAAACAAACCAACTATCTCCATCAAACTAGTGATTTTCTATCAAAGGTCTCCACTCAATTTTCATAAATCTGCATTTCAGTATTTATCTTGTGACACTAGATATTATGAAGAACTGGTGATCAAAATAAAACCCCCAAGGGGTGCACAGTATCCAAAAAATATCGTTCTCATTTTTCATCGTACAAAAAATACGGAATTTTAAACGATCTCACACCGCGGGGAATATTATCATCATCAAGCAAGAGCAGGAGGCTTAAGACCACACTCGGCCAAAGCCTCCCTCCCTGCCTTACCTAGGTTCGTTCGTTCGTTCCATTCTCTCTTTTCTGTAACATAATATCCCGGGGCTTCGAGCGCGCGCTATCACGACCGAAGTTCATTGCCTGGGCTCGACCTTGACGCAGATATACATTCATTCATCCATTCACCCAGCGGCGAATGCACCGCTTAGCGCGGAATTCCGCGCGGGCAGGCGAAGGATATAAGGCCCATAATCCCGCTGGTGCGCAGTGCATGACGGGAAACGCGTCTTCTGTCGTCGTCTGGCGGAGAAAATCCCACCCACGACAGCTGGGTGCTGCCCCGCGAGCGTAGAGAGGGATTACCTCGGAATGTGCAACTGGCCCAGAAAAACTAACCTTGCCGCGTAAAGCTGCAGGAATCGCTGTCGACAGCTCCAAGGCTGTAACACATTCTTAAGCGCGAGAGGATATATTTATAGCTTCTGTACGACATGCCACGCGCCGAATCAAATTGAGAGCAACGAAATACTGGCACAATAGAGGAACGCCAAGGTTTGGGAATTCAAGTTATACTGCAAGTAATAATGAAATCAATTTAAAGTTCACCAAGTATCTTCTGTGATTATTGCACTTTTTATCATTTCAATTGCATGTTTAACTCTACTTATGCACATGTCATGTAAGACAGCTAAATAATAAGTTCTTTGACTGAAATAGAAATCTAAAACTCTAGTAGATCTTTGTGGATATATCAAACACCTGACTGACTTGGCTGGTCATTTTTGGCGCAAGTGGTTTTCCTTCACAGATCGGTCATCGGAGAGGGGGCCGGTCGCTATTGTTCTGCAGCCAGCTGAGTGATTGCCTGCAGTGACAAGCAATGACAGCACTTTCCACTCCAGTCAACATGGTCGCCGTCACTTTGTTAATTCAGTGGCTTCAAAGTATTGACAATATCAATGACGAAAATGATCTGATGCCTAATTTAGCGTAATTGAGGATGGATTTCATCGTGCGTTTCGTAGTATTTGCCATGTGACGTCCAAAGTTCGGGAAAAGTACTTGACGAATTTCCCTGAAGGATCATTTTGTAAGATCAAGGCCTGCCGATCGGTCGGCCAGCTTAATTTCTCATCAGTAAATGATTATGATGAAACTCAGCTCAAATGTTTTTGCCAGACAGAGATTTCTTCTCATTATGCATCGCCGATTTTAGTTCTTTCTTGCGAGGACGAGGAAAGTTTTAATGACATCCTCCTCATTAATAAATATGGTAGCCCTTTTACTTTTTCCCTCCATCATTCTCGTCGCCATAGATTCCCACACCACCTCCTTACTGCCATTTTTTTCCCAAAATGTTATTTTTCATGAATTATTTGTCCTTCATACAATTTTTTATTATATTGTCCCCTGTTTTAAAGTTTCTCCGGCCTACATGAGTCATAAAAAACACTAAATTCCAAATTTTCATTTACTTGGTTTAAAATAACCTGCTTTTGCTGATGAAATGGGTTACCTTTCCAAAATTATGCCTAAGTACAAAGTATGCAGATTATTCCCCGAATGTATTTTCAATGACCACATTGATCCTGCAGACTGCATCGCCAATTACATTTTGGAGTCGACTGCAGCGCCAAATGTATGGAACTACCTCATTTTGACTTCAATGACGGCACTCATTAGCTAATAATAACATTAAATATACAAGATAGTCGAAGAATTGTCTTTGTGGAATTTAGGATTAGTATAATATTTATAACTTTGTAATGTTCCACAAAATTTTATTGTTTGAGGAGCCCGACCGGTTTCAATGTAAAAACATTGTCTTCAGAGGCAGAATACCAAGTTCAGAGATGGTGGCTTCATATATAAACAGGGTACCATACGGGGAAGGACATAAGAAGAGGGTTTAGGGAAGGAGAGGGTTTAAAGGGGGGAAAGGATTCTTGTAGAGGGAATACAATTGATTGAACGTAGGTCAAACGGGCCGTAAATTTAAAACAAGAATATCTGAACATTTTAAAAATGTTATAAACCAAAACCACGACAACAACTCGGTGTTTGCTAAACATCTGTTTGAATGTAATCACTCATTTCATCTTGATCCCAAAATTTTATACTTATGTAACAAAGGTGAAATATTTGATTTTTTTAGAAAAATTTTTAATTATTTTAACTTTTGAAAAATCTGGTCATAGGGTTTTAAATTATTTAATCCCGGAAAAATTGTCACCCCTTTTTACTGTGCCTCTCCCTCCTCTTTTTACTTTGAACGCGGTTGGTTTTTATATGTGTCCTCGCTTTGCTGATCCCCTCTCCCACCCTCAACAAGGATCCATCCCCCCCCCCTAAACTCCCTTCTTCACAAAATCCCCTCCTTGTTTCCTTCCCCGTATGGTACCCTGTTATATATGAAGCCACCATCTCTGTACTTGGCACTCTGCCTCTGAAGATAATGTGTTTACATTGAAACCGGTCAGGCTCCTTAAACAATAAAATAGTGTGGAAAATTACAAAGTTATAACTATTATACTAATAACTTTACAATAAAATTCCTTTATTTTATTTTCATTCAATTTCCCGGGACTTTTCACTTCTTCCAAACTCTTTATTAAAAGATCATAAATGCTACCTCGTTCAAATTGACATTTTTTGGCTCTAATCTGAGCAATTTCTATACGAGTCCTCATGAAAATCTCAGCTTACAAAGCTGAATTACAGTACAATTAGCCTGGAAACCCTATCTTCATTTAATCACGGTTCATAGAACGCCCTCCGAAGAAATAAAGAGAAAGCAAAAGAAATTTTTTTAAGTTTTTATAAAGTATGGAGTAAGTGACCCTCAGGCCACAGCCACCTCAGGCTTTGTATCGCACTTATGAACCTCCGGAGGTATACTTTCATTGCATTATAACCTTTGAAGGATTGATTTTCCACGTGGAAGACTTGACGAAGGTTGGAAATTTGTATTTAAATGTCATTTCTACGAGCTACAGGGAAGCAATTTGAGTGTATGTCCTTCTACCTTGGGCATTCATCCCGCCTTGGACGTCGATCATCTGACAAGTAAATCTGCATTATTCGCCAAATCCCCATCGCCTGCCTTCCCAACCCTTATCATCCCCCTTACGCCGCTGTCACGCTACGCCCTCTAACGTTCTTCCCTCCGTACCTCCCCACCCTCTCTCCCGCACAATCTCAAACCAAACTCACCATCTATATCTCTCTTCGTCTCCTTTTCTGTCGCAAGGCGTTCCATTCCTCAAAGTTTGCAATCCAATTTTGCCGCTGCATGTTGCCTCCCCCAGTTCATTTTTCCGGTAATCTGGACGCCTCGCCGTGAAGTGGGTCCCGTACGGCAATTCGGGGGCGTTTATCATTTCTGATACCTCGTTCCCTCTATCTCTCTCTTCAGAAAACACATTCTGCTTTTAATAGCGCTTATTTCGTGACTCTTTCTCTGTAATTCGATCAATAAATAAAGTTTTTGACGAATAGGGCTTGTCTCTCTATAGCACGACACCCTTGTTGACGTCTTCTATATTTACAGCTACATACTATCCTGCGAGCTGCCGCATGAGCTTGTGGCAGGGGGTGTTAGGACTTCATCCGTGTAAAGATATAATGAATAAGGTTTTGGGAGGTGAAATGGTGACGTGTATTTTGGGAGATTATTTAGAGGAGCTCAGTTTTTATTGTGGTTGCTTATTGTGCGCAGAAAAAACGAGCTTTCATTTCTATCTGTTCGTCAATGTATCTCTCTTATTTTATCACTTCTGTCAGACCTAGAGATGTAGTGAGGCGTCATGATAACATTCTCTGTGTCGCTCTTTAACACACCCGTTTGGAATTTATCAAGCAAGCTAAGCCTAGCGTGTAGTCTCCAAGTCTCTAGGGGCTCCGACCTTAATCCCTCTAAAAGTTGTGAGACACTATATTTTCGTTCATAGCAGTTTTAACGAAGTGTGCAGATGTTTTTGTATTTTATGAATTTTTAAGTTAAATCTTTATAACTTATGGCAATATCTTTGGGAGGAACACCACTCATAAACTTTAATTCCAATATTAAAGAAGGCTTTAGCAAAAAAAACAAGGAAATTTTGGAGGAGAAAATTTCTATAATTACAGGAGTCACACTGAGAGGAGAGAAATTAGAGCCAGCGGATTCCTTCACGTAATTCTGAAGTACTATCACGAGGGACGGTATAAGTACCGAGGATATCAGGCGGAGCCAAATAGCCAAAGCCAATAAACTTCTCGTGAAAAAGCGATTACTGAGCTCAAAGAAGATTTGATTACGAACGAGGAAACAGCGCGTGAAAACATTCGTGTGGAACGTGACACTTTAAGGATCAGAAGCAAGGACCATTGGAAAAGCAGAGCAGAGATGAATAGAAAATTTTGAAATCCGGTGTTGGAGGAGGATGCTGAAGATTAAATGGATGAATAATATGAGAAATGACGACGTTTACCGAAGATTTGAAAGGGAAAACACCCTTATGAACACTATACAGAAAAAAGTACCAGATGGATTGGACATACCCTGAGACGCAATGGGTTTTTGAAAAATAAAATTCAAGAGAAAAGACCCAGGAGGAAAGGCAAGCGATGAATACATAGGACAAATGAAGAAAGTACATAAGCAGAACTTCCAGGAATTAAGGGAACTAGCATCAGTTAGGGAAAGATAGAGGATAACAGCCAACCAATCTTAGGATTTAACGATAAATTACCTACATCTACATAATACCCTGCGGGCCGCCGCATAGGCGTACGGCAGGGGGTTTTAGGTCACCAGCCGTGTAAGGATGTAAGGTTTTGGGAGGTGAAATGGTGACGTGTATTTCATTTAATTTGCTGAGTCATTTGATTTGTTTAAAATATTGCTAGAATGTATTAAAGTACTTTTGACGCATGTCTACTTGGTACTGCTAAAAAAATCCGCTCCATGGGGAAATTTCACATAAAAATGGCCAGAGGTTGAAGTGATAGCGAAGCACAGCGTGTTAGTGATACCAGTTGCACAGCCTCATCAAGGGATTGAGTATTGAGTGTTGGTCCAAGGTGCGTCTCTGCAACTACTGTTGCTTCCTTGAGTGCTGAAAAAGGAGTTTTTAGTACTTCTCAATGGAAACTCATCACTTAATTCACACAATTTACAATCAATGTAGTACAGAAATGTCGTAATCGAACAAAAGCAATGGTATAATACCCGACCCGATATTTGGCCTCAGCTGCAAGCTTCTTCCAATACACTCTCGTGGGTCATTTTCTTCCCTCCCCCTGATGCGTAGCCATTCTGATGCCATTCACTTGACCCATTTTCGAACCAATAATTTTACATTTTACGCACAAGGAAATTATAGTTCCTCGATCAATTTAAAACAGCTAATAAATTTTACCTTATTTTAAATTATGTAAAGACTAATTGCCTGAATTCCACTCATCTTTCATAACGTTCGCCAACCCAGACCCCTTAATTTCATTACTCTCGCCCTAATTCTACTGGACGCTACAAAACCTTGACCTTTGTTTGTTTAATCCTTCCAATATTGCCTTTCCGTCTTTCCTCTTCTATCATCCTTCTGGATGGCTCTCACTTGCCTCTTCTGGGAGAATGCGACCCGTCAATCTAATTTGCCTGCTCTTGATTTCAGCTGAGATGTCAGCGCAATAGTAAACATTTCTGGTATTTCGGTGGTGCTTTGTACTCAATTTCCAAGGAGATAGCCATAAGCATACATATGAACTACTATTTTCACATACTTTTTACTTATTTTCTCGTGCTTTCATCATAATCCTCTTCTCTGCACCTTAGGTTAGCTTTCAATGTATATTTGTTTTTCATTTGACCTAATTTTGGTATGGATTTTGAATGAAAACACACTGCTCCGAACAAGCACAGGCCTATAGGCCAAATATACCCTTTATTGAAGAACAGTATTCCTGATACTGATACATCTGGAGTTTCCCTTATCCACAATCAATAATCTAATCTTTGGAAATAATTAGAAGTATTCAGAATCGTGGGAAGTATACTGGAGACGAGCAGGTGTTCTTGGCAATGACGATCATTTTTGCGCCTCATTCTCACTGCAGAATCCGATGGTAACATTATTCAACATGGATCCGTGTGAAAGTCTCCCATGACAACACAGGTGGCAGAGGCGGCAGCTTGGCTGACAATTGCCTCTCTCCGAGCGTATTTCGCCGACTCCTCATGGCAGGCGGGAGAGGGGGGGAGGGAAGTGGAGGGGAAAGTGGAGGAGGGGGTGGGGCTGAGGGGAGAGGAACTGAAGGGAGAAAAGAGCGACACCTGGGAGGAGTCGTAATACGCTCTCGAATATACGACACCCACCGCGTTACACTTCGACTAAAATCCCATTCGGAGCACGGCGACACATCCGAGGGCATCCTGTGCGCCGCAGAGGTACTCGGAGGATTAAATCCCATCCGGCGCAACACGCTTGGAAGTGATAAAGACGCTCGCGACATCCTCTCAATATCTCACTCGGTTCGATCGCTAACTTTGTAAATGTTATCGCCGCTCATGACTGCATGCCGTGCGCGTTGAGAAAGTAAAGTTTTGATGAGTCTCGTGACATGAAGTCGGCCAAGTGGGCGCTCACTGGAAAAAGCAAACACATAAAGCGTTGAGTTGAATTACGCGGCAGCGAACTGGACTGTAGCTTACATGGATAAACTATGACTGGCAAAGCAGAGAAAGAAAATAATCAGCCA
The DNA here is from genome assembly GCA_963169105.1 of Ceriagrion tenellum. Classification (NCBI taxonomy): domain Eukaryota; kingdom Metazoa; phylum Arthropoda; class Insecta; order Odonata; family Coenagrionidae; genus Ceriagrion; species Ceriagrion tenellum. The sequence continues at coordinate 20,782,951 of OY720636.1, forward strand.
GCTCGGAAATACTCTGACCCAAAAGACTAAAAACAGTTGTGCTCCCACGGATCCCAATGACGCGCGTACTCGCCATATCGTTATTTTTAAACAGTGCCATTGACAGCGATAGCGTGATCGTGACTATTTAAATTTTGTCACGTGCTTCAAGTCACTAGTTTTCGCAGATAAGGTGCGTCATAAGGACAGTTGTGGTAAGCATTGCCCTTCTAGAGAGGATTGCGTAATGGATAACGACAACGCAAAAGAAGGAACCATGATCCCGTGGAATTCAGAGCTATAACCTTGAAGTTAAGAAGCGGATCCCAGGACCATTTTTAGCTTCTATGGTTCGTTTCCAACTTGTAACTCGAGTTTGAAGCGCAATTACTCCAAAAATCAAAAGACTATTTCTGTTATCTTTGCATAAAATTAAGTCTTATCAAACTCTACGTTAGTTGATTATAAACGCTTTTCTTCCCTCCTGATTTTGGTCGGTATTATTTAGTTAAGAACGTAATGAACCCCATTTTTCGCGCTTCCAAACGAGTGTAGCGTGCATAGTGCTTCATTATAACGAAACTAGGATAACTGGGACATTTTTCTGCCAATACTTTCTATTTTATGCATTTGCAAGTTCTTGCATGATATATCATGCCATAACCTTCACCCATTTAGCTTTTATTGAACGGTTTATGAAACTGAAGTTTCTCCTGAATAGAGCCTGCGCTAAAATTGGCGTTTGCACCATTATCTGGATCTTAAATTCAATATGTGGAAACTATGACTATAAAACTGGGATTAGTAGAATATTTAATAATTTTCACCATTTATTTTGGGGAAAACGAGCTCCGAGAAGGCGAAAGCACGGCTGGAAGTAAAAAGGAGACAAGGCGCGCTGTTGCGTTGTCAGAGGGTCGTCCTTAGGGCGCGCAAGGGATTCCTTCCAGCACTAGGGGAAAAAATCTTTTACCGAGATTTGGTATGAGTTATTTAAAGGTTCAAAGGAACCTTCACTTTGTAGTTATTATATGGCAATCGAGAGGACTCTGGTTACAGCGAGCGCTCAGCACCAAAGTCCACGAAGTTGAGGTTACACTCTGACCAAAATGAGGTGTTCGCGTTGAGACCTCCGTACGCTGGTTGCACACTTGCGAACACTCCGCGGCGCATCTTCTGCGCGGTTTAGCGGAACATACGCTCTTAATGTATGATGTACACTGCAGCGGTGTCGTCTCGTTATCGCCGCAACACTTTCGTAGCCGCTTGGCCCTGCTAGTCCGCTACGGCATCGGATCGCTCGAGTGGCTTGGTTTTCTCCTTTCAAATTGTACTATGCACACGAGCGACACTTGACGTCCTCATTCCGCAGGTCATGCTAGTGAGTGCCCTTGTTCCCAACATTGACTTGACGGATTGAGAGCAATTTATTGACGAGGTTGATGAGGTGAAGACATAGGGCACCACAAACTAGGAGTATCAGATAAATTTATAAATATAAATACGTGGGTTTTATCCACGAGGTTTCTGTACCCGATGCAAGCCTACAGGACATGTCTCCTTCCATTACCTTTCATATTCATGGAACTTCAAAGAGTCCTCTCTGCTCTCGAACTTTAGGATTACTCCGAAGAATGAGTCGAAAGAGCGACAACGGTAAGTTACTGCCATATGAAAATGGAAACTAGCGACCCCACTGTAATGACGCCGCGGCGTCGCGACACTTGTCATTCGCTTAACTTAAAGAGACAACGCTGGTCTCTCATCGCAGCCTTCCACATTAGGTTAGCAAGCGAAGAGCTTTAAAGCTAAGGAGTTTTGATTGAGCAGAGTTTGGGGCGAGCATAAAAACTTTCCTGCCTGCTTTTTTCAAAAGCTTAGACAATCCTAGTACGTGGATAACACCGCTCAGTGGCCACATTAAGAGCTTTCAGATGACAATGGCAAATTTGTACCAATAATCGTTCTGGACCACCTCCGTGACCTCCCTCTTCCCTCACATCCCACGCGGTACAAGCAAAGCCGCATCATCGAGGGTCATTCAAACCGTCAGAGTGCGAAGCGATGTAGGCAGAGAGAAGATCGCATATTCCACAAAGTTTACGTTTAAATTGAAGAGAAGAAAGGCGCCAGAAGGGTGAGAGCATCTGAATAAATGGAAAAAGGGCGGAGTTTTGTTATCTAAGCTAGTTTGAATGTAGAGGAGCTTGGACGGCAAGAGGGAACAAAAGAAAATGTGAAAAAAATAGACAGCATTTGTCATATGCAGCGTTCGATTGTAGACTACGCTGCAAACAGCCACAATGGTGGGGCTGGGAGTGACACAGGGACTTTCCAAGAACCTGGCAAAGCATTAAGAGTTTTCTTATAACATTAGATGGTGAAACATTAGGTATAATATCTTGTATATCGTGTATTTATAGGGTATTTTAAATCATCCCTATTTCTTACTGGGCAGAAGGAAGACAAGCAACAATGGAACATATTCCTACACGGTATCTTGCAATAGATAAGGTAGTAGTTAATAGTTGCAATAGATAAGGTAGTAGTTAAACGGAGAGAACTTAATAAACATTTCTAAGCATCTAAGTCTTCCTCCTTAGTCAATGTAAATCGTATTAGTGTGATGATCTCTCCATTCTATCAATTCAAATGCATTCATTTCTTAGGCGAATAGGGATTAAAATTATTCGCATGATTTTGTCCATCAGATACGAAAGAGGAAACGGTAAGTATTCAGAGAAAGCCAACGCAAGCAGTGAAGACTCGAATGAAAATCAAAGATCCACAAATAGGGAGAACATTAAATTTAGGCGTTGGTTCTCTATATATTCGAATATATACATCTATAAAACAAGAAATGTATGTAATAGTAGCATTTCTCACCGTAAATATAAGATAATCAATAACTCTCTGCTAAGTGACTCTCGCCTTAATTTAAGTACATGCTTTCAAATTTCCTTTCCCTTCCTCTCCCGAAGACATTGGAGCGGTGGAGTCTGGGTTGACAAACGGCAGGGTTGGAATAAGAGCCCAAGGAGAGAGATAAGAGAGCCGAAGACGACCCCCGCGGTTAATCTGCGGACACACTCACGAACACTCTTTAAAGTAGTGAGAAACGGCTTCGCCCTTGGAATGCGAAATTTCCCAAGTTGTCAAATGACCTTTCGTAGCGGTTTTACGGGCACCGCCCTCTTAGGACTGGGGGTCGTTAATGTCCTCGAACGTTCTCCTCGGAATGCATTCCTGTAATTGACGGCGCTCCTGGCCCCGTCTCGGCCTTCTTCCTCCTGGATAGTCATTCAACTCAAGTGCTAGGTGCTCATCCCTCCTTGGGAGAAGATCAATGAAAGGCGACGCCGTAAGGTGGATTTTTACCAGTATTCTTCAAGTATTTTCGGGCAACCAACCCCTCGGTTTCACTAACCTATATCCAACGCCCCCAAACCGTAAACTTTAAAATCATAAACTACGTGATCGATCCATAACATTGATAAAAATAGTTAGAATATTAAACGATGGTTTATTTGAAATCCAAAAGATAAACAGTTTGTGATTGGTTAAGCAACTTGTCTCCAGCACCCCCAATGCCGCCTCCTTATTCCTTTTTATTCATTCCCCCACCACATTAAAGCATTGCCTCCCCAGGGCTTGGACGCTTTTCCCTATGATCGTACAGGAACTTGACTATTCTTACACACATATAACTTTCTTCTGATAGTTTTTCTAGCCGTTATTAATTTTTTTAGTTCAAAGAGTTGTGTTACAGAACAATTTGTCAATATTTCTCCTCATTTTACACTCTGGGAAATTTTCCAAAGTGTAAAACGCCAAATTTGTTAAGAAAATTTTTGGTTGGTACTAGCACCAAAAATACCTCTAGTTTTAGGATGAAAGGTGACTTAATTTGCTTAGTACCAACAATGAAATGATTCAACAGCAGTTCAAGCAATACCAATAGTCTAAATGCTCACACATATAACAGGGAATACAATTATCATTGATGTATCATTTATCACAGAAAACTTAGCCTTTACTCCTTTAATATCCACGGCGTTCCACGTTTTGCCATTCTCAGAGAACTCCGTTACTATTTTCAATATTTTTTAATATTTCTAGAATTGGTCAACAACACTCTTCAAATTATTTGAGTACTTATCTATAAATCTAGCCTAATTATTTGCATCCTGTGCGTGTTTGCAATTCCTGGCAGTTTCTCTATAATTATTACAAAGACAAACAGAGTTGCGATACTGCCAAGAGGCATCACTAAACATAGCAGCCCGTATTGTTTTTGGCGTGGAATTACGGAAAGTTTCACTGTTTATCCGGCTCACAAAATTTCTCGTCGATTTCATTATGCGCCAACTGGATGTAAATACGCCAAATTCCACAAAAACACTCGTCGTTTTCAGTAAACTAACAACTGGTTCACAGTTGTATCTTCACGCCACAACTGATGCAAATTTGCTGAGTGAATCACGGAAGTGAATGAAAGCGCAAATGCGTCCCATACTTCGGAATATTCACGAAAGAATCGATGCCTTTGTTGCGCAATCTGGCATCTCATACTCGATCGATGCATCGAGAAAACTAATTCATTAGTATTAGATTTATATAACGTTTTTCCTTAAATTATTTTGCTGGTTTATTTGAATAAAATGAACAGTGAAGGGCACTACTCATCCAAACGTGGCCCAAACACAATAGAGTAAGGAAGACCGCCTTCATAAAAATTTAAAAAATTATAAATAGGTATATAACGCATTTCATTACAGAGCACCATGGGTAGTGCCTTTAACTTAAATGGTCCCGTTCAAAGAAAAGGAGCAGAAGATGCTCTCTGTGTAAAAAATCTCTGATTGGAATAGTTTAAAAATTTCCTGTCATTTACTCATTGCTTCAATGAGAATTTAAGTCGATCCAGCTGAGAATGATCCAGCTGTAACTGACAATGAACTGACAAATAAGGAACAAGCTGAAAATTCATACCAAAATAGGATATTTTTGAGTTTATTTCAAAAACAACATTATATTCAACTGGTGCTGCTGATGTGTCACTCGACCTTATTCATAAGGAACACCCACGTAAAGAACAAAACTCACTCGGATGCCTCCAATCCGCAGTGAATCTACTTTATGATAATAACTAATGGCTCTGAGTTTCCCAAGTGTGATGGAATCCTGTCCGAGAAAGGGATGCTGGAAGACGGTGACCAGAATCCGTGATGGCCTTCTCCTGCGCTCTGCATCGCAAAATAGCACCGGGAACTATGTTGAAGTTAGAGATTGGAAATTTAAATCCAGAATCGATTTTCTATTAATCGACTTTCGATTTTGGTTTTTTAAATCGATTTTCTAAAAATTCGATTTTTTTTTTGGCCAAAACAATCGAAAGCGATATTTTTCAATAGTAAAGTAATTGTCTGTTGAAATACCGATGTGCTGTTGTAACAAAATGCAAAATATGGGTTAATGGAAGCACTATGGATAAGAACAGAATACGGTTCAATTCATTAATACATTATATTATTTGAAAGATATTAATAAGGTATGCAGGAAAGTAATAATCCATACCAACTACTTTTATACATATAGGTAATATAACAAGCAAATTACATATAATTTAGTAGCAATAAGAATTGTAAGTTGAAAAGTGGGCATACCACAAAATGAAAAACAGAATTTTATTTATTTCTTGTTTGCAAAGCCGTGGAACCAGTGTTCCTCAGGGATGGACCTTAAAAAAATAACATATTTAAATGATTTCCAGATAATCGATTTCGCACCTGAGTTGCAATTAATCCGGCGTTAGAAAATAGTCTCTCACACGGCACGGAAGAAGCGACTATAGATAAAATCCTGCTGGCTACTTTTTATACGTGGGGATACTCTCCCTTAATCTCCTTCCAGGCTTGTAGTGGATTGGGGTTGGACGTGCGGTCGACTGGAGGGCGGTTTACGAACTGGCGCAGCTCGATTGGCACGCCACCAGCCCGATCCTGATCAGCGTCAGCGTTGGAGCGACGCACTCGCTCGTCGAGAGAGGCCCAAATATCGTCGTCTGAATCGGGTTGGTCGTGACTGCTCTTCTGCTCCTTCTGAGCACTCTCAAATGCAGCTCGGTCTCCGGCCCGAGGGGCAGTAATCTCACGAGAAACCAATGACCCTATAAATCAGAAATACTAATGACAGCATTCGTGGCACGCGGATGCTGGACGGTGACTCGTGGTAGTGCAAACACAGGGAATAAGTCAACATTTATGTAAAGTTAACTTACCAACATACTTAAAAGCTGCGTTAGCAGCAGATTTAATTTCAAAGGGAACCATCTTAAAACGAGGATCCAGCAAAGTGGCAGCAGCATACAGTACTTTGGATTCAACTGTATCCAACCTTTTATTTATTTCTTCAAGATTTCTTTTAGCATGCTTTCCCAGACGCGTTGTGGGCTGAAAATCTTTGATTTTCTGAGGGCCGAGGGAGCAAAAAAATTAAAGAGGTTCCAACAGGAAATGAAAGTTTGAAATTTACAACCACTGTGCTTACCTTTTTCAGGTATGCTGTCAGAGGAATAACTTTACTCAGCGATACTAGTTTTTCGCTCGAAACCTCCGATGTGATTACGGATAAGGCTTTCAGGATTGTTTTAACCTCACTCAAACTATCCAACTGTTCTGCTGTCAGCATATTAGGAGGTTTCCTCTTCGTATTTTTTTCTTTGTGGATTTTGAAGAGCACGCGGCTAAAAATTTCAGAGAGGTGAAGCATTCGGTCAAGCATGTCGAAGCATGAATTCCAGCGAGTGCGGACTTCTTGAATAAGCTTCAGTGCTAGGTGATGCGGCTGGCCGGCTTCCCTCTGATATTCCATTAGTTCAGCGGTCGCAACTTCACTTCAACGGAAGAAGCGAACAATTGCCTTTAATAGTATCAGCTGGCTTCTCAGCGGAGCGGAATCTCCTGGATATGCTTCCTCGCCTTCTTCATTGGCATCGGCCTCTTCTTCCTCATCCTCCCGAACGTCGGCTCCGGCGCCTCCCAGTCGTCCCGCTCAGAAGAAACAGGGCGCCTCGACTTCGAGTGCCTCATCAATCATAGCTTGGCCAATGTTGCTCAAAGCGTGAGCAAAGCACAAAACGTGCTTATTATTTCCAAAAATTTCGCGCGTTGCAGCCTTAATTTTCGTGCCACCGTCGGTAACGGTTGCGCTTACCTTTTCCGGGTATATGTTCCAATCCGCGCATATACTCCGTAAAGCTCTTGTTAAATTCTCCGCGTTCTTTCTATCAGACATAGGATTTGCACCTAATTCAATAGAAATCGAATTCTTCCCTGAAAAAATTTATTTTTAGTATAATGAACGCTTCCGCATTTGCGACATTATGTTTGTCTCCGTAAAGTTAATTGGAAGGAAAATACTGACCGTTGTCAAAATGCGCCATCACTCCTAAGTAACCCTGCATCGTATGCTTATCCGTCCATAGGTCAGTAGTCAGGCATATAGAGTCAACTTTTTCTAGCACTTGGGCCACATCCTCCTTTAGAGTTGCGTCTTTTGCTTCAATTTTCTCGACTAATGTTTTTGAGCAAGGACCTTTATAAAGACAATTCAGTTTGCGCGAGTATAAACGGAATCCTTCTTTGTCTGGCGTGCACAAGGGAAGGTTGTCCCTACAAATCATGAAGCGTCCGTCCAGTGCCTCCGTTATTTCTTCATCTTTGTGACTTCCAACTAAAAAAGAGACACGAAGACGAATTACACTTTTGTATCACTTTAGGCTGTCATCAACTTCAACACCCCACGCGAGTACGTTGTGTGAAAGCAAGCCGAGCTTGGAGTATAAAGTATCAAACCTTCCCAATGTTCTAAACTGAGAGCTCACCAGAAAATGCAGAGGCATTGCTGCAACATCTGTCTAGAGGTCCTAAAATTTAACCGCGACTAACTGGACGAGAGGATCCTCCTAAAGAACCTGCTCGGCTTGGTGGTCTTAATCGCGCAGGTGACGAGGGTGGTGAGAGCATTAGCGATTGAACTGACGGAGATCAACAATGGGACCAAACCTATAGACACACATTTTCATTTACAGCATCTACTTACTTTTCAAAAAGTTTTGAATTTGGAAATAGGAATGAAGGAAATATTCTTTAATCCAGCCCTCAAGTATTGTCGTCTCGTCGTCCGTACCGAAAATTTTAATAGTAAAAAAAACTTCCGTACACTTACCTCATCTAACCGTGGTGATGGTGGAGGTAAGGGAAATGCTGCTTTTGCTGCATCAGAATCACTAGCCAGGTCCATTTATTCCTCAGACTTATTATCATCTTCACTTTTCGCCGTTCACTTTCTTTTTGGCGCACTAACATAAACCTCAATCTACTGCACCTTCCTCAGATGACTGAACAAAGAACATACTAGTCGAGCCCCAGTAAGTCAAGCTCACGTGACACTTAGCGAAGGATTTATTATTAATTGTTTGCTTGCTAAAATACTGCCAAACAGCACTTGGAGGACCCATGGCTGATGCACAGGGCGGCAAACCGCTCTCCGATCGGCACGACACGAACGAAACACAAGTAGCACGGTGACGAATCAAACAAAACGCATACTGGCCAACACACGCAGCCTACAGTACAGAGCGGTTGAAACTTCGTGGCCCATTGTGCAGAAGACGATATTCGGACTGGGCGAATCTATTTTGAAGAAGGCTAGTGCTCTGAATCGATTTATTGAGAAAAAGTTTACAAAAAAGGCACAATGTCAACGCGTATTATCATTTCGAATCTTCGTCTCGCGGTCTACAATCTATTACTTCCGAGCGCGATTCCCCGCCGGAAAGACTAGAAATGTAATAAAAATCCGCAGCCCTACAGTTGGCAACTCCAACCTGCCGGTGTCCGAAGCACTTTGCCTCCCCTCCAAAGTTCCCCCACCAGCGATGCAGAGTGAAATAGCGCGGCGTGGAGCAAAGCGAGGCGGCAAAATTCAAATGCTGTAGCAAGCTAAAAATCAAAAATCAATCGGGACTTCGATTAAATCGAAAATCGAAGTGCGATTATCAATTTTCGATTAAAATTGAAATCGATTTTCCAATCCCTAGTTGAAGTACGCCGTCCGTAATTATAAAAAGTTTTCCATCACATTCTTTTGGCCCAATGTTGGGCAGTTGCTCCGACAGTTATGAAAATAAATGGAAATATTCTCTGGAAGGTGAACTTGGATAAAAATTCTCCATCAGTCGGAATTTTAACACATATTTTCAATTATCTTCCATACACTGAATATTCGTCAATGTCAAGGAACATTACGTCATTTATAATTCAGCCAATCCAAAGTCTTGAAAGTTCTTTTAAATACTCCACTTAAGACCGAGCATGCAAAGCACGTAACTCGGACGAAAATTGCGATTGTAAAACGCTTCCACTGTCACTGCTGCAGTTATTCGGGAGCCATAATAATTTCCACAGTAATCCCAAACCATCGCAGGAGAGGCAATAAAGCCGTTAATGTTGCCTCTATGCCATCAATCGGTGGAATACGGTGAGCGTTGTAAGGAATTTCCCTCCGTTAACTCCGCTGATATCGTAGACCATTACGTGGGCACAAATTACCAAAATACCACTTACGAAGTGTAAGTGAGCGCCCGTTTCTTATTTTGCCCATCGGTCCAGATGTATCTCCCGCAGATGGCTTCCGCAACCACTTTCCCGGGCGTTATGCCGCCGACGGATGCCCTTTACGGTCTCGCGCGCTCCGTTATACACCCAGACGACAGCGGGGTGACGGCCTAATCCAACGGAGTCTAATTCTCGTCGCCGCCGCACTCGCGAACTGTTTTATCGAATCGCCCATAGACAAGCGTTCGTTTTCCCTCCTGAATTCATTTCCTCGAGGGATTAAACTCTCTCTCTCCACTCGCTGGGCCTCGCTTTCAGCAGTTGATTCAGGTGTTTTTTTCTTTATGAACAGAGGTGGGCAAAACTTTGCATACTTAATAGTGACATATCCTACTAATAGTATAAATGTGAAAGTTTGTATGTTTGGATGTATGTTACTCAATCACGAAAAAACTACTGGACAAATTGAGCTGAAATTTGGCATGTAGATATAAAATATATTTTTGAGTAATATAAAAAAGCCCTCAGGGTTCCCTAAGGCCCCCCAAAGACCCCCTAATCATTGGGTTTGGTGCAGTGGTTTCATTTTTTGCTTTTTAAACGTACTTTCACTCAAGATAACATGCAGGGATTTTTTTGTCGGATGGCTGAACAAATGAAAATTCTAATTCTTCCAATCGATTTTCTATTTCGTTTCGTATTCGTGTGAAAGTCATGTTTTTCGCTGAAATATCTCACATTTTCTCTGAAATCAACAATATCATATTTCCTTGGCAACCAAAGATTTGATTTTCAAAAGATATTCGCGCTTCTTTAAATAACATTTATTTTCTGCATGCCCATGGTATCATGTTGAGAGAATATCTGCATAAGAAGTACCTATAGTCCCATGGGGCCCAATGGGCCCAGAGTCCTAATGACCCCATGATGGATTGCTTATGTGGGTAATCGAACAATTCAATGCGTATTTACAATAAGTATACATTCAACACTCCTGAGGGAAAGCTGTAAATATAATGTTTAAGTTTATTTTCCAATGATCTCATACCGATGCTTTAATGATGACCATTGTTTATAAGCAGTAAACGAAAAATAAATAAAAAATCCAAAACAAAAATACCAAAAAAGGATACCTATATCAAGAAAAATAGGAAACTAAGTCTGTCACCTTCCCGTGGTGTTTCTCGGGTTACGCTAAGAACTGCACAAATCTCATCCTAACTCAACCACGGAAGGATACCCAGCTATAAATCAGGTTCAAATATTGACCCGTCTGCTTCGAAACTTCTATCTGTTTTAATATGGCGGAAACTATAATAACGTCACTACATTCATCTTACCCGAAATAAGAACGGGGTATTCTGCTCAATGAACGCCATCCATGCATGAAAATCGACAATTGCCCTAAGAATCAACATATATTTTTGATTTAAAAAACGTAACCGTAATGGCTGCCCTTTACGCCTAAGACGCAGTACAGGTAATGGAGGATTAATTGGTCAAATAAAATGGCTTCTGCTGCAAATGATCCGTTCGACATTTTCAACCGCTGGATTGTACCACTACTCTCCAATCCTGTTTGAAGATACTCAACGCCCATATCAAAAATGAATATCGCAACTGAAATAAGTCATTGAATACAAATATATGTATGTATTCAAGGGAAGCGATTAAGTTCATTCACTCAGAGTACGACTTAATTAATACCGTTTAGTATTCTTCAGGTTTTTGGGCTTTTGTAAATAATAAATTCAGTGTTTTTTACAACCGTTGAGTTTCAACGGGCATCTTTTGCTAGTACGGATGTAAGTTATGATGCAACCCCTGTGTGCAATGATCTGGTTACTTGGAAATTAAATGATATTTAACAAGTATTATTATGAACTTCAAGTTTGTCGAAATAATTCAATCACATAGGCACACTTTCCTTTAAACCCGAAATAATACATATATTATTATATTAATGGCTAACAAGTATCAAATTATTATACCGATAAAAAATCACGTGTTTACATATAATTTTAGCTTAAATTTCGAAGTCCGCCTCGTAGAACGAAGTCATAAAATGCTTTAATTAACGTGAACATTTAAACATATAACCTTTGCATGCATGGTGTGCTGCACAATGTTCAGAATGTACTGCACAATGCTACAACAAATAAACGTCCAACGCGCCATATGGAAGAACTGTATGTACCACGATACCCAACATCTGCTTAAGCTAATTCTTTTCATGTCACTTCCTGTCATATGTGGAATCACTTACCTGAGTATATGAAAATATGTAAAACCAGTAATAGATTTAAAATCGAGTATTTCAAAATGTTATTTCAACTGTATAAAGAATGTATTATCTTTTGTAACATTTATATAAATTGTTTTTGTTGTTTTGAATGATTTACTTCGCATTCCTATGGTAATTTTTGTAAAAACAGGGCATCAAGTATTGTTGACCAGAAGCATGTGGAATCACTTACCTGAGTATATTAAAAATGTAAAACTTGTAATATATTTAAAAATGAGTTATTATTATGAGGTATTACAAAATGTTATTTCAATTGTGTTATTTTGTGTAACATTTATATAAATTGTTATTTTGTTGTTTTGAATGATTTACTTCGCATTCCTATGGTAATTTTTGTAAAATAGGGGTATCAAGTATTGTTGTTCATTAGTAACCTATAATGGAATTTATTATTTGATTTCAAAATAATGTATTCAAAATTTGTGTTCCTAAGGGACGTAATCGTCCCGGAATAATAAAATATTATTCCATTATTCTATTTTATATATAATGCTATATATACCGAATTAACAGATATACTAAATGAAATGTGGGAATTTCTTTCGACTTGAAAAGTTATTAAAATGTACTCCACTGACTCTAGATTACCGCTTCAGCCACCTTAAAGTTGTCCTCATAGTGCCAACCACAGACCAATCTTGCTATAAGTCCCATTAGACGAATTTTCTTCCGATTAACTTATTATTCCTCACCCCAATATCAAGCCAATTAGACTCAGCTGAGACGAAAAAGGAAATAAGCCTAGAATGCTTCCGTTTAACCCTTTCAGTCCCAACCTATTTTAATTCCAAGATATTTCGCTCATATTTGTTTCACGTAACTACCTACGTCTAGTAGTAACACCAATAGTAGTCAAGGAAATCTACTATACTCACATACACCTATCCAATTTGTTAATGATGGACAGAAATTTATTTTATTTTATTTGAATGACAGTAATGTATTTGTTTTTTATAATAAATATTAATGCATAATAAATGATATGTGACAAGGAGAACACATATTTTTTGAAAACAGGTTGCTCGTCAGCCAAAATTTTTTAGGTAGCTTTGAAATATGAAATTGAAATTTATGCGCCCAACGCACTCTTTTGAGGAGACTCCTAACTAGACAGCTAGTAATACGTGCCAAGGAAGTACCTCTGGATTTTTATTTCATGCTCAAAAGAAGGTCTTTGTTACACAGAAAAAAGATTGAAAGGCTCATAAATGTACCTCTGGTACTGAAAGGGTTAAGGGACGTTGTAATCGGACCCTCCAGTTTCAAAATGACGCACGAATCAGAACCATTATACCAGCATATTTCTAAAGCAGAGATGCAGAAATTAAAAGCGTTAATTAATTACAAAATCGTACTACGATAACCTTAAAATGGCCGTTGACGCACTCCTTTAAACTGAAACTGAAAAATTCAAATGATTTCTCCATGCGGAGAAAAAAGTGGATGTTGTGGGAAGAACCTTCATTTAGTTTTTAGGAACATTTTTGCCGTAACTAATCGTCTTGGCTTTAGTACTAACCTTCAAAACGGATTGGCTAATGTAGCTTTAAACTTATATTGAACACAATTTGAGGTAGGCTCAGCAATTTTTTTCATTATATTTTCATGCGTCAAGTCAAAATGAGTGTCTTTGGAAGAGATGGGGGTTGCATGGAGGGCTTCAAGATTATGTTAAGAATTCGGGGAGCTGGGGGCAAACAGCAAATTGCATCCTCCCACGAAAGCGTCGTGGAAGGGTGCAGTCTATCGGGGCACATTATGTTTGTGGTCTTCAAAGTCATGGAGAACATAGGAGAGGACAGGAAATCAAGAGATGACTTTGGGAGCGGTCTTTATTTCGGGTTCCATCTCCGTCATTTCAAGGTGGTCGGGTTGGTGTGGTGGCTTGAGTACTCGCCCACCACGCGGACGGCCATGGTTCAAATCCCTGCAAAGGCGGCGGTTTTTCAGATCCCTACTTGAGTGTCTTGTGGAGGGCACTTCAAGTGGTGTACTTCGTCTGTCGGATGATACGTTAAGCCGTGGTCCCCTTGGCGCCTTTCGCTAAGAGTAGGCTAATGCCGACGCCGGGTTTCCATCCACTCTTCCTCCCTTACCTAACCCCTAGAGCGCAAATGACCGTAACTGTCGGTCGCCTCCTCCAAATATCCAATCCAATCCTCCATCATTTCAACAAATTGTGGAGGAAAAGCTTCGGCATACCTTTCTATCAAGTGATTCTTTAATATCCTGAGGGGAGATTCATTTAGAGTCCATAGAATATATTTTTATAATTTCAACTAGGTTCTCTACACAGCAGCATACAATGGGGTTAAACTTTCTTTAATGTAGTAATCTCAATGGAACCAATAAAATGACTTTGTTAACTCCGCTTGCTAGTGATAGTAAACCTCAAGTAGAGTTCAAAGAAATTCAGTTAATTCACCATTGAATTCCGTAGTGTTAGTCTCATTTATTGGTCGTTCAATAAAATAACTTTAAGGGTCCGTACGCCAAGATGACCCAAACATAGCTCTACCGCACGCTAAACGCCATCAATGGGTGGGATTTCTGAGAAGCGCATTTCATAGGTTATTTCAAGTCGCATTGTAGTGGACCAGTCGTGCGATCGGCCCCTGCATAGTATTGGGTGCCCCGACCACCACTCCTTGCTGCTTAAAAATGGCTGCTCAAATCCAAATGCTCAACGCCTCGTACATAATACCTCGCATATTTCTCTTATGAATTAATTCTCGATCTGTTGAACTATGTCACTATTTACAGAGACATGTGGAAATATTCTGGTACAGGTTAATTCTAAATAAGTCATACTGTCGTCAACATAACGTAATGCCGTTGTGAGCTATAACTAGGCGAAACAGTGTATAAAAATTTCCGAAATGTCGAGGGATTAATTGAAAAATTAATGTGAAAAATCGATGCAACCTTTATATATCTTAAAGTCATGATCGTCCTTGTATTAATAACCATTTTTTCAATGGGCTCTTTATGAGGTCACACAGGGGGGCGCGAGTTATCTTGGTAAGGCACTTTTACCATTATACAGGTCAACCAAGGCTTGTGCAACGATTTTGACAAATGATTTTGGTGAGGTGACCCGGTGTGTCAGTACACCGCATATACCTCCCATAAGTGGTGGGTCGCGGGCAACAGTATGCTGGCTCTCAAGGTAGTCCTTTCAGAAGGGATCCTAGCTTGAGCAGAATAGGGAAAACGGGCCTAGGGTATTACTATGCTTTGGTTTCTCTTGTGGCATACTGGCGAAAATGTGCCAAAACTGACCGGTAGAGTGCCGTAACCGTTAGAATGGAAAGCTGCACGTGGTGCGGGTACTGCAAAGGCTGGTAACCTTGCATACTCTATTACAACTTACTGCTAAACGTCAATATGTTGCCTCGGACAGCCGAAGCCACGATGGGCGGCGGAAGCTGAATAAGGTTGGCCCATCAAGATATGGACTGGAATCAAACTGGACTCTCGGTACTTGGAATGTGAGGAGTGTACGGAAAGGAGCATGAATTATTGAATGAAATGAAAGTGAGACGAATGGATGTTTTGAGTGTATGTGAAACTAAGCGTAAGGGGCGGAATGCTGTTACATTAGATGGCGGTAGTCTAGCATGTGGTCAGGAGTTAAAGATAATGTACATGGCAGTCAAGGTGTAAGATTCATTCTTAATGAGAGAGCTAAGTTACTAGGAAGGAAGTACGAGTTAGTATCCCCTAGACTGCGTTCACATGAAAGTAGGTATTAGGAGAGTTGTGATTGTGGCGTGCAATGCACCAGTGGATGGAGAGAATGACAGCGTAAAAGATGACTTTTGGGAAAAACTGAGAGAGGTTTTGAATGAATGTGATCCTGATGAGAGAATAATTTTACTAGGTGACATGAATGGGTGCCGGGTGGGTTGGTTTGAGGCGGGATGCATCTGAGAGAGTGGTTGGGCCTTTTGGTGACCCCCGAGTGAATGATAATGGTGAAAACTTGGTGAGTGTGTGCTTGGAAAAAGGATTTTTTGTGTCAAATACATGGTTTAAACATAAGATAATACATATGTATACTTGGCAAAGGGGCGATTATAAAAGCATGATTGATTTTATTGTGTATGATGAGAGATTGAGAGAGTTAGTATAGGACACGCGAGTGATGAGGGGTGCTGAATGTGGAACAGACCACTATTTGGTACTCTCCAAAGTGAATCTGTGCAGAAAGTGGTTCCAAGGAAGAATGTTGCGCGTAAGCAGTTGAGACTAAAAGTGGAAAGGTTGCTAGACAGCGAGGTAAGAATGCGGTATGGTTGTATGCTTGAGGATGCTCTATCGTTGAAGCAGAGAAAATGGGACGAGCATATCAGAAACGAAAACGTAAATGATGCGTGGGAGTGTTTAAAAGGAGTGATTGTGGAATGTGCTGAAAGTGTATGTGGAAAAGGAGTGGTAGGAAGAATGAAAGGTGATGCTTGGTGGAATGAAGAAGTGAAAATTGCAGTCAGAAAAAAGAAAGAGGCGTACAAGAATATGATTGCTGCCAAATCTGAGGAAGAGCGTACTAAGGCAAGTGAGATTTACAGAAAGAAAAAGAATGAATGCAAAATCGTTGTGAAAGAGAGCAAAGAAAGAATGCGTGCGGATGAAGCTAACAAAATGCAGAGTGATTTTGAAGGTAATAAAAAGCTGTTTTGGAAGTGGGTAAAAAGGGCTAAGATTGGTGAAGGTAGGGGAATGAATGCGGGAAAGAACAAAAGTGGAGAGATCATGTGGGAAGAGAGCAATATCAGGGACTGCTGGAGGGAGTATTTTGAAGAATTGTACAAGAATATTGCAGGCGTTGAGGATGAGCCTTGTGAAGTGGTATGTGAGAATGTGATGTGGAAAAGGATATCAGTGAGAAGGATGTCACAACGGCTGTGAGAATATTGAAAAATGGGAAGGCTGCAGGCATTGATGGGATATCCAGTGAAATGTTGAAGTGTGGATGTAAATTACTAATTTGTAGGCTGCGTGAACTATACAATTTATGCTTACAGGTTTCTGTTGTTCCAGCGGATTGGAAGAATGCTATCATCGTTCCGTTATAAAAACGGAAGGGAGGAAAGACCGAATGTAATAATTATCGGACCATTAGTTCGTTGAATATCCCGGTAAAAGTGTTCAATAAAATATTAATCGAAAGAGTGAGTAATATTACCTCCGACAAAATATGGGGTGTCCAGTGCGGGTTTATGCCTGGGAGAGGATGTAGTGAGCAGCTTTTTGCAGTTCAGAAAGTGATAGAAAAATGTATGAGTGTCCGAAAGAAAGTGTACTGTGCGTTTGTCGATTTAGAGAAGGCATATGACAGAGTAAATAGAAAGAAGTTGTGGAAGGTTTTGGGCGACTATGGCGGGAATGGGCAGTTATTGAATATCATGATGGTGATGTATGACAATAGTAAGGCAAGTGTAAGAGTTAACGGGGCTCTGAGTGATTGGTTTTTAATAAATCGGGGTGTAAAGCAAGGATGCGTAATGTCTCCATGGCTGTTTAATGTATTTATGGATACATTTGTTAGAGACACATGTAGTGAAAACGACGGTGTTTTGATTGGAAATGTAAACTTGCGAGTTATTCTGTATGCGGATGATGCTGTTATGATCTCAGACAGTCAACAGGGATTACAGAAACTCATATATAAGTTTTGTGAATCAACGGAGAGAATGGAATTGAAGGTAAATGCGTGCAAAACAAAAGTAGTAGTTTTTGATAAGGAGAATGGGGAGAATAACTGTATGATGAGGGAAAATGGTGAATTAATTGAACGGGTGGATGATTTTGTGTACTTAGGTAAGATTTACGCGAAAGATGGAAGAAAGATGAGGAGATAAAGAGACGTGCGAATGCTGGAAGGAAAGTGGTAGGTAGCATTTGGAGCATATCAAGGAATGATTGCTTGTCTAAGGAAGCGAAAATTGTCGTGTACTAAAGTGTACTTCACCCCACTTTGCTATATGGTAGTGAAACATGGGTATGTCAGGATAGACATAAGAGTAGACTAAACGCCGAGGGTATGAGTTATCTAAGGAGTATTTGGGGCAAAAGTAGGATGGATAGGGTCAGGAATGAGTGGGTCATGAATGAATGTGGGTTAAATGCTCCAGTAATGGACGAGTATGAAAGCAGTGTGCTTCGTTGGTTTAGCCATGCTGAGAGGATGGATGAGAGTCGAATAACGAAACAGGTATATGAGAGTAGAATGAATGGTGTGAGAGGTAGAGGTAGGCCGAGAAGGTTGTGGTTGAATGTGGTTGAGGAAATTCTTAGGAGAAGGAATATTAGGAGTCTTAAAAACAGGAGGGCGTGTATGAAACAGTGTATGGGGGTAAATGAGGCAAAAGAGGTTTGCAAGGATAGGTCAGTATGGAGGAAATTATTGAAGCAGAGTTAGGTGTACAATTATGTATTAATAATAAACAATCGGAAACTATTTCATTGAAGATTTGAAACACCACATTATTAACATAGGATATTTTTTCAAGCTAATATTTACGCATTCAACGGCAACTTATATTAAACAAGTGCACGCACTGGCCATTCAATTGAGGTGTTCCATGTATACCACTTACCCACTAATACAGCTCTTTAAAAACAATAAGGGAGATTCATTTTAATACTAGAAATTGGGTGGCACTTTTTGAAGCGGATTCAATCGAAGATACAAATTTATCACTGTTTTAAATTCGTCCTCCAATGCCATTCCAAGTAAACAGTATACATTACAAAGCTGTATTTAAAACTAAAATACGGACGTAGTGACACTTGTACGCCACTCGGAAGGCAACATATAAAAGGCGAAAAGCCAAGTACCAAAAAATTACCTACTGTTTGGCAACCACATTTTGCATATATCATAGACATAACAACAATATGTACCCAACACTGATAACTGCATATAAGAGAATTTCTTCGACCCCGGAAACTTGAAAAATCTACAAAAAAAGTGAACTTTAAATAAGCAAATATTGAAGAAGTCATTAATTGAATGATCAGCCCATATGAATTAGATTTTGGGGTTAAAGATGAGCAATCAGGCAGAGTATAGTCACGAAGAAGACGCTCGGAAAATTACAGAGCAAGTTAGAATGAAGATAAACATATATATATAAAAGTTAAATTCATTAAAAATATAAAAATCTTTTATAATACTTGTCACTGGTTGAAGTGCTTCTTCAATCTCAGGATAATTGCCCAAAATTGAAGATCGACAGGGTCATTTACTAATCAATTACGTTATCTCAGGATTGATTTCGTGGAACTTTCGTATGACGAAAGACTCTGGCCGGTTTCATTGTCAAGTCAATTATTGAGGTTCCATTCAAGGATGCGTACATAATAGTTGCGATTTTGTAGTTGGAGATAAAGGAAAGGCGAATTCACGGGGGGGGGCAGGGATAGAGGGGTAAGGAAATGATGGGATGGGGAGAGTGGGGGGGGGGGTGTTTCCGAAACGGGTTGAGAGAGAGAGGCGTGAAAAATTTCAAGCGATTTATCCGGGATAATGGCCAATGGTCCTGCTCTGGGGTCAATTCAAATGATATCATCCAGCATTTCAAGGAAATACAGCTGGACATTTTTTTATTTTTCAGATTTTTTTCCATTAAGTTTTTTATTATTTTGGAAGCCCAAAATGAAGCATGTAGAGCTTTTCAACTCGTTAGATTTGTTATCGGTCATTTTAAAATAGCGACGAGAGTGTTTTTTATGACAAAAACAACAAGTTAGTGAAAGCTCAATCACACTTATTTTAGAAGACGACAGAAAAACTTCAAATTTATGGTATTTCGCTTAACATAATTTACATTTTTGTACTCTTAATTTTGTAAACAAATTATTAAAATGATTATTCAAAATTAATACCAAAATCTGCACTTCACTGTGTCAAAAAAAGATAATTTTTATCATAAAAATTCTATTCAAGGGTATTGTGCAGTGTTCAAATATTTTCCCTGGTTATCAGGTAAATTTATGCTCTATAAAACCATTAAAGCGTTTTTTTATTGTATATGGTCAGTTAAACATGGCACTCATGGCTAAAATGGCAAAACTTGGGGTTACATATCTAAAAAAGGGACTAATTGGAAATTTGTTGAAATTTTTAGTGAGTGATTGATTCCTTTATATAGAAAAACTTAGGTTTGAACTTTATGACTGAGACTAAAGTAGTTTAAAAGCCATAGAGTCTCAAAAGTGGGTCAAAATTTTTACGTATAGTTAAGTGAAATTCTTAACAGGGAAAGTCCATATGAAGAGATATCAGGAGATAAGGGAACTAGCATTGGATGGGGAAGGTTGGAGGGCTGCAGTCAACTGGTCACAGAAGCAAGTGTGAATGACAACGCTGTTTTAAGGGGAAGGATTCGGGAAACTAAGAACCCTTAAGGTGGCACTGGACTCAAGGTCACTTACACCAGATATTCTGAAACTTGAATATGACATCATTGAAGCGCGTTTCATTGTGCGAGATTAAAGTAAAATAGGATTTCGAGGCTAGTTTTGCTGTGGTTCAGCCTTTAATGTGGAGATTTTTTAACATAGTCTCCGTTGGAGCTTTCTCAGATTGCGGCAGAAAAACATCAGTTGAAACAAGAAATCATATTCATAATTCATGCTTTTCATTAAAGCTTAATAAAAAGCGAACACTCCTAGGAATTCAAATATAAATTTTCGAATAAAAATATACTTATTTCGGCCTATTTTTAAAGCTATTTGCGAAATCTTGTCGTAATTGTAGTCAAAATGCAGCAATACCATAAAAATGGCGCTGCAGTTGACTGCTAATGCTGGACAAATGTGGTCATGAAAAATATTTTTGGAATAATACACATAATTTTGTTCATCTATATGTAACAAAATTAAACGGAAAAAGCATTGTTTTAAATTGAATTTATATAAATAAGTTACTAAATAATAGTATTGACACACATACTCAACCCAGAGCGGCCTCACGCTAATGGGAGTGAATTCACCAAACGGGTTTTTTTTGTGCGTCTGCATGGAGTGGAGAAATAGTAGACGCAATGTTGAAGCGCTCTTATAAGTACCAAAAGTGAGTGGGATTAAAATGTTTTCATTCAGAGGAAAGGAAGGTTATGTAATGGTTAGTTTAAATAATAAGGGCGTCCAGCTATTTTTCCCCATTCAACTTCATCAGCATCTGACCTCAAAGTCCATATTGGCCGGATATCAATTAGACTAAACTTTGCAAACTCCAGTTTGACAAGTCTTTTCAATAATGTCTCTAGAATTCGATTAGAGCTCAGAGATAACGACTGGAGTTTAGAACGAAGCAGGGATTCTCTTTATAAAAGATGTCTGCGACATTGTAGGAGAGGTTTCCTGATAATGGAATTTTCCGCCTCTGTCATTTGAGTGGATGGACCTGAGGACTTTAATAGACTGCGTGGTAAATTCATGTATGGCTTTTTGATTTCATTTTCCTAATCAATGGGTCAATTAGTTTGGGTATTAACAATTACGACAAGCAATCGTTTGGTCGTGTTAATTCTTTCGCAAATTTGGTTTGGTGAGGGATAAATTGGCGAGTCTGACAAACGATAGTTAGTTAACAACGGGATGTTGACAGTCATTTGATATTACTTCGCTAGTGCCATAGGGTTTCCTAAAGGCAGAAATTTCACGCTTTTTTCCCATTTTCAAGACGAGTATATCGGGAAAATTAATAAGGCTATTACTCACTGTTCCCATGAGTAAATTTAATGTGCGTGAGGTGGCTGTTGAGGGACTTTTAAAACTTTTAGCTGCCAACTGGTCCCAGCACAACAGGTAAAAATATCATCTTCATAGCGATCAGCTACATGGGAATGATTTGCTGATGGCAAAGCTAAAAGTGATGCGTATACCTTTTCTGTTCCATTTTCAGTCGCAGTTGTGGAAAATCGCGACAGGGAATTCTAACGCCACTATTTTATGAAAAACAAAATGTATTTGATTATTTCATAACCTTTTCCAAATCCTATAAATATCGCAGTCAGTACCTGTTGCCAAATTGCAAGTAATATACAATATATAGGTTTTTCATTCAAGAAGAATAGGACGGACGAGGCTTTCGAAGTAACCCAGAATGTGGAGAGAATGGAATCCGAGGTTAAAGAACTTTAAGATCTCCAATATACGAACTTCATTCATGAAGCTGAAAAAAATTTTTATTTCAATTTGCACGCGTACAATCTTTCATACTTTCACCACTCAGCGAACATAACTCTCGCATTATGCCAGGTCCTCCAGCTCTAATGAGCGCCCCAGGGTCTAAACATAACACCGAAGCAGTCCCAGGCTTCCCGTTCAACGGGCAGAGGCTCCGTTGGAAGGGGGTGCACGCTAAATGAATACACTTTCGTGTCCGAAAGGTCCACCTGGGATCGAGAACTTTTCCCCACGGTTTACATCGAACGGGTTTTGTCATATTTATCAAAAAGTTTTATTGAGTTTCACCTGTTTATTTGGATCAAATCTTGTAATTAAAATTTAACCTACTTTCCGATTACGTAGAGCTTTGAAATTTTGCCCATGAGCCCACTTTTGATGACAATACGGTAATCAATTTAAATTATGACGATAAATAATTAGCAACGCGTTTACCAAATGATTTTCTTGAGCATAAGCTGTTTGTTTGCGTCAAATCTTGTAACTAAAATTCGAACAACGTCCCAATGACTTGGAGCCTTGAAATTTTGTCTAGCATATTACACATAGACCCAATTCCAGTAAAAATGCAGTAATCAATTAATACCGATACGAATTAATTGACTAAGCGTTTTTATTTGCGAGGTGAGCCGTCAGTGTCGGCTCGGCGCCCAAATACTCCACGAGGGAGTCACTCTCCTCGATTGTTATTCTCGTTCACGGACTGATCCGTTCCAAGATCCGCTTATTTGCACAAATAACGGCGTATCGTAACTGACACTCTCGAAAACAAATTTAAAAATTACATCCATCGGTGCACAATTCATTACAAAAACCACAGTTAAAGTTTACAAAGTTAGTATTTCAAAAAAGAAATTGAAAATGAAAAAGTTAAAAATATAACATTGTAAATGTACACATTATAAGGAAAAAAGGTTTATTTTGTAATAAAATGCTCAAATATGTAATAATGTTCACAACTACCACTCGCTTCTGCGTGCAACTAAAAAGAAAGCCTTAGGCCGCTATTTTTGAACCTCTCTGATGAAACTGAGAGCGGATATCAGAGGGAATGAAGATTCTGCCGATGATTCTACAAGAGAATAATATACGTACCAATAAGTGATAGAGATGTATAAAACAAATATTCATAGTAATTGTTAACATGATTTTGGAGTATAGAAGTTTGTCACCATATAATTTGGGACAAATATACATAAATACAAATATTTAAAATTCTACTAACTACTTCTGTACAACAAGATGTGAAACTCCTAGTGTTACTCGTCAAAACCCATTTAGCTATGATACATTTCTTCCTTTCACCGTAGCAATGATACATTTCTTAAATTATAATAAATCTCATTATATACAAATCTATAAATTATAAAGCATCCATATAGGAAATGTCTACCAATACGCCTCAATGAAACGAAAATTGGCATTATTTTTTTGTCAAGACTTAAGGGCACAGCTATTACGTCCCTACTGTAACATCAATTAGATCTAGCCTTTATAATTATGAATAAGCACATTATAAGTTAGAGAGTTTGAATGTAGCGCAAAATTTTTCTCATTTCTAGTAGCAAACATAACTGGGTGGTAGCTGAAAACCGTTAATTTTTATTTTTTTAGAGTATTTTAAAAAATGTAACCTTTTTCCTTAAAAAGGCTTATTCCTATACTATTCCTGCGATTAAACACTCTGCAAATCATTTAGTATCACAGCTGCAGATCAAAGTGTTCCTAGCGATTGACCAAAAATACCACACCTTCTTTAATCCCTTCTTCAGTCGCGGACACGGCTTAATATATTTATTTATTATATAATATTAATATAATTAAAGGTCGCGGATAAACATTTGCGTGAGCTGGAGTGACTTCACGAATTGAATTGAATGGCGGAAGGGACTAGCAGTGATGGTAACAAAATGGATTCTTGCCAACATCTCATCTATCATTTGGATTTATTACTACGAGAGTCATAAATAACTAAATAAGTTTGCCTTGAAATTCCCTGGTTCGTCCATAAGCATTGCCGATAAGGATAGAAACCAAACCGTCAGAACGGAGCACTTGTGATTGATAATAGTAATGTGGAGAGAAAAGAGAAAGCAGAGAGTGACTCTCGCCTCTGCTTCCCTACTTTCCAGGCCTGACGTGCCTTTTGGCGTAATTTATCTTTTATGGAGAAGTTAACAAATGAAATATTCAAATTATTCCCAATAAATGAGGTTATATATTCATTTTATAACCCTTCTACGGTGATGATGACTCTCTGTAGTGCTAAAGAAAAGTATGAGCTCATGGAGTTGAGTGGAGTGTATGCTCTATCTTAAAATGTTTGTCAGGCAAGATACGTGAGGCAGATGGGCAGGAGCTTCGGACAAGATTTAAGGAAAATAATAAGTGAGTGGAAAAAGGTCAACTTTTGTCTCATTTTCCTAAGAAACTCTTAGAAGGTGGACACACTAGAGCTACTAAACCTAATTTGACTCCATTCGAAAGTGAGGCCTTTTGACCTGGAGACCCGTAAAACTGTCTGTAAATGTTAACAAGCCTCCCAGAGATTGGTAACTTTATGAGAGCTAACTACATTAGCACTCCTTCGTTCTTTCATATTATTCTATATCTACATCCTACGTCATACCCTGCAAGCCACCCAAAGGGTGTGTGGCAGGGCATACTGGGGCGGGTACGCCCTATGTGATTCTGCCCTCGTTTCGTGGTCAAGGTGCGTGGCGAATTTGCTCAGATGCTCCACTTCGGCTAGAATAGCAATGCCGGAGCGGAGCAACTTGCCACTCCGGGTATTCCATTACCGAAGAAACATTACCAATGTAACGGCGTCGATGGCTTGGTATTTGAAATATTTGTTAGGACTTCTCCATCATGTGGAAAAAGAAGAGAGAGACCAAATAGCAACAGCACACGATATGCTGTAAGAATTCCGTTCAGCACATTAAATTTAGAAGAAGATGGGTTGAGCATCGCAAGCCTTCCAGGTAAGAGGCGCAGAGTCATAACATAACTAAAAACAGTTAAAGTATAAAATAAATTATAAATATTTTCACATTTTGGTGTAAATGTGAGTATTTTAGAATCTTGACGTCGATGCCCGCATCCACCTCATTGTCAGTAATGGACATATTAATGGCCTCAACAACGAGAATCAATAATAATTCGAGAAAAGAAAAATAGTAATTATTATTAGCATAGTCCATATCGATTCAGGCAGTGGTGTTACCTTCATAGTCTCTTAAGTTATTGAATTTCACATTTGTTAAAATTTTAGACAAAGTACATAACATATGCCATTTTCTTTGGTCAAAAAAATTTTCAGGCCCGAGATACAGCCGGACAAAGATGGCGCCTCGGGCGCAATTTCTGACGAGTTATTTTCGGTAAATTTATAAATATGCTCAAACTCTTGAAAGGTTCAAGATATTTGGATTCTGTTTCTTTATTTTAAAATGTAGTAATGTTCTCATTTAAAAAGTATTATTAGTTCGGAAATATGTATCCAATTTACCTTGCTGTATTCTTTAAAATTATTTTTTTTTGAAAAAAAAATATATATATATATATATTTTCGAAAATTCCAAAAGCATTTAATACTACATACTCTGCTAAGGAGAACTTCCACTTTTGTGTTTACCTTGTTTTATCAACAATTTGCACTTTTTGACCTCCGTTGCCCTGTGGTGCCTCTGTGGTGCTCTATATTATATTATCTTTTAAATCGAAAACGCCAAACCCAAAAATTTTGCAAATTTGATGGGAGTTGTATACAAAAGAGTACTACGTATCCTGAAATGGACAACTTCCACTTTTTGGTACAACAGGAATAATGAACAATGTACACATTTTTATTTCCGTTGTCAATTTCTTATGTGCAGTTTTAAATATTATTTTGTATGTCAAAAACACCAACTTCAAACAGTATAGTAATACTAAAGAAGTTTTATATTTTAGACTACCAAATATCTTGAAAAGGATAACTTCCACATTTGGATCTAACAAGTTTTAAGAGCATTGACTATATATTAGTTTCGGTAGCTAGTTTTGTTACCTGACCAATTAAATTTTGTATCCATTATGGGGTTATTTCAACAAACCCTGCTTCCAAAGCCCTGCCATCAAAAGAAATAAAGAATCCATAACAATCCTCATTGTCAGTCATAAACAGATATTTTTATCTCCTGAGAAACAATATAAAAACGAATATAAACAACTCTTAAAAAGTTACAAAATCAATCAGGAAATCAGTCCTATATCATTAGATAGTTCGACTGTGGTGATTGATTAAGATATAGAGCTATTTGAAAAAGGGGCAATGGATAAAATATCTACAGACTGGGGTCACTGGAGAGGGAAGTATGCTATTTACATACTCATAAAATAGTGATATAGTATATGACTAACAAAAAAACAGATTTTCTTAAGGTTGGGAATAAGAGTGCTCATTTCAAGACTCTGTTACAGCACCAAGATGCATCCAGTTACGACTTTCTGGGCTCCAAGTGTTTTAATATATTATTAAAATGGGGAGTATTAATCAAGAATTTCCTGATTGTGAGATATGAAAATTTTGAAGCCCCAGAAGATAAAATCGATTCCCTGAATCGGTCAGCAGTAGATTTTGGTGGAGCATTCCATCTGCTACAAAATACATGTGTGAAAATGCAGGATATGTAAGGGTTGTAAAAGGAATATTTGGGAAACCAGATCCCTATTATGGCCACCCTGTGAATGAAGCAGCTATTGAAATTGCACAGTCATTTTATCTAGAAGATAAATGGGACTGTTCTTGCCAGAGCGCCAACAAAAGAGACACTATAACCATAGCAGATGCCGGAGAAAAAGTAGTGAAAGTGAAAAGATACATGATTCGGAGAATTACTGAAACTTTCGCCATTTATAAGAAAGAAAATTCATCATTCCACGTTTGAAAATCAAAATTTTATGCCCTGCGACCCGAATGGATGGTTCCACACCCACCAT
Organism: Ceriagrion tenellum; assembly: GCA_963169105.1. Taxonomy (NCBI): domain Eukaryota; kingdom Metazoa; phylum Arthropoda; class Insecta; order Odonata; family Coenagrionidae; genus Ceriagrion; species Ceriagrion tenellum. The sequence continues at coordinate 20,810,038 of OY720636.1, forward strand.
GGATGTCTGCTTACGCGAGTAATGCGCCAATTTTGAACATTATACAGTAACTTTACAGTGCAGTATTTGAGAGTGCGACGTACGAAACTTTGGTTGGACGTGTAAAGTCATTGGTAGTCTGTAATTTAGACCAAGAGGCTTGTCTGTTTCAGGAATGTGGTGAATGCCCCGAAAAAGAAGATCTCTCCTTGCGCACACTTGGTCATGAAAATATAGTTGATGACTCCGCTGATATTATGTATGCAACATGGGAGGAAAACAAACTGATAAAGAAACCTGTTACCATTGATGCCTTCAATGATGAACAAGGAAAATGCTTCCAATCTACAGTAAAAAAATAAACATTTTTGAGATTGGCATTTTTGAAAAAATATTTTTTAAAATGATTTTGAAGGATACAGAAAGGTAAATTGGATACGTACTTCCTAACTAATAATACTATTTCAATGAGAACATTAATATATTTTAAACTAAAGGAAACAGCATCAAAATATCTTGACTCTTTCAAGAACTAGAGCATATTTATAAATTTTCCCAAAATAGATAAATTAATAATAATAAATAAATTTTCGTCAGAAATTTCGCCCAAGGCGCCATCTTTATCGGACTGTATCTCGGGCCTGGAATTTTTTTGGACCAAAGAAAATGGCATATGTTATGTACTTTGTCTAAAATTTTAACAAATGTGAAATTCAATAACTTACGAGACTATGAAGGTAAGACTTTTTCTTTCCCTGCCTGAATGGATGTGGACTTTGCATATTAAATTAGTCAAACTTATGATCTCGTGTTGGCCGTCGGTGTTACTTTGTGACTTCCTTCGAAACGGAATCCGAGGTTAAGAGGGATTTACAAATTAATTGGAAAGAAAACTCCGAAATGCGATTGTATTACTCATTCTAATTTTAAATTTCGAGCGAGATTCGAAAAAGGACTCAAGAGAAATTCCGAGGGAAGTTTCACACTTTGCCAAACCTACACTGTGAATCTGCTTCTGCACTTGGGGTATTGGATTTTTTCGGAATCTGAAATGCGTTCATGAAGTCTCAACTTACATTAAAATTAAACATTTCGTCAGACCATTACGATTGCATAACTCAAAGCATTAATTCTGGTTGAGAAGAGCATGTTTCAATGATTTTAATGTTAGGATTGAAGCCTATGAGAAAAATTGTATTTTAAATATTAATTACATTTTTAACATACATCAAGTTTTGGAACCATGTACATCTCACCACCACAGCTAGACTGAGCTCAAAGACATGTATAATTATGTTAGTCTGGTTACATTTCCTGAACGCTTTGGTAGAAAATTAATTACGTTTGGAGGACATAAACCAGCTAATCGCTCATAACATGAGGCACTGATGTAGCTGCTCGGTTTTTCCGAAGAAACATCAAAGGTTGTGGAAGGAATAGGTCTGAGTAAATGGAGACCCAGGTGCTCCAGAAGCCTAGAAGGCAAGTCAAGAAACTTCCTACGTCATAGAAAATTATGGACTGTTACGATCGGCTTTTCCCCATCTCAAAGGATGAATAAGCGAAGATCACATAATGCTTCGCACTCAACAGCTGGGCCATCCAATAAAAGTGGCATTCTTCCCGTATCCGAAGGGGAATTTTAGGTATCGCTCCGACAAACATCCACCTAAGAGTCGAAGGTACGGAGGAACGGAAAGGCAAAGGAAATTTGTCACTGCTTGTTCAGCCGTCACTTCCATCATTACGGGTCCCTTCGCTGCGTCAGCTAAATGGTGCAGGTGCCATTTATTTCATGCTATTACAGTGTTTATGGCTGTGGATATGATAACGATTATCCCATCCTTAGAACTCTTCGATATTTTGTGACAGCTTTTGGTTTTTCCCCGTCAAAAAAGAGTCGATTTAAGAAAAACGGCATTTTCCACGTAGGAACATGAGTTAAACGTGAATAAAAAGAGCATTAATTGGATTATCACCACATTGCGAAATAATTTTATCGTATCAAATTACGGCGCATAACGAGGAAAATATCGATATATTTCCAATTTCAACATCGTACTGCACGATTAATTCACAGCAATACCCGAGATGAATACATCATTTTTTCCTTCTATATCGAGTATATACTTCACATAATAATATCAAACCATAATAATGATGTAGTATAGTTTTACATTACGTGAGAACTATTAACTCACAACACTTTCAATATACTGCACATCCTATGATGTACTCATGTTGAATATTGCATCATATCACATAAGTAAACAAAATATGGAGAATTATCTCTTATCATATGAGGTAATATCGGGACTCTCATAACTGGTCATTGCTTTCCAGCGAAGAGTGAGGTATCGTCCGTTGCATTGTAATTTTAAACGATACACAGGCGTAATATTTTTTCCGTTGTTGGACTTTCAAACCATTAAACCTTATTCAATACATTTACCATACCCAACGTATCGATATACTTTTCACTTCTTCCCATTCATCGAGAAAACAACTGCATCAAAAAGACATGAAATACATCCCATATTGCAAAATAGCATATTTCATGAAGTAACATCCGATGAGATAGTATCAAGGCGTATCAACTCGATCTTTGCATGATAACGAATTATGTCGCATTATTAATGTCTCGAATTTCACATTGCAGTATTAAATATCGTATTATGAATAGCAGAATATGGTCCGATTTTGCCTATCGAATTTTGAAATATCGTCACATGATGCACACCTCCCTACATTGTGTAACACATCGCATCGTATCTATTCTTGCATATAGTAATTTTGATAACAGAATAGTCAGAACAGATCAATAATGGAATAGTGCATAATGCGTTCCATCGAAATTGTATAGCGTCGTTATTCATCGCGTGAAATCTTTTACTTTACAGGATAAATGTATATAATTACGTCGCTCTACGCTGAACTGCTTTCTGAGACCAAGAAAAAATGATTGCCGTTGTAGACACACGCCTCCGCCGGCGGCCAATGATGTGCATCGTTGAGAACATTGCACACCTCCGGGAAACACTCGCCTCCACATTCCCGCGCGGACATGTACACATGAAAGAACTTGTCATTAAAGACAATTTCCGAAAATAAAAATATAATGACATTGAGGTCCCTTGCATTCGTGGAGTTAAAGCGGTAACTATGCTCCTAAAGAACGCAGCATAATTGGTCAGAATAGCATATTTTGCATGATATAACAGATTCCTTGCTTGTTCATTAGGAAAAGCAAAACCTTGAGAGCTCAGCTTCAAACTCGCTCCACGAAGCTCATCTTAAATATTCCAGCTGACCGAATTCAGAAAATGAGTATCGCAGCTCGACCGTATGTAAATTACAAAAGAAACAACGATCGACATGAATGAACATCATTTACGTACACATGGTTGCTTGCTCGTCAGTTGAAGGATGTTTGGAAGGGGATGAAGAATCAACATTATGCGCATGCATGTTATATTCTCTTCAAGGACTAGAGTTCCCATAATTCTAATTAGTGCCTGAGGATTACGCACGGCAATATACACATTAAAGTGCCTCAGTTTTCGAATGTATATTAAGCATGTACGACATAGCATGGAAAAAATATTGAACATGCTTCAAGCTGAACAACTCATTTCTTTACCCTTTAATAACAAGCTAAATATACCCAAGTAAATTGCAGTTTGAACGAGAGAATTTGCCTTCGGGAACAAAGGGGCATCTTAATCAAAATAAGCATCCCGCATATATTTACATAAAACAAGATACTGCTAGACGATTCCAGGGAGGACAGTTAAAGCAAAAGGATTCGCTAAGAGAAAAAAATACATTTGTTGTCAACGATGGCAAAGATTTATGGACTCTAAATATGGTTGGCATGCTGTTTTTCTCCCACGACTACCTAGAAAAACAGAATATTCCTTAAAAAGGATCGTGTGAAAGCCTACAAAACATTTTTCGTCCCAAACCGAAAGATCGAGGGAGTAAATGGGAAATTCGACGCAGAACATTTCATTTCGCGCCTTTAAACTATGATAAAGTACACCAACTGCGGTGAAACTTGAACTTAAGTGTGTATGAAAGAGCCAATTTCCATTTTTTTCAATAGATTTTTTAAATGTAGAAGTTTATAGTACGTAGTTTCTCCAAAATATTTGTTTCTTTTTCTTCCTTTCCAAGATTATAGGACTCATTACGCGAGTGTGTTAACAAGCAGAAATTACGGATCCTTAAGATCAATACGTTTTATTTTGATGTGTAATGATGATTATATAGTTATTCGATGAGCTCTATTGAGATCGTTTCATACATGTTTTCCATGTGTATTGCTATTGCCATGCGGTCCACTTGGCAATATTTCCTCGTTTGTATATCTGTGGATAGCTCGGAAGAGTGGAGGCATGTGGGGAGTAAAAGGCAGAAATGTATACAAATTAAGTTTCTGGCTTTACTTTGTGGAAAAGTGACACATGAAATGAATTCTCGCTTCGTACTTTCCACACGGATTTATTAATATCGGCCATTGTTTTGTCAAGTCATTTTGAAGTCGGCCTTGAAGGTTTCTACCACCAGTTGCAAATTTCAGATCGATCAATAATATCAATCATGAAGTTTACTAGAGATGGTTGACAACGTTAAGGTCGCCTTGAAAATGACTTGTCGACCTAACGTCTCAAATTCTGGCACATCGTCCTGGCGCTCGATGTTAGCGACAACTAGATGTGGAAGAAATAAATTCTGTGCACTAGGAGCACGGGTTTCATTGTTGACATTCTAATTCTGTACAGTAATCCGTAATTTCATATAAGCAACTGTAGAAATATATTTTAGTCACTTGAAGCTATTCAATTCACTCGCATTTCGCTGGGAATACGAATTGTCATCATTTTAAATAAATATGAAGAATGAATTTTCGAGATGGATGCTCATGATGATCTCACTGGAGCTGGAGTAATGGCTGCACATACATTTTTCAGAGGCATTTTTCAATTAAGATGGTTCTGTTGTATATTACCATAAATGTTATTTGATTCATTTTCTGAGCATTATTCTGAGCATAAAAAACCCGTTCTCTCTCTGATATGAACAACAAAATCTTACCTTACCACGATATTCTCCCGAAAATTAAACTCTTAGTCACATTAGGCTAAAGTTGAGAAAGGGATTAGTAGGGAAAAATTTTTATTTCTCTATTTATTGTTATCAACATTTTCGCAATTATCTGGTTGCTAAAGGCGATAACTGCCGGTAAATTGAAATAAAAATTAAATATGTGTATCTTAGCAACTCAATTTTGGGGCTGTTAGACAATCACTGCGATAATTGAAGCCAAAATGCGTTGATACAAAATTAATGGCGCTGCAGTCGGCTCCAATGGATATTATTAAAAAGGGTTCATAAAAAAATTATCCCCGGGAATAGTCGCCATGCTTTGGTTCATAATTTCGGTTTCCAATTGCTAATGCACGTCATCAGCGAAAACAACTTTTTTAAAAGCAATTAAGCAAAAATTTGGATGGTAGCATTTGTTATGAATCGCAAAGTATCAATGGAACCTCCTAAACCATGAACTAGCCAAAAAGCAGCGGCGTTCGTTATCGATGAAAAATTAAAATTTATGTAAGGAGTTTTTTAGCACTTTATGTTTCTTTTCTTGGCAATATTTATGCCTATTCCTTTCAATTTCGTAGTTAGAAACTTTAGGAAATTATTTAATAAATTTCATCAGATAATTTTTTTTACTTTTTCTTTTGAGAGATATGAAAGCGTATATAAAACAAAACATTTTTCATGTGTTATTGTCTCTTTACAAGTGGTATTAGAATATTGCGTAACTAGGGTAGGAAGTACGATTTAATCGCCGCGCCGGCCGCAGTTGGGCGAGATAATGCCGTCCGAGCCGAATGCGAGGGGCGGATTAAACGCGGGTTGATAAACCCTTCTTCTCTGACTCGTGTACAAATGCATACCATTTTTCACGATATCATAATGGAAATTTCATTAGATATCAGCGTTAACTGTAATGTATCATTGTTCCCTCAGGCAATACTCCACTTGCGATGGAAGCAAAATATGGTTATGTTTTTTCACAGGAACGGGATTTAATTTTCAATTGGTGTTAATCAGCTTTTAAATAAACTATAACCATTCATCACTTCTTAAAACATTGTAACGTCAATTGTACCTATCAAATTATTTTTCAGGTAATTAACAACCTGAAATGCACGCCCCTCTACGCTAAATACTCCGAAATCTCCATTCTTCCATCGCCATCTCTTGAATCTTCCGATGCCTAATTGTTTAAATCGAGTTCAATTTATTAATAATACACATTGGGCGTTTCAATCCATCAATTTCAATACGTGAAGACTTTCAGCAGCGTAAATAAGTGGTAACCTGGAGAACCAAACACGATGTGACGTGAATTAAGTAGGGAACAATAGGGAACAAACTTTCCATCCGCAGAACAGCGAAAAAAAAACTTACTTTCCATTCATATGCGGCAAATTCCTTTTTTGCTGGGTAGAGGAGTGTTTCTAATACACGATTACAGGAACCCTGAACAGAAACGAAGCTTTAAGAGCGCACACGATAAGTTTACTAAGGCCAACAGATGTGCATGATCAAGGGGCAACACTCCTTTGCATAAACAAAGAGACATCGATTCAAGGAAACAAGCAAGAGGTCGTCAGATGGTCAAGAGAGCGGAGAATATGAAGGGATGTTCATATCGCTGGAATGACGGTATTGCAAGAGATAACATACCTCGAGTAGGGAAATCGATAGAAATACTACCGAAAATATGGGACTGCCGAGAAGAATTTTTAGAAAAAACAGAACAGAGACCAACTTCAAGAAGAAAATAAAAGTCTGTATTACACTAAAATATGAAACTTCAAGATTTTTCCGCCTATTATGCAGCGTATATTTTTATAATTGTACCTAGGTATCGTTTAGCGAGTGCTCTGAGGAGTATAACATCTGTTTATATGCTTTGAATAGAAAATTGAAAGAATTTAATAGGTACCCGGTGTATAATATTCAATATTTATTTCCCCTTAGTTGATTTTCAACGAGTGTACTCCACTGGCGTATTTTATTTACATGCAGACTCACGCAGTATTTTTTTATTTCATGCAGAGACGATCTCGATTAAAAGCTTTTCACTGAAATACGTCAGTTCGCCCATCCTGAACTAAAAATATTTCCAGTAACAGCTTAAATTTCAGAATCCATAATCGAAGAGAATTATTGCCAATATTCTAGCTCAGAACAGGAAAGGAACATAAGAAACACTAATCAGAAAAGATAAACCAGCTTCAGTTCAGTTTATTCGGGTTTTTTTCTACGTTGGTTCATTTTAACGGACAACAGTTTCGCCATGGTTACAGCTAGCGTCTTCAGGTCCTGAATGAGCTGCAGAGATTCAATTTCCTTTATATATCTAACGCCTCGGCTATTCGGGCGCACGTTGATTGGCCGGCTAGACCTTTGAGTCCAATTGTTGTAAAAGACGTTTGAACGTGGAGGAGAGAGGATAACCATCTTCCCTGTTGAAATTTTCTTGGTGTTTGGTTATTTCAATTGCCTCGCGTATTAGTCGAGGGAAATATTTATTTTCTCTGGCGATGATCTTAGATTTTTCAAAGTTTATGACGTGGCCGAGTTCTGACCAGACGTGCTCTGCCACCGCGGAATGGCGAAAATTTTTCTTTTTGGTCGCCCTTTGGTGTTCCTCCATTCTACATTTTAGGGATCTCGATGTTTGGCCGTTGTATGATTTCCCGCAGCTGCACTTTACCTCGTACACTCCTTCGTAAAGGTCAGACGGGTGTCGATCTTTTTCGGTTCGAAGGAGGTCAGTGGTCTTCTTATCGCTTTCGGACACCCGTGTGACCTTTACGAAGGAGTGTACGAGGTAGCGTGCAGCTGCGGGTCCTAAATTCCAAGCTCATTCCAAGGGTCCGAAATCCAACACCAGCAGCGGAAGAGATCACTTTCAGTGGGAGCCCGATCCCAGGTCGGATGCCACGCTGAGAGCACTTCAGTTACAGCACTCCGTGCATCGCCTGGGAAGTTAAATTCCACTCAAGGACTAATTGCTCCTCCCCTGCTGTGCCTCTCTCAATTGTTCTCCCTCTCTTTCCGTGACTGGAGCTAAATGTCTCAATTCAACTTACGCCCGAGTTTGATTTCTCCTTCGAGCGTGGAAATGGAAGCGCGACCAGCCACTGCTCAACTTTCAGACGAAGTATAAGCCGTTGCTTCACCTCCCCTCTACCGCATCTCCAAGTCAAGTGAATACGGCAGAGGGAGTCGTCCACCCGCTCTCCCTTCCCTACTCCCGCACCCCCGCATAACCCCACTCGGAAAATAAAAAATAATTCCTCGACGGTTATCTGAGAATTCTAACTAGCCTTCTGGGAATCAAATGGAGCCATTTGGTAGCAAGCATTGATAGCATGGCTTCATGGTCAGAGGATGTACACTTTGTTCACCATGTTGGCCAATATAAAACATAATATAGAGAGGCATTAGAGGCGAGAACGCCTTAAGATGGCTCAACCGTCATGTAGTCGTCAAGTTTTAAGTGATTGTAAGAATTTTAGAACTCATGTCAAAAATAATTCTTGGATTCATGGAAAAATTAATTTGAGTGCATCAGTTTATGATTTGGAACTCACATCAGGCAGAAATGGTTAAAATGAAAGTGGAAATTCAAGTATTATATCAAAAAGCTATTTCCTAGATTATAGTATGCTGTGAGTGGACTCTTTGGGCACGATTTTAAAAATTCAGGCAAAATTACATCTAAAAGCGTTGTTATCGAGCACAGAGCTCAGTAAGACATCTTGGTATGTATAATCAATAATAATCGTAATTATAAATACACTGACTTGCGTCCAGAATAAAATCTGGACATATTTATTTATTCAGTTGTTCTTCGTTTAGCACAGTGTTTCCCAAACTTTTTCGAGCCACCCTTGTTTCCACAAACCTAAACCCAACGCGCCTCACCCGTAATCCTAAAACTGTAATAAAAATCAAAGACTACGTGAACAATTTAGGGAGTTAATAAAATAAAATAATCATTTATCTGATATTAATTTCAAACCAGGAACTCGAACCAAAGCGGAGCGTTCCGTATCGCGGTCTCTCCGCTCCGGAACGCCGAAGGGGTTCGCCGTAGGTCACCGCTTCGCTCCGGAGCGGAGCGACACTGGATTCTTTCGCTTCGCTCCGGAGCCGAACCGTTGTGGCGAGCTCTCCGGTTCGGAGCGGAGCGCTTGAAGGAACGCTCCGGTATTGCACTACTTCAACAATAGAGTATTTTATTTACTTGGAAACCGCATCAAAGGTATTGAATGGAACCTTATTTCCGAGGCTTTTACAGCTCATTTTGAAAAATCAATATATCAGAATTAAATAGAGATTTCAGTTTGGAATATATTTCACCCCAAACTCTCCATGTGAGGTTAAAGGCTGCTGCAGAGTAAATGCATTTGACACGTCCATTTCTTAGTGTTTATGTTAGTCCTCTGAGGGCTTTAGAAAATTCACAGTAAAAAGTAAATCTGGTTCTCAATGCGATCTGAATTTCAACGCAGTGTGGTATTACGCTGGTGGCCTACATTTACTGCGCAGCTCGCGTGAGAATCACACACCTACGTTGATTTTCAAGGACTTTACGTTGAAAACCAGCGCGCTTGGTTTGAATATCAGGCGCTGGCGGCATCTAGCGGTAAGGACGGCAGCAAGCTGTGTTCACGAAGACGTTTATTGAACGACCCCTCGCAACGCTCATACATAGATACACAGATACATAGCAACGCACTTCAGTGTATAAACTGTGATAAACAAAAGTATATTCAAAATACAACTGAGTCTTACACATCGGAGTTTATGTGCCCGCACCATCGTTCGCCATCGTCGCCAATTCGTGACACAACGAGAAAGTTTATCAGCTCCATTATTTTTAATGAAAGTGTTGTTTATAACTATAAGTGGCAAGTAAATTCAAGCAGACGTTACGGTGTATCTGCTGACAATATCGGAGTGTGGTTTTAAGTGGAGGCTTCCACATTGCCCATTATAAATTTTATGATAAGTAAATAGAATACATTTCGGGCGATGTATTAATCGTGTGAGAATGTGAAAACCTTCGCTAAGTTTACCAGCTGAAGAACACACATTAGTAAGAACCATTGTGTGCGAGAGCGAGAACAGGATGGCAATGAAATTGTTGATAATGTTGTGGGGGAATTGTGCCTAATGAAGGACCTGCTTATTTACCAGAGGGTTCAGTGGAACAGGAATAACAAGACAATTTGTGAACAAGACACCAGGCTGAAGCTCAATTTTTGTTAGCACTCCGCGCGTAAAATGTTACTGCTCCAATTGTAAAATGTGTCATTGACAGTTGTAAAAATCTTGTAAATGCTAATTTGAGAAAAAAAATATATGCATACCTTCTATCTATGTGAATTTTTTAGCTGCCAAATACTCTAATGCTTGTAGTTTCTAAAACTTTGGTAGCATAACAATAGGTAGTGTATCTTGTTGAAAAATGATTACTGTCAGACCAGGGCTGTCTTAAATTCAACATGGGTCTATCTTACAACCAGTATCACTTGGTTTGACTTTCAGCTCTGCATCTACCTTATTCTTAGACTGGGAAATGGCTGTGATATTCAACTGACACTGCCTTAAAAATGTTGCCTCTGAAAATCAGTTCTCTTTTCTGTCTTAAAATCAGATCGATTTTTTACTGTGCTGCTAAACTAGAGTTTTACAAAAAAAATCACGCAAACCTATATGCTTGAATTGAACCTCTGATGCCATGATTTGGTCTTTGAGGTCAAAATTAAAATTGGGGCCCTAATCGGTCCTGGAGTCCAAAATGGTGCATTTCATGTTACTTCAAAACGATAGGTTTTTAATCATACGACATTCTTGAAATTGTGCATACTTGAACATAATACAACAGGAAAGGGCTTGTACTATACTTGAAATTCCCTTGGGCCCTGAGGACTCCTCGGTGGGTCATCAGGTGGTTCAAACATGTTGCTTAAATCTTCTTGTATTTATCACATACATCAGCTTAGAAAAAACCCACTCCCGAGTTTCGACTGACAAATATTATGCTCAAAATAACATTAGATGTCGAAGAAAGTTAAACTGAAGTACTTATTCTATGATTTTTTGACCCATTTGCAGAGTAACATACAATCACATTGATAGTAAAAGTTTTGAACGCCACAAAATTAATACAGCTTCATTCCAAGTCCAATAGCTGCAACGTGAAGATTAATTGAATAAGACGGAATAAATTTTAGAGAATATTATCATCAAAGGAGATGGAAGATTATTAAGTTAATAATAGTAATTTAGTGTGTTTGAAAGAACGATATTCTGAATTCCAAGAATTTATCTTATAATATTTTCGCAACGAACCGGGCGTAGCCTCGTCTTAAGCACTCTTAAAGCATGAACTAATGGACTAACTTAGCCGACCATTCCGCACCAGACGAAAGGACTGTCCATTCAACTACATCTATCCTATCCAAAGATTTTATCTTTAGGTTCAAAAAGAGTTGTTTTGTAATTGACTGATGGTATCCTCGTCCGTGCCGCCTGGAGCGTACGACGCGCTCCGGAGCGATAGCTGTATGGGGCTCCATGAGGGGTTCGGACAGAGAGATGAGTACTTACGCTCCGTTCCGACGGCGCTCCGACAATCGCTCCGCTCTGGCATTTGCTCCACTCCAAACTGGAGCGATCCACAGTTTTTTCCGCTCCGCTCCGCTCCAAACCGCCGCGGAGGTTTGCCATTCGAACCACTTCAGAAAAAACCTCTGGAGCGGTTCGTTTTTTCACCCGTTCAGCTCCAGTACGGTGCCCTGATTCAAACGCAATAGATATTAATTTCAGGACTTGTATGCACACAGAGAAGGTGGGATTTATATAGAAATAAAGGAACTGCGATTATATACATTGAATAAATATAAACTATCCACAAAATTAATTAATACATAAATTAAAAAAGTTGACATTACACTTTCCCTCTATAATTAAACTTTATCTTATCAGTGTCATATGAATATTTGCACTTTGTGGAAACAGAGTCACCAATAAATGATTAATTTAAATTATTTTAACACATTAAGTGACCATTCATCATAGTTTTCAAGTTCTTAAAGCCATTTATGAAAAGTTTTGGAATGGAATTTAGCAACAAATTCTAGTCAAATCAAGTTTTAATGCGATGGATGGGCTTTATGAGATGAAACCAATTTCTCAACGTCCGGTATGAAGTTGCTTAGCAAGAATCTTAAATCGCCTCGTTCACAAACCTTTTCTGAATTGTCAATTTCTTTGCTTAGACATAAGTTCAGTGACTGCACTTAAACCGTGTTCCACCAAACAGGAAGTTGGGAAAGCAATTAGAAGTTTTTAACCACCGCCCATTGTCCAGGATAGCGATCAACAACTTCCTCCTGTAACCAAAATTCTAGATAGGTTTTCCTAAATTTTGGTTTCATTTCAATGTCATGTTGCTATTCAGTCAATTCTTCTTCATGGGCCCCAGGTTCCTCAATATGTAAAAATGGATTAATTTCCCCATCTGGAACCTCCATCAAAAGAAAATCCTTAAATCGTTCCGACATATCTTGATGCATTGTGTCAAAAGAATCTCAAAATCCATTTAAATCATCATCAATGTAACACAACGCGGGCCTCCATATTCTTTTCCCACCGCATGGGAGAAATAACAATTAAACACCCACCATGTTTAACTTTTCGCGGTGAAACAATAGGGAAACGGAGGGCAGAGCCAAAGCCGACAATGATGAATTGGGGAAGGGGACGAATAGAAAAGCACGAGCGGGGATTGACAGCAGAGTTCTTGAAGGGAACGGACGTGTGGTGGGGGTTCTGTGCCATATTCCGGAGGAAGCGGACATTCAGCCGCGATACTGGGGCCAGAGAGAGAGAGACCCTGATACAGGACTACCATTCGTGCAGATGCTGTGATCACATTACGCCAGGACTACGGGTTCCGGAGGCTGTAAAGCTAGAGTGACACCAGCCACGTATCAACCTGTATTGTCAACAAGAGCGTAAATATGGACTTTAATTCTGTATTTTAAATAAGCCATACAACCCAGTTGGGTACAACCCGGATTAGAGGTTGATGCTAGTTTTGTTTGATTTACATTGGAGTAATGAATGTTTAAAGAAGATATATGGCTTAATTCAAAGAAGTTGATTATCATAAAATGTTTCAAGATAAGTAAATCATTTGAAGCAACTGTATGAGGTGCAGAATATTACAATTGTCTGGGTCATGACCTTAAGTTAAAGGTAAAGATATTATATACTTTGTTTTTGTGTGTCTTGAGTCAATGTTATGATTTTGTCTGATCTATTAAATTGCTAGTTATCACGTATCGCATGTTGTTTTGTGTTTCTCATGTTATCTACCACAGAGAAGGCTGGGGAAATTGAAAAAGGTAGGAGACCGTGGTAAATTTATCTCACATTTATTTTCCATTTTGATACTCACCACGTGGGCATTTTGAGTTAACGATAATAGAGATTGTTTCCTTTTCCGACCCACAACGTGGGGCTGTCGGGTTGCATTGTTAATATTTTACATCACCTATACCAGCTTTTTCTTCTAGCTCATGCAGGGAGGGAAATTGGTGTAGCACATAGCGACCTAAATTGCGTTTGAATAATATTAATTTTGAAACAAAAGTAGATACTAGAGACTTTACCTAAATTAGGTTACTCTAAATTACCTGCAGTTTTAAATCCAGTTTATTGAACTTTGCGAATAGTTCTGATAAATATGCAATATCATGTCTGATATCTTTAAGTTTGTCACAGAGCATAGCATCTTTCTTTAAAAAAAAACTCGACGACAGTATCAAAAAGATTACGAAAGCGCCTTAAACAGTTTCCTTTGGATAGCCAACGAACTTCAGCGTGTAGTAACAAGTGTTGAAAATGTCCATCATTTTCCAAGCACAAATCCCGAAATAGTCAATCGCTATGAGCATGGGCTTTGATTGTTTACTGCAGTAATTACAGTGTATAATGACTTGTGGAGGCGATCACTGAGTTTCTTGGCAATCAGGTGTTGTCGATGAATGACACAATGAGTAGTGAAGGCATTTGGTACATATTTCTTCAAGTGTGCAACGCAGCCTTGGTAACGACTAATCATTGATGGAGCAGGATGGAGATGGAGACTAATCATCCGTCGCAACAGCAAGTATCTTGCTAAGTGGAATTATCTTGTCCCTGAAGAACAGCTCAACAACACCGAAAGATTGGCTCTCCTTTTGTATCTGTTCCCAATCGGCTTGCAAACAACAATTCCCGAGCTAAATTTTCATATTTGGTAAAGCGCACGTAAGCTAGAAACAAGGACTCACTGCCTGGCAAAGTTGACTATCTAGCTGCAATGCAAATTCAGTTGTCCTTAATATTCCGCACAACATATCTTCCAAACTTTCAGCCATTTCATAAATGCGCCTTTGCACTGCAGTGTTACTCAGAGGAATACTCTTTAATAGATCATGTGGTGACCTATGTAGAACCCAAGGTTTCCCTTATTGCTAACAATATGAGTTTTTCGCCAATTGCGTGCGGCTTTCCACACTTTGAGATCAATATGGAAATATTATATGATGCACGCAAACCGTCAGTGGTTTGTTTAGAAGAATTGCACACCATACCTGACAACGTTGGACAATTTAGCAATTAGCCACGAAGAGCTTGAAAAAATGTTAAATTGTTTTGCGCCTTGTCAGGATGTGCCTTCCTCAAGTGTTCACCTAGTCTGGAAGGTTTCATCGCTTAATTGGAAAATACCTTTTCGCATTTTAAGAACATCGGCATGTGCTTGTTTGCAGGCTATTCTATAAACCCATAGTGAAGACACAAAGTGTGGGGTTCGTAGAAAAACTTCTCTGGAGAAGGTGGAGAACAATGTAGTTTCAACATAGTAAATGATGGTTGCCAAAGACAATCGTTTATGGTTACCATTCAGTGAAGACCCTGCCTCCAACGCCCCCCTAGCACCCCCCCCCTCCCGTCATCTCCTTGTTTATTTTCGCCCCCCTAGATTAAAGCAACGCCCCCAGGGGGTGGTAGTGCCCACTTTGAGAACCATTGGTTTAGCACATACACATAAAGGTAAAAATTCAAAAATTTAAAAACGAGGGACATAGGTTCCTCTTAGGATAACATCCTCTTGGGGGTTGACCAACTCTTCTTTATAACACAATCACATGAATAAAAAATACAACAAAAACAGTCAAATATGTAATTTAATATTGGAAAAAATTGATTGCTAGCGAAAATATGTGGCGTGCACTTACTCTCTGGTCCTGATCGCGGGAATTATGGGCTGGAAAGGGAAAATATTATAAATTAAACATAAAAAATGTAAAATGAGTATTTGATAATAGCAGGAAAGCAGATGTAACGGTTGAAAGGTCTGTAATGCCAGGAATGGCCGGAAAACAGAAAAATTCCGAAATTTCAAAACTTTGAGAGCAATACACCGTCTAAATGAATGACAGTTCATTTATCATAGAAATTAAAATGATACCTAAACAAAATAAATACACAGAAAATAAAAACACAATATAGAGATATAGACCATAGTACTACATCACATTAAAACAGGTCATATTGCAGATAAAATCTTAAAGAAATATACATCAATTCAAATATAATTTACAATTGAATGCATTAACGTAGTGGCAGAGATTTTACATAAATGTAAAATATATAATCACAGCTGACTTCAACGTTTTGGTCCTGCTAAGTCTATATAATAGGCATGTCAGCAGGTTCAAAATGTTATATATTAATCACAAAGTTTCATCTTATTATAATGACATGCACCACAATTTGTTTTCCTATCCAAGTGAAATATAGTGAAGGGTCCTCCAAACGGAGCTCGTATTTCAAAAGGAAATTATAATATTCTAACATGCACTTTGTGGATTCGAAGTGTTCGAAGGGATTGCGTACGGATATTCAAGTACGGCAGTTTTAGCACACACATATGCAGAACCATTTGATTTACGTTAAAAATACCGACTTCTAAAACTGAATTTCAGTTATGAGATCCGGTGCAAGTGATGAATAATCTTTTAATTTACGAGTAATATCTCTTCATCGATTAGTTGGTGCATTGCGGCAATTGTAAGCCGGTTCCCGCGAACTGGTCAGCGATATAGCCACGGTCATCAAAACTAGTATTCCAACGTGTGTGAGAAACATATACGATTTTTTCCATAGTATAACGCACTTCATGAATTTTCAAAAATTGACATCAAGGTTATAGCACGTGTCTTAAATATTTTTTCAACATTTTGCAAATTAAAACACGGAACAGCGATTTTCACGTTGTACGCATACTACCTACCGTTGTTGAATCAAATAGGTAGCACTTTTAATCGGCTAGCTATAGCCGACCAAATTTCTTTCTCGGATGAAGAATCTAATTAAATTTTCAAAAAACGTATTCCTTTCAACTCCCCTCTCCACATTTCAGACGAGTGGAGTCGGAGCGACGTGTTCCGGAATGCAATCTCGAGCGCTGAATCATGAAGTAGCGTCGCCCGTGAAGTACACAAACTGAAACTCTTGTCCCGATTTTGTCTCGGTTCTTTTGTCCATAAGTCGGTCACTTATTTTACGAGCACTCCCTCGCGAGTTTTTATACTAGAATATTACCAAAGTTTACGATACGACGACTGGAAAATTTCTTCCAAGAAAAGGTCAACTACATAAATAAGGGTATTGAGCGAGATGTAGTGGAAGGAAGTCATACTTGATGTATCAAAACTCCCACGCCTATTTCGTTGACATACGTCGCATCTAGTCTTAATCGGCCAACATCAAATACTGACCTACCCATCAAACACCATTTAATTATTTGCTTTGTTAATAATTTTTGTGGTTAGGTGCAAAGTTTGATAAATTGAGTTCTTTACATTGTCAAACCACCAACCGTGAATAGATCATGACAGAAAAATATTTTTATTGATCAAAATTGCTACAAATAAAAGTCGTGATTAAGCTACACGACTGATCTGGAGGATTGGTCTTGGGAAATGAATATACTCATCTCTTGCCAACGTTTCTCAGCTTACATTTCGTAACATTATACTCTTCGTGCTCTAACCATGACCATTCCGTTCATGGAATCATGTCAATAATTATTATCAGAAAGAAAGCTGTAAAATGTTGGCGAGAGATGATTGTATTCATTTCTCAAAACCAATCCCCCAGAAGAGTTGTGTACATATATGAATAACGGTCAAAATCAGTTTATATTGACTTATTATGCAGGAGATATTAATACAAGAGTATCACTGCCAGCTCTTGGTATTTGCTCTTAAATAATTTTCCCATTTATTAATAAGAACTTTTATTTGAGATAACGTTTAAGAATTTCTTTCTAAGACTAGATATGACAATGTACCAAAGCAAAAAATCAGGTCATTGATAGGACTCATTACGAGGTTTGTTTACAAAGTTCACGAACTTTATTTATTCCAAAAAAATACTTCAATAAAAAATTATTGGTCAGGGTCCCCCTCACCGTAGTCTCCTTTCCAACGTATACACTTATCCCAACGGTGTTTCCACTTTTTTTGACAGTTCTGGAATGCTTCTTACGGAATTCTCATAAGCTCCCCCGCCGAATTTTTCTCTGTCTCTGGAATGGTGGAAAATCTTTTTCCTTTGTACGGGGTTTTTAGTACATGGAGCAGAAAAAAGTCACATGGGGCCAGGCCTGGTAAGTAGGGTGGGTGGGGAAGCACAGCGGTCTTATTTTTGGCTAAAAACTCACGAGTTCTGAGAGACGCATGGACCGGCGCGTTGTCTTGCTGAAAAAACCACTCGCCGCTCCTCTAAAGTTCGGGCAGTTTTCGCCTGATTCTCACTCTTAAATGTATAATATCCCCTAACTATTGCTTTGTGTTGACTTTCTGGCCTTTAGATAGATATTCGTGATGCACAACCCCCTTTGTATCGAAAAAAACAGTCAACATCACCTTGACATTTGAGCGAACTTGTCGAACCTTTATGGGGCGGGGGAATGTTTCACCAATCCATTGTGAAGATTATACTTTTGTTTCGATGTCATATTCATAAATCCATGACTTATCATCTGTTATTATCCTGGACAAGAAAGTTTCACCCCCTTCAGGTCGATTAAACAGTTCCTGACAGACTTGAACTCGATGTTGTTTCTGGTTTGCTGTCATCAGGTGAGGCACGAATTTGGCGGCGACTCGATGCATCCTCAATTTTCCAGCTAGGATTTCATAGCACGAACTAATCGAGCTGCCACACTCTTTTGCAAGTTTTATGACAGCTAAACGTCGATTTGCATGAACGAGATCGATCACTTTCTCGATGTGGGGGTCAGCAGTCGACGTTGATGGTCTTTCGGAACGCTCGTCATCATCCACTGATTTCCGCCCCTTTTTGAACCCGGAAAACCACTCATAAAAAGGTCCGTTTATATCTACAGACATTGAGCGTGCCAGACACGTGCCGTGGCAGACAAAATAATATTCTTCTATACAGTGTTTATTAACGTATTTATATCTATCGTAACGCGGCCGCGCAGACGCCGACAGACACGGGCCGTGCCCGGCCAGTATTCGCGGAAAGAATATTTTGTCTGCGCGGTTCATGTCTGTATGTGTCTGTGGCTACCTGCCGGGCAGTGTGAATAGAGTATCGGAACCGTACAGACGTGTTTCATTTTTTTGCCATGGATAACGAAAAGCTAATAGAAATTGTTAGAGATTATAAATATCTTTATGATTTAACTGATAAAAAATACAGTGACAATCAGAAAAAGGATCAGGCGTGGAACGAAATAGGAATAAAACTTAAAAGGAATGGTAAGTACATATTTTATTTTACACACTTAATAGTTAAATAATAAGATAGCTATTAGTAGCTTAACCCTCCTTCTGGTGAATCGAAAAACCTAGCAAAATTCTCTCTGACATTGAATGCGGCAGCCTGTTAATTGCCGCCCTGTCTAGGTAGGTTTGATAAAGAATGTGATGATAAGTTTTCTTCATTATTTGAATGCTGAACACAACCGGATTTTATATAATTATGTAAGATACACGTTGTCATAACAACTTTGTCAGCATTATCAGGATGAAGTTGTATTCTTCTGTTATAGAGACGAAATTTTTGAGCTAAAATCCCAAATGCATTTTCGACAACTTTTCTTGCACGGGATAATCTATCATTGAATGTGTTTTTTCTTTGGTCACATAGTTGAGGTTTAGGATATGGTCTCATTAGATAGGTTCTTAAAGGAAATGCTTCATCTTCTATGATAACATGTGGCGCTGTAACTTCAGTGCCAGGTAAATATTTGCTTTCCGGGACGTTAAATGTGTTTGACATTAATGCTTTTCCGATGTTTGAATTTGAAAAAATACCTCCGTCACTGTTTTTTCCATAAGCGCCGACATCGACACATATGAAGTTGTAATCAGCGTCCACAATAGCCATCAAGACGATTGAAAAAGTTTTTTTATAGTTAAAAAACTGAGATCCGGAGTTTGCCGGAGCAGTTATTACAACGTGCTTGCCATCAATAGCACCTATACAATTTGGAAAATTCCAAGTATTCCAAAACCCCTCTGCGATTCTTAGCCACTTTTCTTTTGTAGGGACAGGCATTGTTTCCTTCATCGTTCGTTCTATTATTGCCTCTTTCGCAAACCTCTTTCACTATCTTGTGCACGGTGCTTACTCCTAGTCTATAACTAAATGCTATAGAAACTATGCTATATTCTTTATACAGTGTCCAATATTCTCCTTCTAATTTTCTTTTCTTGAGCATAGGATGAACAGCCATGCTTTGTGCTCTTTTTTTTCTTCTATCCCGGTCTTCTTCTTCTAGTAACAATGCAATTATTACTAAATCTTCCACAGAGAAGTGTCTGAACATTTTCAGCAAAAATAAACTTGCTTTTCCTACTAAAGCTATTCGGAGCCAGTGAGAGCGGCCGCGTCCGACGCCGACGACGGTGTCTGTCGATGTCTGACACGACACACTTCTGGCACGCTATAATGTAAATAAACGGTGTCTGTGGGTGTCTGCCACGGCACTTGTCTGTGAAGCACTGTGTCTGTAGATATAAACGGACCTTTAACACGCGGAACGTTGCATAGTATCCTCACCATAAGCCTCGGTGATCAACTCAAAAGTTTTAGTGAAGGATTTTGCCGAGTTTCACGCATAATATCGCAGAATAACGCTGCTCCTTTAAAAAGCTCATTTCCACGAATCCGATTTTTTGCCGCACTCCACGAACACCCCTTCACATAAACGGCCGTAACTAAGCAACAAAACAAGATATCAACAAAGTAGTTAAAGGCGGTTATTTAGGA
Source organism: Ceriagrion tenellum (assembly GCA_963169105.1). NCBI lineage: Eukaryota > Metazoa > Arthropoda > Insecta > Odonata > Coenagrionidae > Ceriagrion > Ceriagrion tenellum. Next base: position 20,830,480 of record OY720636.1, read on the forward strand.
AGTTTTCGCAAACACTTCGCCTTCAAATGAATTAAAAAGTAATCAATTGGAGGTGCGCAAAAGTTCGGGAACTTTTTGAACAGACCTCGTATGAAGCAGAAAATACACTAACGCTACGCCCATGTCTTACTTTTGTGACGTTTTTGGACTTTTTCGTAACTTTGAGTCATGTGTCATCTAATTGGCTCTGTCTTATGAGTGTTTTTCCGGCTTCTCTGATACATTTCATAAATTTAATAGCTAGGCCTCCAGTTAATACGTCAGGGAAGGCGGAAAACAAATTACCGGGAAATTTCACTTCATGTAAATATTTTTTCATGAACATGGAATTTATATTAGATCTAAAATGTCAAATTAATTGATTAATTAAATAACAAAAAGTAATTAATTAATTACGTCAAATACTGAGGAGTTTTAACTGAAATATTTCTCACTCGTAATAGTCATAGTATTATTAACCTATGAATTATATATTTATAATTTTGAATGCAGGGGATATATTTCCGTCCTGAGGTATTCCATTGTCCCAGATATTTGCTGAGCAAAGAACAGTAATGTGTATTTGAAAACGCGTTTAATCATGAAGGAATCATTGTATGCTCACCACTGCTCGGGAAAGTCTGAAACCAAGAAGATAAGACCAGAAAACGCGAAATGCGTTGTAAATTGATGACGTATATAGTCACACACTCTAGTCATGCCACAAGTCACACCATGATAAGTTTAGAGTCCACAAGGTCATATGGGACATAGTCCAGCGTCAAATGGAAAGCAGCTGCGACCGAAACCGCCATGAGAAAATGCCATGCAATCGCATGAGGAATAATGCAGCACTAATGATAGCTCGGCCGAGTTCTACAACTTCTGCGCTTTCATAAACTCTACCAGGGGTCTAACGCCGCATTCAGTATTTTCAAGTAATCGCCACGTATGCGGCATTTCATGGACACCACGAAGCCACCAAGCAGCATTCACGCGTGTTCAACGCTCCAACTGTCTGGGAGACCCGAAATGCCGATTGGCTGGTAAATCGCGCGTGGTGCGAATTGGACACAAATCGTGTTCACCACGCCGAGAAGCATTCTTTCTCGAGGTGGGTATTTCCAGAAACAGTCGCGGCTGGCGCCAGTGTTGCAGCCGTGCCTAATTTTCACCACTCGTTCCCACCCTCATCATTTCCACTTCGCGAGAAACCCGAATGAGAGGGACGCACATCACTGACAGGCCGAAACTAACTGACTCTGGCCACCGATGCGCCATTGTTAATGATGTCATAGCACTCGAACGCAATAGTCTCTCGTTAACGAGCGTTCAACGAGAGTTACGACAGAGGAAATGCGTGCGATCGCTATCCGCAGTTAAGGCGGCTTGCGTGATTTTCTTTCATCCAAAGATTTGCGTGAAACTTTGCATATACTTTCTCATTAGTGATATGCTTAGAAAAAAGTGAAAAAAATTCAACATATCATTGAATAGCCAGCAACCTTATTCCATATAGCCAAGAAAGCAAATCAATCGAATATACGATAAACACATACTTTCTTTTTGGTGTTATGCTTAGAAAAAAGTGAAAAATTCCCACATATCATTGAATAGCCAGCAGACCGAATCGATATAGCCAAGAAACCAAATCAATCGATAATACGAAAAAATGTCGTTCCATAAAGTGACGCGTTAAAATATCTTGAATTGAACTGAATTTGATTGAATAGCCAAGAAACCAAATCGATATTTTAACACGTGCTTTTATGGTATATGGGATTTATTTCGTAATAGGCCAATAACAAACGCACATGTTTTTTCTCAACTCAAAATAATGTATAACTTATTACAGTTATATCTGTTGCTGATAACTATCCAGGAGTCACGCCAAGTCTAAAGATAGAAAAAACATACTTCAATGTTATTTCGCCGCCAGGAAAATAAATTTCAAATACCTTGCAAAAAACTCCATTTATTACATGCTTCAATAATGGAAAAGACGAAATTATGATTCATGCATCATTTCCTTTAATGCCTAAACGGTGAGTTTCAAAATGGATGATCTACACTTAACTTCGCCGCTGCGTAAATAAATTAAGAATAATGTCCCCGCCATCTCAACATCGTCCTCAAATAATAGAGGCCCTTATTGCTCCAAGCAGATTCTCACTTGCACCGCTGGATCGCTGGCCGCCCATAGGGCGAATATAATAATAATCGCGCAAGAAAATGCTTGACGTGACCCGAATGATGTAAAAATTCAGGCGCCTGGAAGTTATCGAGGGTCCAAGAATGCAGCGCTTTCCTTGATTTGATTTTTAACGTTTTTCTTAGTCAAAGTTATTTGAGAGGGAAGATATTTCGCATAAAATTCAATGAATTTGGCCTCAACATAAAGAAAAAATCTTCCCTTTCCAAAGATATAACAATATGACCCCCTCTCAGCATAAATTGTTGGATATTTACAAAAGATTCTAGTTTTTTACGTAAAATAACGCATAACTCCAGAGAGACTTTAAAAATAAAGAATTTACAACGCAGACATTTCGGCAGAAATTCAACACTCAATAGTTGGTAATATTTTTCGACTTCATTTAAAAATAAACGGATTACTCATAGCGGTAATGTTTACAGAGTCGCAAAGTATCTTCCATTGAGAGGAATTTTGAGCCAACGACGTGAAAAAATGAGTCAAGTCGAAGCAAAAATGTGTAGATGAATTTTTTATTACTGGGAATTTTAAGTTTCATAAAAATGATCGTCTAAAATATGACAATTTTTCCTTTGAGCTGTTAGCAGCTGTTAAAATTGAATATTAAATTTCGAAATAAAGGGAAAAATCTCGCTCAAACCACATTAATACAAATTCTGAATTATTGCTGCAAATCTACTTCAGAGAAATCGTGTTTGCTCTGGAAATAAGAAATTTTGCAGAAAAGAAAGAGCGGTAGTATTAGCGCTGTATACTATTCTCTCGATGAATAATTACATCGTATTTACTGATTACGTGGGGGATATTTCACACAACCCACACAGTACGTTGACAGTTGCTGAACCCGTACCTAAAAGTGGTGATGAAATAACATAGAAAATTACCATCTATAGCAAAAATCCATCCAAAACAGGAATCAGACCACGGGGTAATGGCTAGCCGAGAAATTGTTCCAGACCGCTAAGCAACTCAGACTTCCTAATTCTAGTGTCAATTTCGGTATGACTGAAGGAAACGTTATGCTCTTCCCTTTCGGTCCATAGAGGATGGTTAAGAAAAATAATAAATCCACCGAAGAAGCTTCCATCCACCCATTGGGGCCAAATCCCGTAAAGATGGCGAGATATGACATGCAAGTCAAGTGGTTATTGACCTCTGCCCATATTATGGTGAATAAATTCTAAAAAAAAGTTGTAACGAGAAGCAACTTACCTGGAACAGGACGAACCGTGGCCCCATGGACAGTTGCAGTAAAATAATAAGAGCCAGTTCTTTTTTTGATCTACTACTAATAACATTTTCCTGCGAATGTAAGCTGGAATCTTTAAGATGCACAACTTAAAGATTAATAACAATGTTAATATATTATACCGACCAGTGTCGGATCCAGGGGAGGGATTTGTAATTTCTGTGATAGTGGTTACCTATGCGTACCGCATGTCTTGTTTGTATTCATTTTTTTCCCTCTGTATATTTTTATCACGTCAATGGAGATTTATTTAATATAATTAATTATTGGTTTGTTAATTCCCCTCCGCCCATTCTTTCCTCCATATAATGACTCCAGCATATGGTCGAGGGAACGCCAGTATGGAAAGGAAGCTCGATTGCACCAATTATGTCTGCGTACACATCTCTATATTCTCCAACGAGTCCGAATTGGGCTCACCCAAATTCCTAGGATCACTACTCTCATATAACCTGCTCTGCCTCGATCCCTCTCTCATTGAGTTTCAACGGGTTAAATTGCTATGGACAACGTTACTCATACATCCGCCATCGTGAAAAGTGAAAATTTTCAACCAAACATACCGAGTTCACGAATTACGATCCAATGGCGACCAAAGTATTTGAAGATAAAATTGGAGAGATATAAACCCGGTACAAAGAAAAATAAGATGGTTTTGTTTTTATTTGTAGTTAAAATGTGTATGATAATTCGGAATTTCTTTGGAATTATCTTGTACTACTGAAGCTCAAGAAGCCTCTCAACCTATTTTGCTAGGAGAACCGAATTTGGCAAATATTATATACGAACAAATTGTGATAAAAAATGGAGTGACACGTGTTCTTTACTGGACACTATCTCACAGATATCAATTTATTGCATCACACGGTACATATCATAGTACAATTAACAAGGAAAAATGCACCCTGTTTCACTTTTCGGTATTTTACCGCACACCACAAAAACAACACTCTAAATTACCCACCCAGAGCATAAATAAACACCCTTCGCATCTGACATCATTTACAAACTACCCTGCGACACACTATGCCCATCACCTCCACACAAGGCGGAGAGTCACATAAATCAACACCCCTCAAGAAATGTGAACAACCACAAACCCCAGTCTCTCAGGTTGACAGGTTTTAATCTTTACAGCCAGCAAACCTGCTTGAGGTGAATGCAACGTGCAAGGCTTCGTGCATGAACCTCCTCTCCTCTGACGCGTCCGGATCTTCTCTGCTGCACTACACGGCCCTTCGTGCGTCGCGGTGACACCCCGTGTTCCCTGCTTACTCTCACGACCGTGGACCTGTCGATGCACTTCCCCCCTCTCTATTAACTCCCACAAAACAATCAGTAAAAAAATTCTCCGTCGATAATTGTCCTCCAATATTCGGAATAGCGTGGTTACTCGTGGCAGGCGGTCGACAAAATGCCCCCCGTCCAATTCCTAGCCAATTTACACTTCCTAACCAATTTACTATTTATTTACCCAAGCTCAATTTGACATTATTTCAAAGATGTTTTGTGTATGTATCTCGAAAAATATTTAATGTCCTTCCGACACACGTTAAGGAAGAAAAACACGTAGGAAAATTTCTAAAGAAAATAAAAACTTGGTTATTACTTACAAAAACATCAAGGTTTTGTTTTGCAATTTGCATGAAATATTTATTGAATTAAATGTAAACAATTAAGTGATATCGTAATACCATTATTATAGTAAGTGTACCCGATCATGTATTGATGTGTCTCTTTTTTGTGACCACTGTATATAATTCTGTATACCTCAGGGTCTTTTTTTGTATTAGTTTCCTCGCTGTATTGTTAAACGTTTGATCGAAAATTTTAAATTATTTTTGTTTGCTGTTATTGCTGTTTGCATGGTTCAGTTATTAGTAGCCCCAACACAGGATTATCCTTAGCGGTTATTTATTGTACACCACTCTGTAATTTCTGGAAATTAATTAAATAATTATTACCTATATTATTGTTTAAAAAATTAATTTTTTGTTTACAGTTAAATATATAAATTCATTTGTTATTATTATAATTATGAATGATTAATGACCAGAAAAAGAAGTATAAATATTCCTTTGTTAGTTGTAATGTTTTAGTAACCCATCCAAAGGGAAATTAGAGCAAGTAAACTATTTTGTAAATAAATTATTATTTGTATTATTATTCATTTATATTTGAATAAAACATCCGCAGAACAAAGTCACGCCACACTGTAGTAAAACAAAGCACCCAACCGCCGAGAACGCGTCGAACAAGCAGTTCAGCATCGGGGAAATTCCCCGATAAGGTTTTAGAAGTGTGTGGTGTGATAATTATCATATGAAAAGACTAATCTAAGCTATGGATGCATTTTTTGCAATACAATGGGTCTTGGCCAACAATGTAGAAAAGCAAAAAAAATTATAAGGAACTACCAAATGGGAAAACAAAAACAACCGAGAAAAAATGTCCTAGGTTGAGTCGGACTGAACCGACATACTTCCCGTGAACATTACAAACCGTGATGAAATTTACGTAGATCATGAACACATTAAACACATGAACTAAGATATATGCAAATGTTGATTTATTCTCAGCTGAGTAATCGGGTGAAAAAAATAAAAAACGGGGATCATAAGGGTCATGCTGTTTTCGGACAGCATGTGAAACAAATTTTCAAAAGTCCGCTTTACACAGTACATTTTACTGCGCAAACTAATGCATGAACTCTTTAATGAGGAAAATTGTACTGTATAAAGCGAAAAGTTGTTTAAGCACTCGTGCCATTGTCGGAATGACTCAATGGGAAATGGCACCTGTTCTGATTTCATTCATTTTTGAATACATTCTATGATATATTCGACGTACAATAAAGTGCACCGCGTAAAGCGGCTTTTTGAAATTTCAATCATAAAATGATTTTATTAGCTCTGGTTAATATTTCAACAACATTAGCGTTCAAAAAGTTGATCCCTTGTTTCTCAGGATATCTTTCGATAATTTTCGATAATTTTAGTGAGCATTTCAAATCAACACATTTAAATTTCTCTTTACTAAAAAAATTGATTTCCCCATCGTGGGAATTGAGTCAGAGGAAGTTTTTCTAATGAGTGATTATAATTTAATTATCTTTTATTATTTTAAGAATTATTTTAACAGAAGTCGCGCAGGGAGTTTTTTTTAGTATACAATGGGTCACAACATTATGATGCATTTGAGTACCTATTACAAATTTGCCGATTTACGGGTTATAGGAGCAATACAGGATATTATAAGGAGAAAAAATAGCAGAAGGGAGATATGATTTGATATGATTAAGTTATACCCTGAGTCATTCAAAAAATATGTACCCAAACTTACCATACTTAATATAGGAACTGTCATATTGTCGAATAAGTTACTGGCATTCAGAGAGCTTTGAATGTACAGCGGTGAGGTCTATCAAATCCAGCCAAAATTTTGCTATAAAACACAATGGCCAGGAACATCGTATTGTTGAGTGAAAAGTTTATCCTGGTCAACTCTTTTTTAAAAAATCTCAAAGCTAAAGCCAGAGCCGAAGCAGGAGCTGAAAGAGGCGTCAATGGAACAAAACAAAATGACATATTCAAGGGACACGATTGATTCTACTCGCCGCGAAGAGCGAATGAGACCGCGTTTACAGCCGACCATTCACCGTCAGTAACTAATAAACATAATTAATGCAGTTGTACCAACCCGTGCCAACTGCAAGAGAAGTAAGTTCTTCCCCTTGAGGAGTAAGGGAATGTTGTTTTTAGCAAAGAGACCGCAACACACCTGGCATTAACTTGCTGGTATTCAATTCTGTTAACTTGTCAGTACAATGAAGTTTACCATCATATCCTATCCTTTTTTCGTCCACCTGACCTCTATGGGTAGGGGGTGGGAATTTCTGTTCCCTTCCCCATCCCCTGGATCCGCAGCCGTCCGCAGCGCGCGTGGACCGGGCGAATTGCGACACCGGCTGTGCGTCTATTGTCGCCCCTTGGCCTAAGCGCACGAATCCAGTTTGTCCAAAATTATAGCGCAGTTGAAATAAACCGATTAAGCTTAAAAAGATATTTAAATTAAATATCTACTCACGATCGTATTACTTATTTGAAAAGGCCGCCATCATGGACAAACCGTGCTATTATCTTGAACGCACTCCAAGTAAGCACACAGCCTACGCCAAAAATCCAAGAAATGAACAAAATGTCCATCTCCTATGGTTTAATTAAAGGGAAAAATTCCACGTGGAAACTATTTTTTCATTTACAACCGACGGGGCTGTTTCCCGGTATTAAATCATCAAATTCTCCATTCCAGAAGAAAATTTTATTCAACACTTGAATATTTTCCTTACAATTCCGAAGTGCCCTCTCGATGAATTCAAAACGAATGTTCTCCTCCATTATATTTACAGCGAGGACCAACGTCTCTCCTCTCGCAAATTTTTATCAAATAACAGCAGAAGGCCGCCTTCACTACGCTTCAGATCACATTTTAATATTCCAAATGTTTTTCACCCGGAATGTTTTGAGGCGTTTGTGTTCTTGTCGATTCGTCCCCGCAGCGCACTTCCCCTATCCTCCACCTTGCTTTCTCGAATTTCCCACGACGCCCTCTTGCCCTTCCTCTAACGAACGAATCCTTTTTTTTAATGCGACAATGAATTTCCGCGATGTGGAAACTGAGTAACGCGCGTCGGTGGGCAAAAATCGCTGGGGAGGTTTTGCAGGAAAAACGCCACTGATTTACAATGAACCATTTATTATGAAACTGTATAGTAACAACATAACAATAAAAACGAATTTGATTTCTAACTGGAGAAATAGCAGGGAATGACGGGTAATTTCGTCACCGGACGAGCGGTTGCCTTGGTAAAGTCGCTCATTGCTTACTAGGCGATAGCTTCAGTACCACTCACGTGTACTATCACGCATGAGCTACGGCTGCTAATGCTCAGAATAATTACACACAAAACTACGGCGAAAATCTCTCCCAGGATATGATTATTCTAGGTTCTGAAAAAAGAGGAAAATATATGGGCTTACATATCGAAATACTACCCTTCAAGCCGCCGCGTTGGCATGTGGCAGGGGGTGTTAGGATACCAGCCGTGTAAAGGCGTTATGGATATAGTTATAGGGAGGTTAAATGGTTCAAAACTCTCAATATGTGCGCGGAAAGGAAATGTTTTTGTACCTCTCTGTTCGGTGATGTATATCACTTTTCATCGCTTCTATCTGACGTAGAGATGTGGAGAGGCGTCAAAATGACATTCGCCGTATTACGCTGAAGAACAGGTGTTCTGGTTTCCTCAAGCAAAATAAGCCTAGCATATACCCCCCGTGTCTCTAGCGGTTCCCAACTTAATCTTCCTAAAACCTGTGAAACGCTCTTTATTCTGTCGCAGTTGCTTTTAACGAATGACACAGTTTTCGCTTGCATATTTTTATTATTTTCCGGATCAACTCTTTCCATTCAGGGTCCCAAACGCTCGCGGAGTATTCCATGTGTGGCGTAATCAGAGCAAAGAAGCATTTCTCTTTCACTTTTTAATTCCAGGACATACCAAATAAAAGCTTGATGAATCCTAGTTTCCTTAAAGATGAGCCGGTATCTGTAGGCATCTAATCGCGGCCCTAATGAACACTGATCTGAAAACTAGAAGTTATGCGCATTCAAACCAAACGTCACGTTTCGATGATCGAGTTGTCTATCGTCTTCAGGGCTGAATGCTCATCCAGATGACGATGGACAATTCAAAAATAAAAACATTCCCAGGACAAACAATTTCTGTCATGTAAAAATTGGACACATTACTCATGCTTTAGTCCACCATAATGAATTTAGTCCACATATTGTTTAGATTGTTGGGAATGAATTCATTTTCAAAGGCCATATCATTCCCCAGAAATGCACTGTTTTTTGAAAAACCACTTTTCTTTCCCTTTTTACAGCCAAACTGAATCAACATTTTTTGTTTTTTCTAACATCATATTCGTACTGAGCAATCTGAAGAACTACCCAATTTCAAATCAATCTAATGATATTTCATGTTTGGGCCAGCTTTTCTGGTTTTGGCCCACTCTGCGTCGGCAGCAATGCACTGCTCATTCCGGTGAAGATCCCGAATAGAACATAATAACATCATTAACCGGGTAATCCTCCGATCTCACTCAACTTATGAACACATTTTTACACTTCAACCACTCCGTTAAATGCGAGCCCACTAGATACGCGCTCAGACTGAACAGAAAAGCGAATGCTAGCGCATACCTCCAAAGACCTCCGTGAGGGACGCCATCGACGAGTAACTTAAACCATACACTTAAATAGTGCTTCCCGTGATCTCCGCACTTGGCGATAACGTTGAAAAATCTAATAAAATGTCACCTCGCAAAGCACAAAGTCGCCTACACTCATGGTGATCAGAAGTGATGCACTGAACACAATCAGTAGGATTGGATTGAACCGTGCACTTGGTTCCTCCCCCACCCATCCCCCCTATTTTGCCGAAGGAACCCTGCCCGGGAATCGACTCAGCCTTTCCACAGTGGGCGAGATGAGAGGGCCAGTGTCAAAAGGGCCGGGGCAAGAGCCCCAAAGTATTAATACAGGGGATATGCCACAGACTGGGGATTTTTCGCTGGTGTCTGGAAGTTGGGATAGAGGTCGCAGCAGAGCCGTGGGAACTCGATGCCTCTGCGCCCTCAGCACCATCCGCCGCTCGCCGAGAGAGGAGTGCCCGATCTCCCTTTTTTATCCATCTTCCTTACCCTTTCCTTTTCTCGCGACCGTTTGGGACCGCCATCGACGTCTTATTGTAAGTCATTATATTAAAGTTCTTCTTTTTGATGAATCTGGCCTTTTTTTGTTTTGCGTCAACCGATCCGCGGGAAAACGCCTCAAATGGTAGCAGAGCGTGGTTTCTGGTGTCTCGCAGGTGAAGATGGAACCGTCGGATATACCGCGAGGTACTTCTTGGATAAATGATTTATCGAAAAATGCTGCGGTAGATACATGCGTGTGGTTTGGACTGAACGGGGAAGGGACGCTAGATGAAATCCGAGCTCGGCTCAGGGATTATGTCCGAGGGATGTAGAGAGAGAAAAGAGATCCCCCAGAGGTAGGAATTCCGCCGATGGGTATTACGAGAGGCACGCTTAGGGAAATAGAACTAGTGGTAGCTGCTGCATCTAGATGGGAACTACGGTTTAGCGGCGATAAGTATGAAAACCCAATGGGGTTCCTCGAATTATTGAACCGGTTCAGAAGCCATGCAGGGCTAGACGAGGACATTAGTCTCAAAATACTACCCGAAGTTTTACAGGACAAAGCGAGAGAATGGTTTAGGGGAAAAAATTTTATACGTTTCAGTAATTTTGAGCAAGCCTTTCGAGAAACCAATGGTGCACCTAGTTATGACGTCCGCTTGAAGCGTGATCTATTCGATAGGAAATAAGGGCCTAGGGAAGATATCGGGGAGTACGTGTCCCTAATGAGAAGGATGAATGGGAGACTCAGGGTTGGGTTAGGCGAAGAGAAACTAAGGGACCAGGTGCACGGTTCAGGATCAAAGCACTTGCTTAGCACTTTATGAAAGTTGTCTGGCTGTCTGTTCGATAATATAGCAAACACAAAATCAGCACACATGATATCCTGTATACAAAGTAACTTCTAATATAAACAGCTGAAATTTGACTATATCGAAATGTGGATGGATTCCTACGAGAACATCCAAGAACTCTTTATGTTTAATATAACTTAAATTAGAAAATAACTTTAATGATAGCAATTCAAATGCATGGAAAATATATTTTATCGTAGTTTTATAATCCTTAAAGGTCTAAAATTGATATAGCAATCAATGAAATCCTAATTCCCTTAAATCTGAAAGCTGATGGCAAAGCTTTGTCATTTACGACGAGGAAAAACTTGTCTCCTTAAGTTCTTCACACATGTTACAGAAACCTGATGTCTAATACCCACCGAAGTCAAGCAAAACTGATCGTAGAATATGATGCGCAGTGTTTTTGGAGCGGACGGGAAAGAATGAGTGAGGAGTGGTCGATGTCGCCACTGCCTCTGCACGTTTATGCGGAGGAAGTGGTTAGGGAATCGGAGGAGGAGAAGGATGCGGGAATAAAGGTAAGGATGGGGGAACTGATAAAGTCAATGAGGGTCGCATGTAAATTAACTAATGTAATAATATGTTATGAAGGTCGCGGAAGGAAAGATTTTACTAATATGTAACCAACATCATTGTCATTAGCTAATGCAAGGAACGTGTTCCCAACTCGCTTAAAGATTGAGAGGATATGATTAACTAATTTTAGAAACAAATACTTTTATGACAATGTACACATTTAAAATCAAGTTCATGCGGTAGTCACTCTCACGGATATTAGGCAGATTTACAGCATAAAGACGTCAATGTGAACGAGAAATCAATCTTACTCTTTCGATTAAAACTGTTTATTAGAAGCAATAAGTCCTGGCTAACTGAAAAAAAATGAAATACAGGTATTTTACCGCCTATTTCTTAAAGTTATACGCAACTTACTGTCACAATTGAAGTCAAAATGCCTATTTATAGCTACGAAATACCATGCAAGCCACCACTAGGGTGTGTGGCACGGAGTAATTCCACCCCGGGCATGAAGCACTCATCCCATCTCCTATGGCTGGATAATCGTGGTCACTAAAAATATATTCGAGGAATAATCTCCATATTTGGTCAATTAATTTTGGTTTTCAATAGGCAACCCTTTCATCAGTAACAGCAGGATTTTATTTAACCAAATAATTAAAATGGCGGACTTAAGCATTTGTTTTGACTCGCATAATAAAGCCTGATCCCCCTTTAGATGAACTCTTCACACGAGGTCTCACTCTCGCTCTCTTGACGGGGCGAAATTGAGCACCTTGAATGAGCATCGTTGAGATCATCGCTGGGAAAACACAGTGTGAAGCGATCGCAGGGCGGGCGACGAGAAACGCCTTTCACTTGCGTTGCCCAGCAACCTCCAAACGAACGAACCTCTCCACGTCTTTCCCTCGCCCGCAATCACGCCTAGCACCCCTCCCCCATCCCCCCTCCCAAATACCAATCACGCGATAAACACATTTATCTCTTCCTCTTGGGTGTCAGAAGTGATCCTCCGACTGGCGGAGAATTTTCCGAAAATCCTCACAATCACCGTAAAAGTGAAAGTTATATCGAAGGGTTTGTGACCACTGCTATCGTAAGTTGGATGACCTGGGATACCGTAACTGCGGAGTCCCTCCGATCCGCTATTACTTCGCCGACTGCTGTCAGCAGTCTCTATTAGGGAAGTTCGTGTCTAATACCCGTTTACGTAACAGAGAGGGAAAAGTCCTCCCTCAAAATTGAAAGCTAAAGCAGTCACCATCAAGATGAAATTAATTTGAATTCAATAACTGGGGCTAACTGAAGAAAGCAGTTCACATTTATTGGCGCATACTATTATTATCTCTATATACATTAATGAGCATACAAAGCCATTTTTTACAGAGCTCAAACATACATTTGTGAATTAGGATTCAAAAAGTCCAAAACATTATCATCCGAAAAATAGCCAAATGCATCTCAAATAGTGCGATAAAAACATTTTGTTAATATTTTATAACCATGGCGTAAATGGAATCTGTAATAAAGTATGAGTGGCTCTTTGTCTCAGAGATTCTCGTGATTTGGAGTTTTTCAAGAGACACTTCGGTTTTTCCACTTGAAAAAACTAAATTTTAGGATTGAAAGTCAGCCAGTGTCGCCCTTAGAAGGAAATACATAAACAAATATATGACTTCGTCTCATTGAGTACCAACTACAAATGAATCAATAATAGCTTTATAATTTTCGCAATAGTTATGTTTACAGACGACCGGTTCCAGAGCAAAGGCAAAAGATACTCTTTGGAACAGGCCCCTGAGGGATAATTTGTTAAGGTCTGAATTCGCGTGTCTCGAATATGACAAAATTTTACGTCACATTGACTAGAATTTCAAACAGTAGAAATCAATAAGTATTTTCCCGGGGCTTTGACGTCACATTAACAAATTTTCCGATATTCGACCGCTTCGAATCTTAAATGAATAAGGTCTCCTCGTCCTCTCGCTCGGAAAGACCTCCTCATGCCACGCATAACATATCCTGCTCGTCGTGTCGCGAGACTCTCCACCCGTCCGACTAAACATCGGTTTACTACCCTCTCGAAAATAAGAATGAGAGTGAGGGAGAGACGTCATTCAAGGTGGCTTCGCACATGGTAGTCACTTCCATGGCAGTAGCCTTGTACGTCTCTAGCAAGTGATACATCGACGTGTAAACACGGACATGCATGGTAGTGTTGCGGGCCGATAGCAGTAAAAATCAACCGAGGTTAGCACTAGCAAGGAAAATAGATGGGCTTCTATTTTGCCCGCCAGTAGCAATTTGATGCTGATAGATAAAATGGCACCTTGGTCACTAGGCTGTAAGCGGAGATTTTAACTATAAACAACGAAAAAATTAGTAGGTGTTGTTGCACATGCCAATATTTAATTGAAATTGGCTTAGTTTTAAATGTAAAAACCAAGTTTTAAATGGCAGGTAATACGATTAGGAAAGCTTTATAAATTAATGTTCTTGCATTATTTTAAAATGACTAAAAAATATTCATACTTGATACGCTGAAATAATACACATTAAATCTAATTCATATGAATTTATTAATTTCACGAATGCCTGTGGTACTCGAGCAGAACGATTTACGAACGTAATGATTGCGAAATTAAAGCAATTTTCGAAATTATCACATCATCGTTTACTTTGATCATTCATTTCTGGAAACTGCGTGTGAAAAACTGGAAACTGCATGAAAACAGAACAATATCCGGCATAAAGCGATACGATTCGAGATATCGCTACGCTCGCCACCTCAATAAGAGTCAACCTCCTCGAGTAAAGTCGCCATAAGGAACGCTCGGGAGAAAGACAAACAGGTTCCTCGTGTATTAAATGACCCGTTATCGCAGCGTCTTGCCATTCACAAGACGGCATAACCAGCTCAACGCCCACAAGCCACCCGTTACCCCTGCGACCACCACTGCGCCTCACATTGGCCGCCACTAATTGCAATGGCGAAGGGCTGATACAGAGATCCACAGCCACCCTCTCTCCTTTCGGGGCAATCTGGACTTTTATGTTCCCCGAGTCACGGCCGCTGCATTCTAGCATCGTCTCTTCCCGGACGAATTTCTTCCGCAAGCGAGTAAACGTTTTAAAATAAAGGCAAAAGCGGAGAAAGCAAAAGGAAGGCGGAGAGAGGCATGAGTCGTAACGAGGAGAGGACAAAATCAGATTTCCAGCCTCTCCCTCGGTCGTAAAATGCCTTCGCCCTCCCGACTGAATGAATGAAGAAAGGCCCTTCTCTCACGGACTCTCTCCCACTTAGTCCTTTTTTTACACAAGGCACTTAAGTGGGTCGGATTATTTTTTTAAAATAAGCGCATCCACTCGAGAAGATTCGCCGGTGAAAGGGAGAGAGATGGACGAGGTTATTTTTCTTCCGACGAGCAAGGAGCCTTCATCGGATCTCCTCTTAATTAAGGAGTTGGCCCGAGTACTCAGACACGATCGTAAAAAGAAATACTCCCGGTACCTTTGAGGAATAAAAATACGGGTTCCCCTCTTTCATCGCTCATTTTGTTGCCCTGTAAAATAAAAGCACTCCCCCGAGCCATGGCCGTCAGCGGAGGAAGAGGAGACTGAAGAGAATGAAACATGCCAAGATCGCCGAATTCATCGCTTGGGTTTCCGCTCCGGAAAGGCAGAACGAGCCAGTGGAGCGCAGAGAATCACAGCTTGCGTCGAGAGGAGAGGGCCGAAGAGATGATAAACGGAGACGAGAGATATAACTACACGGTGAACGCTGGCAAAAAGTAAAGGTGACGAGGACCAGAGATAATCAGATTTGAAAGCATCCCTCATGATTTTTTTCTGCATTATTTGTTATATTTTAGTATTCATAAATAGATCAGATGCAGTATATTAACGAGTTATCTGCATATTGGCGTGTATGAAACCACTCACAATGATTCCGAGCTCGCAACTATGGAAACACGTTGTACAACAACGAACGAATGGACATTTCGCTAAGTTGGACGGATTAATTAAGTGTCTGATTTATTGTTCCTTGTAACTCTAACTGCAATATTCAATTCTACCAACGATATTCCTAAGAGAAACACTCGATTGTGAGTTTTATCGTGATCATGAGCTCGTATTTTTACGAGTGGTTTGGATTAATCAGAATCTAGAACCATTCGTTATTGTACCGCGGGACTTCTTAGCTACGTGATCGGAATCATTCTGATTGGTTACAAAAACACCCCCCCCCTCTAGTTCCTGGATTGATCTCGCATTATTAGATACTACTGACTACTTTTGGTCTGTACCTAGCGGCTGGGGAATGGGCTAGGATCTGATTTGAACAGAGACGAGTTCTGTATACCTAACGCGGAATCACTTCGTGCCACACCCCCTACTGGTGGGCTTGCACGAAACTTCGTAGATGTAGATGAATCACGAACTCGAGCATTAGGACAGAAGTATGCACATATAAATATGAAAATGGAAGGACAAGATTCGGTAGGCGTGTTGAGAAAAGAAAGTGATCGCCTGGAGAGTTCGTAGAGACAAAAACATATGAAGGGGTTTTTCATGAAGGCCAAGCAAACTCAAATAGTAAAAGACCAGCGAAATAAGACATTGAGAAAAAGAAATATTGCAGCAATTTTACTTCGCACACTTGTGGAATGTGCATCAAAACTGATGGCATAAAGCATCAATGAAAAGATATTGTATCCGTCACTTGTTTGAAGATGCAAAATAGTGAATTTGTAAAAAATAAAGTCAAAGTTATATTTTCACAATCATCGAAATAAATCAGCAACAAGTTTAAAGTAAATCTTAAATTCACAAACGATCACTCTAAGTAATATACATATGCATGCCTTGAAGTTAGCGGAGGCAACCGAGGGTAGATTCACATATATGACACAGCAGCCATTTCGTGACGAAAAGTCAAGACACTCAATTCACTGAAATATATCCTCCATTAATGCCACTATTTCTCGTTTAGAGATATTTGCATAAATATATACAAGAGTGAGAACGAATTTAATGCTATGTAGAAGCATGTTTGATCTTTTAAATACGAACATGAAATGTATATTACCACCCAGATACAATTATTGTGTTTGCATACGTTTCTCTTTAAAGACCTCTACAATTATGACTTAAACTTAGTACTTCATGTGTCTCTTACGCTTCTGCAACCCTGTAAAATTTCCAAAAGGTAGACTCAATGCTTGGCCTTTTAAACTCTAAAAACAAATGGAACTTCTTTAATGCGGAAATAATGATACGAATCGCGAGTCAAAAGAGCCGGTAACTCAAAGGAAACCAAAGGGAAAGACCCGAAAAATAAGAGCTTCAGAATACAATGGGAAATCCGCAGAAATATGGAAGTGGCGTATTTCCATGGTATTTTGTGACTCAATCCCTGCTTTTATAAATTACAAAATAGCCCCCATGACTCATATCTTAGCTCTAAAGAATTCATGCGTGAAATTCCTGGCAATCTCTGCATGACCCAGGGTATTGTTTTTTTTAATTTTCTCATCAATACCCTCGACAATGGCGACGTGTTAGTCATGAATGTAAAGCGATCGGCTTTTCAACAACTCGTCTGGGTTCAAATTGGTCGATGCATTAGACCTTTGATCGTGGGATCGTAGAAAACCAGAAGAAATTAAATACTCTTCGAGGTTCAGTTATTAATTATTCCCTCAAACAACTATCAGGTACTCAAGGACATAGATTGTTACGGAGCACCAAACTCCCGTTTGTAGATCACAATGGCTCCGAGGAGTATAGGTAGAGAAACAATTATGTGCCTTAGAACCACTTTCACAAAAGTGTTTATAATGGTAATCTTGTCATTATTTATCCGCCAATATCTTTCAGAATTAAACTTGACGGTTATATTAACCATAAAAATTTGATTTTAATAAGAATTCCTGGAAAAGTTCATTTCTTCGGAAAAGTTCCGATCTGTCCGAAAAGTTCCGATTAACAGGTCCCAAAAATTCTCCATTAAAACACGTTCCATTTAACGAAATAGGTGAAGATTTGTTGTTCCAACCGCACTTGTCTCACCTTAACAAAAAGTCCAATAACTTTCTCCGCGCTCTCAAAACCCAGTATTTGAAAAATCAAAAAGTAAATTTGCAATGAGCATATATTAATGTATTGCAATATTCTCTCAATTTCTCTTAAAATAATCCCCCAGAACATCAGCTACAACTTAAATTCCCTGATACTAAATCGTGTCACGTCTGTGAAAGACCTCGGCGTATTGATGGATCACAAACACACCGACTGTGACCATATCCTCGCTGTTAAAAGTAAAGCGATGTCTCTCCATGGCCTCCTCTACCGCTTCACAGAAATTGCAGATCCACAAATATTACACCCACATTTTTCAACTACTCTTCTTCCACTCATTATGTATTGCTCCCCCATTTGGTCCATTTCCGCTCCATCTACGAGGGTAGTTTTATTTTTTCAACCTCCGATTGTCCATACATAAAAGACAAGTGAATATTTAAAAAATTATATTATTACTAAAAGTTATGTACACTTATGGTTACTTTTCGAAATAATCACCTTGACTATTGCGGCATTGGTCGTACCTGTGGACTAGCCTAATAATACCCTCTTCATAAAATGTTGCCGCCAATGAATTTAAATGAGTCTATACATTGTCGTGAACCTCCACGTTAGCTTGGAAGCGCTGCCCTCCCAGCCACTTCTTCAGTTCAGGGTAAAAATGGAAGTTACTCGGCGCTAGGTCGGGACTGTATGGCGGGTTATCGAAAATGTCCCGTTGAAATGGCTAAAGGAGCCGTTGTGTTGCACCAGCACTGTAAGGACGGTCGCTGTCATAGACCGGGGCATTGTGGGCCAACATTTTTGAGACCCAACGAGCACAAAGTTTTCTGAAGCCTTAATGTTTTGTAATGATAGAGTACAGATATTATCTTGAAACTTCCGGAAATTCCATAGACAAAGCACTTATAGTGAACCTACGGTTTTCTTTAACCACTTTGTTAACTGGTTGAACAAAGCCGTCTGTAGCGACAGACTTGCGTCATTGACCCCCTTAATCATGCACATTAGTTCGGCCATATTTAAATTTGTGACACCATTCACGCACAACCCCATCACTCATTAAGTTTTTTCAATTCCCTCTGCTCATTCTTCGGTGAATTACTATTTCCTCCTGCTTGCAGGAAACGAATAACGCTTCGCAATTCGCATTTGGCGGGAGAATCAATTGAGGCGGTCATGTTTATGTGACTGCTGCTCAGCACAGACTGACGACTTGAACTCGGCAATGACAGAGCGTGAAGTGCGAGAGATGTGCAGTTGCCGACTGCGCACACCACCCGCCTGTCGCTTGTCTGGCGCTTATGCTGAGCGATCGGAGGTTTAAAAAAAAACCGCCCCGTAATATTTTGATCCCTAAGAGTGTTACTTCTTTCTTCAGTAAAATCGTTAAAAACAGAGTCTCTCATTTCAACAATATGCCAGCTGATACCATAATGTCTATTCTCTCCATACCTGATCTCCAAAAACAATGCTCGAAACTGACCTTAGGCTCATCTACAGCATTCTCAACTCACCTACTAACTGTCATGAACTGATCTCTAGCCTCAGTTTTAGAATCCCGTGTAGATCCATTTGCACGCATCCTCTACTCCATATGCCCATTCCCAGGTTATTCGTAATCAAATACCATCTTCTAATCCGCCTCTCCTTCCTGATTAATTCTCTCGCAGACAACCTTGACCCGTTTTCGCTTTCCTCTTACCCGTTCACCCGCCACGTTCTTTCTCACCTAACAGGCAATACCTAAGCACCCTTCTCCAAGAGTCTTTAAATTAATTTTTTCTTCATCTCAATATTGTCAAAGATGTTATATATATTTGAATGTATCTGTCTCGCCTTTCACGTGTTGTTATATTGTGCTGCTGTAAATTGGCATTTATGCTGTATTTGGGCAATTTCTTAAATAAGAAATAGAATATTTTACTATTTTAGAATAAGCAATTTTGCATTCTAACACTATTAAATGATGGAATTCCTCTCGAAAATTATTCTGAGGGAAAAATATTCACCTAATCGGATCTTCGGGCGGGGACCACTAGGAGAGGAACTCCAGCTACAAAAGACAAATGCAGGATGGGGACATGGAATGTGAGATCCTTAGGGGCGAGCAGGAAGCTGAGAACGTTATGATAAGTATAGAGAGGCTGGGGGTGGATATACTGGCAACCAGCGAGATTAAATGGACGGGGGCAGACCACTTATTGAGCAATGATTATCGAGTAATATACTCGGGGGACGACCAGAGGGTCGCAGGTGTAGGCATCGTACTGAAGAAAGAACGAAAAAGGAGAATAAAGTAACTGTAGCAGTACAGAAAGAGGATTGTGATGGTGAAATTGGAAGGACGCCGTGTCAGCGCATGTCTACATGCCGACGTCTAGCCTTAGACAATAAGAAATAGAAGAAGAGAACGAGCAAATTGAAGAAGTTCTCGTTGTTGTAAAGGGGAAAGGCAACCTCTTCATAATGGGAGCCTGGAACGCAGTGATAATGCAGGGAAAAGAAGGACACACTGTCGGATATTTCGTACACTGAAAAAAAAGTGCATACACTCTACTGCTAAAACGGATTGGTGCTTTAGTTTTGCTGAATCAGCAGATTTTCTGGCAGCGGAGCTATGTAAGATACTGTACACTCAGTCGCATTTAGCTGGGTACCTGTAGATTTACAGCAGACGGTGTTTAGCTGCACAGCTATATAATGTGGTTGGTAGGCTCATCCGGTTAGCTGTACAGACTCGCTTCCAACTAGAGTCACGTGACTCGGCTCCGTCGCTTATTAGCGGACCTATGGTTGTCTCATTCCGCCATTGTTTCTGTCTAGTGCAGAATGGACCACGAGGTCAACCTCGGGTGATAGCTTGAAGCCATAACAGAGATTTTAGGCGAAAATACCAAAGATACTGGTGGAATTGCTTTTCTCAAGTCTGGCGGATGCAGCGTGTAGTACTGTTGCCGGATCAAACTGAGCATTTTAATTATTTGATCTTAGTCTTTGTCAGTGTGTTGTTGCGCTCCGTAGTGCTTCATGAGTGTTTTATTCAACGAAAAAGGAAGAGTTAGTGAGATGATTAGTATGGTTTCGAGCGTCTTAAAGTGGTTATCTCCTCTTATTCATCTCGTTTTATCAGTGCTATATCTCACAGCATTATAAATTGCATAAATCATTGTGTGTGTATTGACTGTTTTTGAGGGTAACGATTGCATTTTTAAATTTATCGGACCTTAGTGCTCTTCATTTGTGTTTTTAGATGATTACTCTACGAGATAAGAGCCCATTTTAAAGATTGTGTCGAGGAGGAAGCCTCGTAAACAATTTACAAGTGCATATTAGTTTTCGTGACTACTGCATCAAGTGAGGTGCTTCAGAGTAATAAACTCGAGTATATTACTGTTTGTTGTCGTAGAAATATGTCTTACATTGATATAAAGACGTACCATTGTTATTGTATTGAATTGTAATGATTTCGCTCAGGTAATGATTGTAATTTCGAATATGTTTACATCAAAGCGCTGATCTGTTTACATTCTTCCGTAAGTCTATTTCGTTTCGTTTTTGTTTTGGTTGTAGAACGTTGTTATGGTTCACACTGAAAAAATTTTTCTTACAGTGCTTCAACAGTTAATCGCATCATATTTTATGTTTTATCTTGTAAGTGGATAAGTTACATCAGTTTCGTTTTATTTAATGCTCAGAAAGGATTCATGAAGGGACAAATAGGTATTCAGATAAAATAGTGACAATGTTCGCTGTACCGTGTGCATGTTAGTTTATCGTCTACAAAATGATGGTTAGTATGTGAATGTGACTATTGTTACATTTTCTGTGTAAATGGCAGTTATTATCCATTAACTAAAGGCAAACATTTTCCATTTTTAGTGTTTTTATATTGACGGAACGGTGATTGTTTGAATATAACCGATACCTTAATTTGGAACGAGTGGATGGAGTACGTTAAACTTTGATGTGGTAAAGCTGCAGTGTGTCCAAATGATTTTATGAACGATCTGTGCAAGTTTGTGGTGTATTACTACGTGTGGCAAAAATAAAGTTTATAACATGCACGTATTCCCGATTTTTCTATACATTCAGCTTCATTGTTTCTAGGGCAGTCGCTACCTACAATTATGTACTCCGATACGATAGTGGCGATAGTAACATAACTAGATCAGTAGCTCACTGGAAAGGCTCTAAGAATAGGTAGCATGTTTTTCGTATGCGAGTAAGATCACTTAGTAGCTGACTAAGTTAGTCGCCTACTAGCACCTTTTGGTTGAAATCTATGGATACGGCCGTACGTGTCTAAGTTTGACGGTAAGTATCAACTGCGAAATGTTTGTTATGATTGCCTACTAGAACTCTTCCACGGAAGAAAACTTTAAGCAAAACGTATTGAATAAGTTGGTAGCTTGCGTTAGGTAAAATATTTTTCATTCCAGTATTGAGATATTTTTCATTTCATGTGATTAAACTTGTTCAAAATTATCCAGTATGCAGCCAAGTGTAATGATTTCAGATTTATTCGACACCGCATATACTACTTCCATTTTTGTGATGCACAGGAAAGTTATTTTTGCTGAAGAAGTATTTTATGTATAAATATATACATATTCGTAATATACCTTAGACCAGCTAGAAAGTTAACAGATTATCGGAAATATATCTAAAAAATAAATGAAGAAGAAGAAATATGATCAAAGATGGGACGAAAAAATTCTGACGGAAAAAGAAGACGGAAAAGATTCGCCGTAGGCCGTTGACAGGAAACTAAAATATGGGATAAATGGTCACCGAAGAAAAATGGGAAGAGCTGAAGGGGACAATCGCAGAAGCAGCTAGAGAGCCGACACGAAGAGGCCATAGATAACTACAGAGATTAGCATATAGAAGAAAATAAAAGAACCCCAGAAACAAAGGTGAGGCAACACTCTACAAGAAGCTTAGAAAACGAGTCAACCAAGATCGCGAGAAGGCTAGGGAGGTTGGATCGAAAGATTACGCGTAAAAAAAGCACGAATTAGCCAAAAAAGCAAATCGGTTAGATGCATTTCTTTTCCCTTTTATCAATAGAAATCACTAACGAGAACAAGAATATTAATTTCCTCGCAAATCTGCACGTAAGCAAAAATTGCTCTTTCCTGCGTAAGGCAGTCCGAGCGAGATAGTTCCATAGATCTTGAATATATTCGAGGCGACCATTTTCGAATTATACGTTTGAATTTCACCAGATGTAGGACACATCAATTAAATATTGCATTATTAATGGTACAATAATATAGTTTTATACGACAGAAATTATAAGTTATTAAATGAAAATATCTAGGTAAGTCTTTAACTTGACTCATTTTTTTCTCGCGGTTTTTCGTGATACCCAAGAACCTACTGCGGTGACAAAATGATTAATTTTCAAATTTAGTTGAGAAAACATACTAATTACACGCTGTTCGTTTTTTGCGACATCTAAGTGTTAGAAGTACATCATTTTGCAAATAACGTCTCTCTGGAGCGTAGATACGTGCCGTTTCCCATGTAAACGGGCTGGTATTTTTTGGAAAATAACTCCGAAAGTAGGTAATGCAGTAAGGGATTTAATTTTTGGTGTCTTTGGAAGAGTGAGATATTTTTCTTTAAAATGAGACCAAATTCATTGATTTCTAAGAAAAATGATTTTTCGCTCTAACTACCTTAAGCAAACATTGTAATCGCGTACGAAGCGTCATCCCCAGCCATCTCCATGATTGGAAGGGAACTGCCAAGAGAGAGGAGGAGGAGAAATAGAGAGAGAGAGATGGTTATCACTGCGATCACCGGGTCATTAACGTCGCGAAATCCACTTGGCACTCCGATGGAGAGTGATTCAATCGCCCCGCCCTCCCTCCGCATCGTCCGCTTCGCCTAGCCTCGCTCGATATCCCCTCCGAATTGGCGAACCCTCCCCCCTTCCACCGAACCACCCACCTTCGAAGACGAACCCTTCCTTCTCCCCCTCTCACTCCCCCTCCGGCGAACGGGGGAGGTAGAAGGAGTGGGGGTAGGAGGAGGCGGGAGATGTTTCCGTTTCGGGGAGAATCTCAATTCTGGAGAAGTCGGGTGCCGTTTGATTGACGCGAACCGTTCCGGAAACCAATTAGCCAATCACGCCCAGGTCTGCGGGGGGGATCAACTCCGCTCTCGCAGATGAACTGACGCTTCTGGAAAGGGCTCACCTGAGCGACGGCGACGGAAAACAAAAGGGTCATCTTTCGTATTTCCCTATCACTCCTTTCGCCAAGCACACTCCTCGAACATTTCAGATTTATTTCCTTCAAGCTCACCCGCGCATCACTCATACTTACTCCATTATTCGTATGCTCCCGATCCGCTGATGAAGTATAGTGCATCGCGTTTCATCAATTGTTCCAACGGAGAATGCTGTTTCTGCTTTCATTGAGTTGAAATGCCACCACAGTGCGCCAGATAATTAATTCTCTTATCACGCCTAAATATAAGTAAATTTGTTCGTCGTCGATTCGTCGATTAAATATTTTCAACAGAGAGCGAGTACATAAAAGGAGAAGGGACTAAACGCCTGAAATGCAAAGGGAGAGGAGGGAGGAGAGAAGTGTAAAGGTATAATTAATGTCTCGCGTAAGTATTATGACCAAATTGTTCGCCATATTTAGCGATAGACACAAAAATGGAGCGTACAGCTTGCATTCTAACAGGGTGTAAACGCGGCGGTTGGAGCTATTTCTGTCAATGAACAAAATGACGTGAAACTTTGAAAGCGTGTGATTATTAGTAATATTTATAGATATGTGAAAAAAATATGTATGTTACCGATTTGGTGTATTGGCAAATTTGATGCTACTTTAATACGTAGCCTTTTGACATTTCACAAATATTTCTAAATTATAATTTGATTGCATATGTAGAGATTTTCCTTTAAAAGAGAAGTAATATGTTTTATACAATATTGCTAACAAATATCGAGGTATCATCCCGAATAAATAAATGTATTCACATGTAATTTTCTCTTAAAATTTCGGATTCCGCGCTGTAAATCAAAGTGATAACGATGCTAGAATTGAGGCAAGATTCTAAAATATTACTCTTGAATTTGTTAATACTTCCACGTGCATGGTTATTTTCACCGCATAAGCAAATGCAGTTTGTGTAGCGAGGGTCGTGAATTTTTTTCGACTAGGAAATTTATTATCATGAGTGGTGCTCAATGATTCACGATTGGCGCTCCAACCGCTTCAACAGAGCGACTCGAAGCAGACGGAAGCAAAGGAAGGAGTCGCCGCGGGGGAGGTCGGAAGAGGGGATGGCGATGAGCGGGGGTGGGGAGAGGGGGATGTGGAGCCGGGAGGGGAGGTAGTCGAATCGAGCAGGCAAAGGGAGCGCAGTAGAATGGGGGCGTCAGTCAATTCGAATGGGACTTCCATCATCTCGCCATCTCCGCTTAAAGTTCTCGCCAAATCCTTAAATCTCCTTTGACTAACGCTCACCAAGCCCCCAAGTCACCCCCGGGATTCCCCACTCAAAATTCATTCTCCTTTCCCTTGAAAACACTTCCTCTTCCTGAGAAAAGAGATCCCTCCATTATGAATTTCCCAATTAAGTTCCACATCCCTGCCACTGAGAGCACTTATGCTGACGTCAATATCGTAGTACATAATTTAGACATTCCTGACTTAAATGAGCAGACGGCTGCCATAGCCATTAAACCTGAGGATATAACTAAATAACTGCGTTTGATCAAACGTAACAAGTCCCCAGGTCCATACATGCCCGCGTGCTCAAGGAGATAGAGCCACGGATTGCATCATACTTCGAAATCATATATATCAAATCATTATCTGAAGGCAAGGTGCACCAAAACTGTAAAATAGACGTTTCATCAATACGTAAATAAGGAAACTGACATGACCCAGGATATTACCGGCCTATATCTTTAACGTCACTTTCATGTAAGATTATTGAATACATTGCTGTTTGCTATATTACGAATTAAAATCGAAAGTTCTTATGTCAGCACGGCTTCCGGAAGAGTAGCTCCTGCGAAACACAGCCTGCGCTCCTCCTCCATCATGATATCCTAAAATTTGATGAATAGAAAAAGCAAGTCGATGCGATATTCCTTGATTTCAACAAAGTAGATGGCAAAGTTCCTCATAAAAACTCACAAACGAATTGCTATCATGGGGAATTAATAGAAAAACAGTGAATTGGATTAGAGACTTTCTCATTGTTCGAAAACAAAAAATAGTTATTGATGGTTTTAGCTCTGATATGGTCGAAGTCACATCCGATGTTCCTCAAGGAAGCGTGATCGGCCCTCTCTTATGCATTATTTATATTACTGACCTAAGTTCTCGAGTTTGCAGTAACCTAGGATTATTTGCAGACGATAAGGTAGGCTACCGCGAAAGACGTGGACTTAGAAGTTCCATCATCTGACCTTAACAACGTTAATTCGTAGTGTCAGGAGTGGAGGCTAGAACAAAATCTCAGGAAATGCACCACAAAACACTCCTTGCAGAAGTTATCGCAGCAACGCCATATCTACGCTTTGGATGGAATTAACATAGTCTTCAGATATAGTTTTATACCTTATAATTACCTCAATTTCTCCGCGAATACTCCGCTAGCATTTGGGACCTTGGTCATAAAGGTTTAACGAAAAAAATTAATAAAATACAAATATAAGCAGCACACTTCGTTAAATGCTGGTACGAGCGAACCTACAGCGTCTCACAACTTTTGGAGGGATTAAGGAGGGAACCCCTACAGACTCGGAGGCTGCACGCTAGGCTTAGGTTGCTCGAGAAATCCAGAACTGGTGAGTTTCCAAGCAACGCAGAGAATACTTTCATGACGCCCCACTACATTTCTAGGTCTGGCAGAAGCGATAAAATAAGAGAAATACATTTCTGAACACACAGGTACAAAAACCTGTTCTTTCCGCGCACATTAAGAGACCACAATAAAAACTGAGTTCCACTAAATACACTCCCATAATACTTGTCACCATATCACCGCCCAAATCATTTACACGGCTGGTGTCCTAACACGCCCATAAGTTGGTTCCCAGGGTAGTATGCAGATGTACTTTGATCGCCACTAGTTAAGTACTTATCCATGTCTTTGCGAAACTCTCTATGGCTGTTATGTAAAGTATTGTCATATTAATATATTACATTGGAATCCTCAGGAAATGCTTATAGATTGGCTAATAGTAATGATATTTATATAAAAATAATAACATAAACTCAACAGTGAATCTTTCACCACTAACCGCTAAAAGAAAGAAGAGTATAATCTGGGTGGATATTTGGCTCAATTCTGAATCATTCGCGATCACAAAATGATTTAAATTAATCTCAGGATCCAAACTTCTCAAAAATAGTAGACAATATTAATCCTAAATATAGAAGATTTGACTTCTAGTCACGTGTTTAAATGAAAGTTTTATTTTTTCCGCAATTTCCTTCCAAACGATGGGCTCGTCGCAATGTACGCTTCGTGAAAATTGTATGTTAAGGGTGAAATCTCACAAGAGCCAAATTAGAATATTGTTATTAGAATTAAAATTTATTACAGCCAAATATTAGCCGGCCTCGGTGGCGGCGGGGTAAAGTCCTCGGATAAGTCCTCGCCTGCCAAACCGAAGGTCACGGGTTCGAGTCCCGCCTGGGTAGGATATATACACCTCCCCGGGCATAGTTGTGTGTGTGCGTCCATGTATTAAATGCCTAGTAATTGGAAATCATTATCATTATTATTATTATTTAACACTATCACAAGCTATGCGTAATGTATTAAGTCATAATTCTCTATTAATAAATCTGATTGGCTGTGCCTCGCAATGCTGACCAATTAGCTCGCGATATTTTCGTAACCAAGTGCATTTAAATCATGCACTGTTGGGGATTGTTGAGTCTGTTGTACCAACCGCGCAGTTAAGATGGTTATGAAAAGGGACGCTAACTCCAGATAGATAGTTCGGGTATTTGCATCATTTATTAAGGACTCATTTCGGGTCGCAGCCAACTCCAACAAGTCTAAAGCCTTTCATTAATATTCCCGACCGGAATCCCTAAGCTAGTATCGTCAAGTGGGCGACACTTCACTATGCTAAATTGGATCCTACCACGAAGTTATATAGGTTAATACCCCCTATCGTACATCATATGTGGACATATTGCGGATGATTTTGAATGTCATTTTTCAAGAAATAAATGCCAGTGTCTTATAAACTAATCAAAAGGTTTTCTGGAACTTCCAGACAAAGTTTTGCGGAAAACTCTAGCTGCAATTAACCATCGACTTCAGCAGTTCGATTACTTTAAACAAATGAAATTGTATCGCGTCAATCAATTCTAACCTGTCCCCCGAAATTCGATAGAGTGTGAAGTAGTATCAATATTACGAAAAGAGACAACCAAAGCGAATTGAATAAGGAAGATAAAGAAGAGGGGAGGTCCACTTTCGATGAGTTACGCAAAAGGTGTCACCCAGAGTCATCTCAAATACGATCCCATCTCTCAGCTATAACGACTGTACATAATACTCAGATTCGACAAATGGACTTTTACAGTATATTTTGACTAATAACAATAATTTAAATTTGCTCTTCAAGAGCGTCAGATTATGCGCGCACTGGGTAACTCATCTCTGACTGCATTTATGAGAAAGCCACCAAATATATACAAGGCTTCTAACTATGTAATAGAGGTTTACTATCGTGTTAATGAGTAAATTTCTTTTCATCGAGAATCGAAAAATATCGAGTGAAGAGTAAATTTCTTTTTTCCTCAAGCCAAGGCTCTTTGCCAATACACAAATAACTCAGCCTCAAACTCGTTAAGCCTCTTCAGAGATTGACGGCAAAAGCAGAAGTATCTGAATCAAGCACCTCAAATTTTTGTGTGCCCTATTTATTTATTTTTTATTTATTGATTGTTCCAGGGTCATGCCCCTTAAGAACGAAAAAAATATAGGTACGTAGTTATGCGAGGCAGTGAATAAAAATAGGAAAAAAGTAGAGTATAAAACGGCAAAGACGAATGAATGCATGATACATTACATTTTTACGTGGGAATTTTACAATGCAAATAAGAAACAGTTAAAAAGCCAATGAGTAACTATCAAATGATCAACTAAATATGTTTTATGTAAACGTTTCATGTAAACTACCAGTAAATCTTTTAAGCAAGACTTTACCGGTAGTTGATTTTGCATTTTCGTCATTTCCTAGTTAAATGTCACAAAAAATACCATGGTAGTCACATAGTTCTGCAGGTTTCATGAATATTGACATTACCTTGTGCATCGCCAAATAGATATAAAGCAGAAAGCTCAAGGTGTGGTGGAAGTAGAAGGTCAAGGAAATGGAGGAAAATAATTTTATTACACACGTCATGTCTTGGGATTTTTTATACAAGAGTAGGGCTTTTCAGGTTATTAAGTGAAATTACAGTTACAGTAAACCCAGATTGCACTTGATGTAATACTATTATAACACTTATTATCAGCAGTGTGCCACATATCTTTTGATGCAATACAATACTTTTCTACGTCAAATAGATTCGTCCTACGCGTGGACAGCAGTACTGCGTTAGGGGAGCTTTGGGTAAGCTTCATGCCTTACCCAGGAAATCGACGGCCTGGGGGAGGGTTATAGGACTGCATTCCCCTGAGTAACGACTATTACTACCGTACCCAGATAGCGAATATCTCATTTCAGACTGGAAGCGGTCTTGAATCGACTTTTACCCAGTTTTCAGCAACTCCTACTCCGCCCATGTTGATGCCTAATGCCATTTATTAAATGGAATGTAATTTGTGTGGAATGCGTCTTGAACATTTAAAAATCTAATAAACGCGTGCATGATCGAAATTTCGTAGAGTAAATTTTCTATTTTGATCGGTTAACTTATAATGTCGTCGATTTTATTGATACTTATAGATACGGTTCCGCAAAGGTGACACCTCATAGTCTAATTGGTATCGGTGATAGCATCGGTAGCATTACCATCGACCATTGTCAGCATCATTTGATGTGTCACCTTATATTCACGGGAATCCATATAGGATTCGACTATCTACCGATGCATCCTCTCTTTTCCCTGCTTCAGAGAGTCGACCGTTTCAGCAAGAAACTCTATGTTACAGGGGGAACTTGGCAGTGGATTTTGCCTCACCAAAGCCTCCTCAGCGGTGGCAGGATCAACAGAAACCATTTGCAGCGGTACCATTGACGTGAGAAGAATGATTAAATCATCAAGTCACGTCCATACCATTCTTCACAAATCCGGACGAAAAATCATTCAGAAGAACAATGCGTAGTCAAGCTATAAACTAAGAGAGTGCTTAATAAGCGACATGCTAGTACCCAGCACACTCGTTAAGACTACACTAATGATTAGTATTGGTAATGTTCATTGAGGTATATGGAGAAGGCTCTGTGTCATCAAATTGAAGCCTGACAACCGAAATAACAACTATATTGTTTAACCTTGCTCTCTCTCCTTACTTTCCTATGTATAGCACGACGAAATGGACGAATTAGCGAAATGTAAAGCAAGAATATCAACCATCTGTTTGCAATTTAAGGCAATTAACTCTTGAAACATGAATTGGCTGCTAAGTGCTATACACTCCACTCAATTTCACCCTAATTTTCATCGAGAATGTGGCTTTTTAAAATTTAAATTGATAAACAATAAATGCAAGAAAAATGCACTGTAAAGAAGTGCATACTGATTTCTAGTAAGTTATTGATGGAAAACAGTAAAATGGTAAAACTAGTGCCTTAGCCAGCAAGCACTTTAGGAAAATGAGGGTCAACAACGATGATGGACTAGCTTCGGATTCTTTCATTGGCCAACATAGCAAGTTCCCTCTTCACATGCCTCAATGGTAATTTTAATAACACAGATCAAGAATGGTATGCCATTTTGATGGTAAGAGCCATTTCCGACGTAATCTTGTGTACTAAATCCGAATTTACTTACAAACATTGCCTCTCACGTCAGAATTTAGAGATATTTTAACCTTAAAGGGTCAAAATGGTAATTTGTAGGTCTTTTTCAGTTTTAATATATCAGAAATCAAAGGTGATGGAGTAATTCTGATAACTGATTCGAAGCCTGCGTTAAAATATGTATAGAATACAACTATCAAACCTAAAAAAGCTATTGTTCCCATTCCCTGTACCTTAAATTAAAAATGTGTCTCTCAAAATAATAGTAAAGTTAAATTATGATAGATTTGTTGATAGTTGCCCAGCAACGCAATACACGAATAAAATTTCGCGCAAGTGTACTACAAATAAATTGTTTACTGTCTATTAATTCGTGGAATGCCCATCGCAAACCTCGTCTGATTGTGTAATTTGCAAGCTTTTAAAGGTCAAAGACTGTATCATGGACTGTACCTTCACATATCTTTGTATTCTATTTCTGTAAGTCTTTGACCTCATTAGCTCATTCCCAGATAAAATAAGAGAGATACTCTGCCAGACAGATGGGTACAAAAACTCGTTCATTCCGCGGACAATAAGCGACCACAATAAAAAATGAGCTCCTCTAAATACACTCCCATAGGACATGTCACCATTTCACCTCCAAAAATCTTACAACTTTACACGGCTGGTGACCTACCACCCCCTGCCACGCGCCCATGCGACGGCTCGCGGGGTTATATGTAGATGTAGATGAATGGTTAATACAAGAAGGGATAAAACTTATGAAATTTCATTATTAAAATATCATCTGCACATCAACTGCATGTTATAATCACTGCTATGTTTCAATGTTTTCCTTAGCAACTGAAATGTGTGCTCGGGGGTGTAAGAATGATACAGGCAAATTTTTTATGAATGCGGAAAATGTACTACAGAACAACCAAGGATTAATATCTCAAATGCAATCAAAAGTGCTACAAAAGAGTAGGGTAGACTGGGTACGGTTGTAACAATTTTCATTTGATCGCTCATAGTTTGTAAGTATCTATGCTACTAAGCTGAACGAAAAGTGTTTTTAATGTAATGTGTACAGTGATCCGGTACTATATTACACTTAAAAGTACGATATTATTTAGTTTCGTACCTCAT
The DNA here is from genome assembly GCA_963169105.1 of Ceriagrion tenellum. Classification (NCBI taxonomy): domain Eukaryota; kingdom Metazoa; phylum Arthropoda; class Insecta; order Odonata; family Coenagrionidae; genus Ceriagrion; species Ceriagrion tenellum. Next base: position 20,862,254 of record OY720636.1, read on the forward strand.
TCACGTAATCGTACACGGTACGAAATTGGTAAATATCAGCATGTTCCTCAAGGCTTCCGTTATAGATGTGTAAAACATTTTATGTTGTTCTTGTAACCATACAATTTTGAGTGGTGCGGTCACCACTAATTTAAGATATTCTCTATTCATTTACCACTTCTTTTGGAGAAGCGCGTCCGTAAACTTAACATTCGCAGGATGAGCTAATTTACGGAGTTCTCAGCGATTGTTGAAGACCCTTGGCGATTGGCGTATATTTACTCATATCAATTTTTAATCGTTATATCCTCAACTATAGACATACTAATCAGCTCCCTGTATACAATATTTGATGCGCAGCTCTCCGACCAACAAAACCAGATGAAATTTCATGCACCTGTTCAGACGGGGTATTTGCAAGTGTCGCCACCGTGAGAAATCCAGATGGCGTAGATGCACAGATCGTGCTCATTTTCGTCCACTGGAATGGCTTAATACCTTCTTCAGTAGTGCCATGGTCAGAATCATCTAGCTTTAGCGTACTTGTGTACTTCCATTGTACTTTGATAAAACACGCTGATGATTGCCGACTACAAAAGGCTTCAATCCACTCCGTAACTGCCAAAAACTTAGGTTGGATAACTTTTTGTATGCAACTTTAGGCGTTTTGAACAAACAGAAATTAGTCCTGGGCTTGAAAGTAATTACGTGAATAATAAACCTGGAGCAAACTGATGGGTACTGTAGACCCCCGCTTCACAATATCAATTCGTTTCACGGGGTCGTTCGTAATATGAATTCCTTCGTAAAGTGAACTGGCATATAACGGCCACAGTATAGGTTTAACTACGTCAACGGTAGTGGTTCACAATATAGATTCGAAATATTCAGGAGTCAAATGGTTCAAAATTTTACTAACCAATATTTCAACTTTACATGAGGCATCGTAAATTTTCAACCTATCTCATGCTAACACACACAAATGCACTATCTCGTCCTCGTACTCGCCGTCTTAGTGCGAGACTATATCAGCAACTTTATTTATAGTCGCATTTTCAATCTATATGAAGAGAAAGTGACCATAAATCATTCAACTCTCACTATACATCTGCTTACTATTCCGCACCGATAATTAGGCATTTTTACTTTGGTCTCATTACATCATTTCTACATCGAAATCACCTCAATGATACCTGAAGAAACGGGTACACAGAAAGTGGCGTTGCGAGCTTCTGAAAATTATGTGCACGCAGCTACCCAAGTAGCCATGAATGTCGGCTGGATATTGGCCCAATATTGGCTTCAGATTGGCACATCGGCCCATCATTGCCATCGTTCTGCCAATGTTGGCCCGATATATGCAGCCAACATTGGACCGACATCATCTGCTGATGTTATGTTATGAGGCGAAAATTGACAAAGTTCCAAAAGCATGTTTTAAAATGCGTTTCATGAACTATAGAACCTATTAAACATTACGTCGGGGAAAAATTTTTTTTTTGTTTCACACACTTGGGACAACCATTTTTGTGGCCGGGTCAGAAATTTTCTGTTATGAGGCGAATATTGATGAAGCTCCGAAAGCCTGTTTTAAAACTTGATTCATGAACTATGGAACCTATTAAACATTAAGTCGGTGAAAAAAATTTTTTTTGTTTCACACACTTGGGACTTAACCATTTTTGTGGCTGTGTCAGAAATCTTCTATGCTATCAGGTGGATATTGACGAAGCTTCGAAATTATGTTTTAAAACTCGATTCATGAAATTTAAAACCGATTTAACATCAGGTGACAGAATATATTTTTTTCGCCCACAGTCCACTTGGGACTTATATTTTCCCATTCGTAAACCTCTGGCAATGAATAAAAAACCCATTATCCCTTGAGTACGCAATTAGGCTGAGTCCAAGTGTGATCTCCGTACAGTCGATGCACACATGTAATGGTTTTTATGGTAGTTCCTATTTTAATTTTACTTGAACTGTGATGAACTCATATACACATTAAGATTTTACTTTTTCAAACTAAATTCAACAAGCAAGGAAATGCAAGTCAAAAGTCATCGAGCAATAATGAATCAAAAAGAAAAGTACTGCTGGCAGCACTGGCTGCACGTATTGGTCCAAGTAGTTGGTTTGTTGATTCTGGAGCAACATCTCACATGTCATGCGAGAAGAGCTGGATGAAGGATTATCAAGACTTGAAGTTCAAGAAGGAAATTTTTGTGGCCAACAATGAAACATTAAACTGCGCATGATCTGGTGATGTACAAGTGATCATGTCAGAAGGTTCAGAAAAGACCATTAAAGATGTGTTTTATGCACCAGGCCTTGCAACAAACCTGCTCTCTGTCAACAAATTGGTAGAAAAAGGATTGATGGTGGTATTCTCAAGGGAAGGCTACAAAATTTATGATGAAGATGAATTCCAAACCAAAGTTGAAGTGCTAGCAACAGCAAGTAATGTTGATGGAATGTATAAATTGGACATTGTCAGTGGACAAGGAAGTGCATTCTCAGTTACAACAACTGATAAGACTGTACAAGCTGCCCTCAAGAGCAAGAAAGAGTACCAATTGTGGCACAAGCGACTCGGTCACTTGCACTACATAGGTATACCCAGATAGCACGTACGTTTGCAGCAAGTTTGCACTGTTTGATTTTCACTTGCTAGACTTTCCCTGCTTATAAAGTGTGCTGCAAGTTTGCTGCAAGTCACCATGCAAGTCTGCTGCAAATTTGCTTAGAAAGTGGGCTGCAAGTTTGCTGCAAGTCTTCATGCAAGCTTGCTGCAAGTTTGCATATAAAGTGTGCTGCAAGTCAACATACTATTCTACTGCATATTATCCCAGATAGCATGCAAACTTACGGCAAACTTGTCATAGGGTTGTCATAGGCTTGTCACGACAAAGTTGTCGTGGCAAGTTTGCATCAAGCTTGCTGTGGAAAACTAATTCTAGCTTGAAAACTATCTGCATGTGTTACGGAAACTCCATTTCCAGCTCATGCTCCACTCATGCTCTTGCAACGCACGGGAAGAGTATGTCTAAACATTCAGAAAAGTTTCAGAATATTCAGATGTGTTTATAATTTGAATTTTAATGCCTAACGAACGTTCAATAGAAATTTGTAATGCAACCATCTGAAATTCACGTGTATTTTCCTGTCTCTTTTGCTTTATCACTGTGTGTTTGCCCATTTGCGTTATTTCTGCATATTTTTTATTCTAAAAATAATGCGCGCTAACATTTTGAAGACTTCAAACATAGGATTCGTAAGGCGTCAAGTCTTAAATATTAAGTACAATATTGTCTATTGATAGTTATTTAGCACTTTTCCCCAGTTTCCTGCGCATCGCGATGCTCCATTGTTCCCGTGAGGGTTTGCAACGTTTGCAAGCTTGACAATTTTAATGTGTTTTTATAAGTGTTTGTGATATGAATTTGCTGTCTTTGATGGATCAAGATTATATAACAACGAGAAAAAACTATTGGCGTCCGTCGCCTATCTTATACTCACACACTTCATACCTCAGTTGTGGAATTTGTGCTTCATAAAAGTATCATGACGCGGGCGAGGACACCACATTTTCCATGGTGAACTTGGAATGTAACTTGGGTGAACATGTTCATCTATTACTCATATGTGGACAAACATCTATGGAATGAATCCAATGAGGGGTGGAACCATTCCAAGATGCTGAAATCTTCTTTTTGACGGTAAGTTCAATCATCCCCTATGCCTTAATTCTGTTTGTTTGCAATGCGTGCGAAAACTGTTAAGTCTCATACTCGTTACTTTGTCGTGTCTGTATTGACCGTCGGAAATTATTCGACTTAGTCGATGGGTAAACGTCCGCATTCGTCACCCACACAAAAAATTAGGAGCCATTCTCACTTAACGCTGTCATTAACGTGAAATACAGGAATTTCTACCAAAAAATTTTAGAAGTGGGTGACGGAAGCGTACGTTTACCTACCTTTCTGTTATGTATACTATAAGTTGATGTGAAATTGGATTGTGCCTCGTATCAATTATATTGTTTTTTGTTGAAGATTTCGGTGAGGCCTGTTTCCTGCCGCAGTATGAGATGGCCAAATCTGAGGATAAAATTCATTGTTGCTACGTCAAGGGTAAGAACGTAATGCTTTGATATCATCTACCTTGGTCATGCAAAAAAATGTACATATGTTCATGCGATCCAAATGTTTGAAGTGTTTCACATACATTACCGAAATAGTCAATTTAAAAAATATAAAATAGTGAAGGGTTTACGTGCTTGTAGTTCTAAAAGTGTTTATCTTCTTTATAGGTTTTCGTCATGATGGAACCTGGGAAAAAGAAAACTATTTCAAGGTGTCATTTGTGAAAAATATTGATAATCATTCGATTAGGTTTTTTTCAAATATGCTTGTCAATTATGTCAATGAAACATTGGATCCTTAAGGAAGGTTTTGCATTTGAGATCTACAAATGAAGTATGTATGCTGTTATTGATTATCCATGCACCAACTGTCATTATCCTTAAAATAAATACTTTTATCAAAGAAAGTCTATTTTGCTGCAGTTTACTTTTTAATTTTTAAGTATATGTAAAATAACACAAAGTATAATATCTTACAAGTGGCTACGTTATCACTTCTATTTCATTTATATTAATGTGTGTTTACAAATTACTTTCCCTAGTATTTAGGTATGTACATGTGTTTAAAGTATCTGCATTTATAATTTTAGTATCATATCTTAAGTCGTGGCTGTCAGTTGATTAGGAATGGCCGTTGGCTGTCAGTATGAGTCTTTGCTGAGAGCTTGCATTAGCTGGAGTATTTTCACTAACATTTTTCAGTTGTAAAATTTCAACTATTTTTTTTTATTCTCTTGAATTATACCTAAGTTTAGAATGCTATCTGGGTTGATGCAGGCACTAAAAAGCAGATCATTGACTGTAGACAGACAAAAAACCTTAATACCATACCTCTATAAGTAATTCCTTGTTTTGTTATTGGGATATATTTTAGTCAAATACTGTCATGTAAATTAGGTGCTGAGCTTCATTTATGCAAACCATATAATGTAAGCTTATGTTGCATACCTGCTGCAGGCTTACAGGGCAAACTTGCTGCAGGCTTACCGTGCACACCTGCTGTAGGTTTACTGTGCAAACCTGCTGCAGGCTTACCATGCAAACTTGCTGCAAGTGGACAAAAGGGATATTAGCAAGTTTGATTTAGACTTGCAGCAAACTTGCAGACTTGCATTGCAAGTTTGCAGCAAGCTTGCTGGACTTGCTTTGCAAACTTGCTGCAAGTTTGCAGCAAGTTAACTGTGCTATCTGGGTACAGATGTTAAAAAATGGTATGGCTCATGGTATGAATTTTCTAATTGCAGTAAGAATAAAGATCATCACTGTGTTTCATGCATCGAGGGAAAGCAATGCAGATATCCTTTTAATAAAGGAAGAGCCTCAAGAGCAACAGGCAAGTTAGATCTGCCACTCACTTTCGTCAGTCTCACTTGGTGGTATTTCATCATTAAAAATTTAAAGATGTCAACTTTTACTAAAACCACTCGATTTATCAAGCAACGACCCAGGTTTCGGTGTGCATTCACATCATCTTAAGGTCAACCTGAAGATGATGTGAATGCACATCGAAACCTGGGTGGTTGTTTAATAAATCGAGTGGTTTTAGTAAAAGTTGACATCTTTAAATTTTTAAGTTAGATCTGATTCATACAAATGTGTGCTGACCCATGAGTGTGTCATCATTTGGAGGAGCACGTTACCTAGTAACATTCATTGATGACTATACAAGGATGACTCTTGGATACACCATGAAAACAAAGGTTGAAGTATTTCATAAATTTCAAGTGTTCGAGGCACTAGTTGAGACACAGACTGGACTTAAAGTGAAAGCATTGAGGAGTGATAATGGCAAAGAGTATATTAATGCAAAATTTGAGTTTTTCTTACAAAAACATGGAATAAGGTACCAGACCCCCATTCCTCATACACCAGGGCAAAATGGAGTAGCAGTGAGATGCAACAGCACTCTCACGGAGAAAGCAAGGTGTATATTGCAGGATGCACGTCTGAGTAAGGGTTACTGGGCTGAAGCAGTAAGAACTACCATTTATCTGCAGAACAGATCACCCACAAGAGCAGCGGAAAGCAAGACTCCATATGAAGCCTGGACTAGTGAGAAGCCTGATCTCAGTAATTTGCATGTGTTTGGTTGCAAAGCTTATGTGCATATTCCTAAGAACATGAGAAAGAAGTTGGACTCAAAGAGCAGAGTTGATTTTTGTAGGATACTGTGATGAATCTAAAGGCTTCCGATTTTTTGATCCAGAGAAACGCCAGTTGGAAAAGGCAAGAGATGTCATATTCATCGAAAATTCTGATGCAGAATTAATGACTGAGCATCAAGACAGCTACAATCCAAGTTCAAAGGAGAGTCATGATGAGACGCAGCAGATGCAAACAGATATCAGAGTCATTTCTGCAGAGCCTAAAGAGAAAGGATAATCAAAACCTGAAGACACACCAAGAAGAGACGAGCAGGAGCTGGATGAAATAATAATCAGTTCAGATGAGGAAGATGAAGTACCTATCTCAAGAAGATCAATCAGACCAAGACGCTCACCTAAGTTGCCTGAAGGTATGATTTTATACCAAGCCATGGAAAATGGAACATCAGATGAAGTGCCCAAGGCAGTAAGTGAAGCTCTTTCAAGAGACGATTAAAAGAATTGGAAAAAGGCGATGCAGGAAGAATTGCATTCAACGAATGAAAATAATGAATGGGATCTTGTTGATGCACCAAAGGGTAGAAGAATAGTCAAGAGCAAGTGGGTCTTCAAATTAAATAAGAATTCAGATGGAAGCATTGGAAGGTACAAAGCCCGCCTTGTAGCGAAAGGCTTTAGCCAGTTAAATGGTATTGACTATCATGAGACATTCGCACCAGTTGTACGTTTTTCCACTATAAGAATGCTGCTAGCCATTGCTGCAACATATGATTTGGAAGTACACCACTTGGATGTCACAACAGCTTTCCTCAATGGAGAATTGGAAGAGGAAATCTTTATGGAGCCTCCTGAAGGTCTGAAGATTGAAGAAGGAAAGGTATGCAAGTTGAACATAGCCATTTATGGCTTGAAGCAAGCCTCCAGACAGTGGAATATTATGGCTCATGAAGCTATGGAAGAGTTGGGACTGAATAGATAAAGTAATGAGCCTTGCCTCTACATGAAAAATCAAGGAAGGAAGATAACTGTTGTAGCAATTTATGTGCATGACTTCCTAATACTATCTAATGACATTGATGAAGTCAGAAATCTTAAGCAAGAATAGGCCAAGAGATTCAAAATCAAGGATTTAGGACCAGTCGCCAGTTTCTTGGGGATAAGAATCCGTATAAATAGAGAAAAAGGAGTGACCTACTTAGATCAGCAAAGAATTGAAGAGGTTCTGAAGAGGTTAAAGATGGAGGACTGCAAGGCAACCAAGAGTCCGTTTGATGTCAAAGCCAAACTCCAGATTCCAAGTGAGGAAGAGAGGTTGCGTGCTGAATGTCTCCCTTATCAAGCCTTAGTTGGTGATCTAATGTATTTAGTTGTATGTTGCAGACCAGACATTGCACACGTTGTTAGTGTACTCAGCCAGTTTAACACCAACGACAGTGAGGAACATTGGAATGTTGGGAAAAGAATGTTAAGGTATATGCAGGGAACCAAAGATCTATGTCTTAAGTATGAGAGGCATGATTTTGTTTTGACAGGTTACACAGATGCTGACTGGGGAGTGGATCTACATGACAGGCGTTCCTACACTGGTTTTGTCTACACGTTAGCTGGAGGGTGTATCAGCTGGGAATCAAGAAAACAGAGGTCAGTCGCTCTCTCGTCAACTGAGGCCAAGTATGTGGCTATTGGTGAAGCCAGTGAAGATGCCATTCATCTTTCCAGGTTGCTTCAAGAATTGAATGTTGATGTTAAGTCTGTAGTAGTCTATAACGATAACCAAAGTGCACAGAAATTGTAAAAAACTCCATGTTATCATTGCAAGATGAAACATGTGGATATAAGGTATCATTTTGTTCGTGAATGTGTGGAAAATGGTAAAATAATTGTGAAGTATAAACCCATAAGCGAAATGTTTGCAGATGTTCTTACAAAAGGTCTTAGTGGACCTAAGCATTGGTTTTGCATTTCAGGTTTGGGCATGGGCCCTCATTGCATGTAAAGAAGCATACAGTGATACAAAGTATGTCATATTCATTTGTCGTTTAAATATCTAAGTTTATACCTTTTGAGTGATTGAGTGAAAAGTCCATTTTGTCAGTATTTTGGAATGATTATTTACTTGTCACTGCTATTAACTGCTGGATGTTGAGGAAATTAGCCTGTGAGAAGGAATTAGTTATTTTGAAAATAAGACTCCTGATGGAAGCAATGAAGCAAAATGGTGTGGAATATATGAAGAATAGCACTTTGGCTCAGTGGAATAGCTGAATACTGATTGTGAGGGAGTGAGAAAAATTTCAGTCATAAAATAACTTATCGTCCACAAAATGACTTTTCAGCTGGGAGAGGTTGAACAGCATACACTTTTTCTACCCCCACCTCATTTGTACTAACTAGACAACAGTTTTCAACTTTCCTTTTAAATTACTGATGGAAAAAAATAATGCTCTAAATAATAATACAAATTGCATAAAATCAGTCCTGGTGATAGTAGCTGAGGAGAGTTAGAATTGAGTGTACATTTAAAAATGGTCTGATAGTAGGTATGTAATTCATATTCAATTCACAAGAAATTTCTACATCTACATAATACCCCCCGTGCTGCCCCATGGGCATGTGGCAGGGGGTTTTAGATCACCAGGAAAATATGTCTGTGCTCCTGATGATGCTGCAGTGCGGCGAAACCGGTCGTGAATAAATCTTTTACCACATGGAATTGCAGAGTTAATTCTTCTATCCCTGATATCAAGGAATTCCACCAAGTAAAGCTTGAAACTATCCCCTACATTAAGTAATTACACTACTGAGGTCTTTGGAACACATTTATCATAATACAGTTTGTCCTCGATTTATGTTGGAGATGTGTGTTGAAGACAAGTGACGTAAGTTGAAACAATGGAAAATGGATCCAGATATTCGTGACCACTTTAATCATAAGATAAATTGAGGTGTTAATTTCAAGTTTTGTTTTTTGCCTCTATCCAGGAAAAATCTACTTCAGGTGGGATGATTATGTCTTAGTTATCAATAAACGCATGCATGTGCACATTAGGAACTACATATTTTATCAGCATTAAAAGGGGAAAAATTTTCTGACAACCCTTGTCAGCATGGAGGTAACATTGAATCAGACGTAAATCAAAATGATGCATACCAAGAACTTACTGTACTTATACTCAGTCACATGTTTAGATACAGATACGTTCAAGACCTGTCATACAAAGGCACCTTAAACCTTAAACTTCTAGGCTTTCTCCTTGATAAGAAATTATCCTGGAATAGCCATGTAAACAGCATATGTACAAAACTCAGTAGAGTTTTGTATCTAATCAGAAAAATAAGGCCAGTGGTTTCAACACAGGTGATAACGAATGTTTATCATGTTTATTTTCAGAGCCATATAATCTATGGTATAATTCTGTTGGCACACACGAGTCATACTAGAAAGTGCTACTTTACAGAAAAAATCCATTAGGGCTCTACTTGGCCGAATAAATGATGAGCACTGTAAGCCTAACTTGGTTCAAAGTAGAATAATAATGGTTAACTCTTTGTATATACTTGAAGTACTTTTTTTTGTAAAAATAAATCTAACAACCTTGCCCATAAGAGCAGATATAGTCACAGTCATTACACCTGAAAGAAAGAGGGACTTGATGTGCCCTTGTGTAGAATCGAAAAGACTAAACAGAATTTCAATTTTTTAGGTTAAAAAATCTTCAGTGTATTACCATATGATGCAAGATTAGCAAGTGAAGCCTGCTTCAAAAGGGGTATAAAAAGATGGCTTCAGCACCACCCACTATATAGCTTTAAAGAATATTTTGACTAAGATATATCAGATTTGACCTATTAATATTATTTACCATCACATGGGTATTAAATTTTTGTACTGCAATTATTTTGTACCTTTATCTAATGTACATTACATTGAAAACTGTTTTGTGCCATGAATATGTTCATGTTTATTATCTGAATATATGCAGAGATGTATTTATGTTTTAATTTGCTTTCGATTACTAGCAATTTAAGTTGTATTTTTTAATACTATTGACGAGATCTATTCCACATTATGTTGGCTATACAATCAATAAAAATTATTATTATTATTTGTTAGTTTGGTAATGTTCCCCTCCGAGTCCTCGACAAGCATCGGGTTTCATTGCCATCATAATGGCCGAGGACTCGAGAGGGGTTTGGTAGTTCTCGCAGCCACGTCCGACGCCCATCGGATTGGTGGCTACGCTGCGGTTGGGTTGTTCATGTGGAGTAGACAGAGGGACCCAAGTATTACGGCCTTCTGTATGCGAGCTGCAAGTGACTCCGCCTGTGCCACGCAAGGCAGAATGCACCTGATGTTCTCCAGCAGCAAGCCCTTAACTCCTCCGAGCACACCTATGATGAGGACTACAAGTTTAACGGAGTGTCCTGGGTACATTTCCCAAACCTCAAAAAGCAAGACTTGATATTTTGTCCGTTTCTCCGCCTCCTTTGCATCCATGTTCATTTCAGCCGGGGCGGAAAACTCTATCACAAACATGGAGCGTGAGAGGTGGTCTAGGAGAACGATATCAGGCTTGGTCGCCTCCAACTGACTGCCTGGTGGTAGAAAAGGAGTAATTCCACCAGATGGTGCATTTAGCGTTCTCCACGATGGACTCAATAATTCCAGGGGCATACGGCAGCACAGGAGTATCGTCGATGCCAAAATGGTGTCGCAGATGAAAATATAACACCCGCAGGGCTGCATTGTGCCTAGCAATGTACGCTGACTAGGCGAAATAGCTACAGCCGGATAGAAGGTGGCTCAAAGTCTCCGGCTGGGCTCGGCACGCCCTGCATCTCGTGTCTGCAACCTCCGTCTTGAATATAATGTGGTGGTATACAAGTGTGTTTATGACACCATCCTGGCATGCGAGGACGAAACCCTCGGTCTCTGACTTCAGACCTGCGGAGCGGAGGAAGGCAAACTTCAGCTCCTTCAATAGCCCATGCTTCTCCATGTTTCAATAGAAACATCCATGCATGGGCTTATCAGTGTGTGCCTTGCGCAAGATGTTCTGCTCGGTCTTTTTAATTTCGAGCATAAGGACGTCGGCCTTCAACGACAAGATGGACTTGCCGTTGTCGCTACCGTCTGATTTTGGGTCAAGTCCATACCGGTTTCATCCGTTGCCCTCTTGGTCGCCTGGAAGAGAAACTCCAGCACTTTCATGGTCTCTTACGAGACTGAGCAGGGGGTCTCTGCTTTTGAGCACTCGGCATGCTGTTCCAAGGACAACTCTGTTGTGGAGACACTCCAGGCTCAACTAACCTCTGGCACCTGCACTGCGAGGGAGATACAGTCTGGCGACAGAAGATTTCGTATGAAGACTTCTGCAGATGGTCATCATCTTCCTTGTTCCCCTGTCGAGGTTCTGCAACTCGTTGACGTTCCATTTCATGCATCCAAAGGTGTACAGCAGAGTGGGAACCGCGAGCATGTTCGTGGCAAGAACCTTATTATTGCCAGACAACTCAGAACTCCAGATTTTCCTCAGAGTCTGTCTGTACTTGGTGGTGACTCTTTCCTTCACTCCTGCAACCTCCAGCATTCGGCTTTGGGGAACGCCTAGATATTCGTAGCTGTCATCGCCCTAGAGGTGGCGAATGATGCTCCCGTCAAAAAGGTGCACGTCTTCCTTGTTCTTCGAGAATCTTCCTCTCACCAGGTGGATGGATATTATTACTATTACAATGGTTTTTGGTATAGGTGGATGATTAGACTATCCCTCCCCCCTAATACTTTAGCCCATGGTCCCCAACTCATCGCACAGCCACCAACTACTTGGAGCACCACACTGCAAGTCAATGAGTTTGCCAGGGCTAACCATTGATACATTGAGTGTGCTCATTTGTCTATGGTGATTGTTTCATAATTACTAATGATTAGACATCAGTAACTTTTTTAGAAAATGAAGCTAACATACGTTATTAAATGTAATATGTTCATTAGCTCGTGTAACTGAAATTGCATGTTAGCAGGTATAATTTACTAGGATATCATACCACTCAATCATATGAAAATAAGAAATGATTATAAGCTACCAACAAATCAAAACATAAGCACATTAAATATTTGGCAAAAATCACACAAAATATAATACATCAAGCATTACAGCATACATATATGTTTTTTAAATTAGCAATTATGAAAATAATCTCTTTTCCAGTACAAAAGTATTCTATTGAATGTAAATAGAATTTAATGCCATCTACCTAGATTGATTTTCTGTTATGAGCTACAACACTCAAAATTGAAGCAATGTTATACTGAAAAACAAGGCTGCATACAGATGCAAGCTATATTATGCACAAACCACATAACGATTGGCCTCACTAGACTTGAAAATTATTAACTTGGATGACAGCACTTGTTAATTTTACAACTACAATGTTACAATTCTCTTTCTGGGGCAAGATGAAGAATGGGGTAGGCATTTTATTCATCCACTGATGATCTCATTGCAACAGCATAACCATTAAGACTTGCCTAAAAATACACTGCCATGAAGACTAGTCATTGTATTCCTGCACTGCTAGTTCCCTACATGATTTAATTATGCAACAGTCATGTGCACTGAAGGCTGACTCGAGACAGTCTTGATGATAATGCTCCCAGGGATTTTCAGCTCAGCAGAATGCATTCCTTGCACACACAATCCAAGTGAACTGACATCATTTTAGAGCTCTGGATAAGGTAAAGTCACTGTGCATGAAGCTGACACACTATTTACTGTACCTAAATTTGAGCATTTAAATTGAATGGAAACTTACTTTTGGAAGTCGGATTCCTCATGTTGATTTTATTTTTTGCATAGACCCAAGCTGAATGGGCGCTTTGCCTCTTGGCTAATATGATGGACATAGAGCTTCTAGGAAGTTTGCCAGCTAAGAATTAAGGCAATTGCCCTCCAAAACCAAAACCACTATGACCGCCCAGCAAAAACTAACATGGGAAATTTTCTTTCTAAAACTTTTACCAAGTAAATATGCATTTCAATACATTAAGTAGATGCTATTTAATATAACTCTGAAAGCTGTAAAATATTCAATTAATTATTGTTGCTGCCCTTTCTGCATTAGGTATGTTGAGTGGGTTTTCTGAAATTAAAACATTCTCTTTCCTTAAACTTTCTGCTGGACTTCTTCACCTGAAGTATTGGCGACCGTGACAGGACCTTGCGCAAGGAGTACGCGCTCGTAGGATTAAGAAGAACGATGAAGATAGCGGACATGAAGATCGCCCAGCTGAGGACGGCACTAACACAGCGGGGACTTCCGTCGACAGGAACCAAAGGAGATTTGGAAATGCGACTCTGGCAGGATCTCATTGAATGCGGAGAAGATCCTGAGAACTTCAAAATCAACGAAGTTGAGGTAGGACAAGAACTAAGTGCTATGATTACAAAATTAACAGAGCAAATTGAGGCCCAATTCGAAAAAAATATATTGCAAATCGAAGGAATGAGAACCGAATTAAAAGAAGACATTAAAGTTCAAGCTGAATTACAATCCAAAAAAATTAAATCCAAGGTTGATGAACTAAGTAATAAATTCGACGCTAGATTTTTAGGGTTGGATGCAAGAATTGCCGATATCAATGAAAGAGTAGCCAAGTTAGAAATTAATGAACTTGACCTTTACACCGACATTAATGAAAAAACATCGCAATTGGATGGCCTAAAACAAGATGTCTCTAAAAGGTTGTCACAATTAGAGAATAAATTGTTAAACATGACGATATCCAATACGAATATTCAACCAGCTACTTCAATAGGGCTGCCTGTTGACCCCAAAGTAATTAGGGAAAGCCTACCAGAGTATCACGGTAAGTTAGAAGAAGACCCAAAAGTATTTTTCACAAACTGTTTCCTTACTTAGAAGGACGAATCTGCCTGAAAATATTTACGTGCATTTGGTATCACAACAATTGAAGGGGCAGGCAGCTACATGGTGGAATAATATAAGGGGTCTGGGCCTAGATTGGGACAATTTTGGGAAGGAATTATGCCTTAAATTTGATTCGGATTGCGTAAAGGCTGCTGTAAATTAAATGAAAAAGTTCTTAACCGAAACGCAGCCTATGGGCATGAGGGCTGGCACGTTTGTGATCCAAAAATATCAACTGTTTAAAAGATTGAATCCTGAAGAGGACAGTAGTTCTGCTCTACCCTATATGATTGAGTTACTCAATGACAAAATGAGACCCTTGGTAAGAGTGGCCAATCCGAAGACTTTTGACGAATTAAAAGAAGTCATCAGAAAACTAGAGGAGGAGTATAAGAAGATAACGACTCCATCAGACGATGGCCTTCAGAGGAAATGTTTTGGGTGTGGGAAAACTGGCCACATACGAGATCGTTGCTCGGAAAACTAAAAAGGGGTCATTCTTTCCTGGGAGAGGATGTCCCTGGGTACAACATCACTAAGCCCCAGGTATCAAGCAAGACAACAAATAAACACTGGAATAATAAGAATATCATTGGACAGATTGGGGTTGAATTTAGGTTGACCAGGATGGTCTCCGCCCAGCCATAACAATTTGTGTCAAAGATAAAACTGATAAAGCCATTTTAGATTCCCAAGCTAGTAACACATTTATCTCAGATAGAATAATGAACGATTTTGATAATATTAAAAGTTCTCCTAATAACAGTGTTATCGGTGCAGCAAATGATGTACTTTATATGGTACAAGGCCGAACATTCCTTAGAGCAAAGTGTTCCGACATAGACATTGACATCCCTGCATTAATTATTAAGAATTTAATCAGCGATGTGATCCTTGGCCATGACTTCTTAACTAAATACGGAGCTGTTTTAGATTATAACACAAATGAAATATTCGTAGGCAAAAGTACCAGGGCTAGACTAGCTTGGAGAAGCGGAAATTTTTCTAAAAGCACAAACGATTGTGGAATCAATCTGAATGATTTGCATATTGGCCTACTAGCACCCGAACAGAAACAAGCATTGATGAATATTTTCAATCAGTTTCCAGAAGTCATTACAGATACCATTGGTTACACTTTCACCGTTAAACATAAAATTATTTGCAAAAGTAATGAACCCATTAAACAGAGACCTTATCCTATGAATCCTGATAAGAGAGCATTTGTATGCAAGAAAATACAGGAAATGGAGGGCGAAGGGTTAATGAGCCATCAACTTCAAATTGGGTTTCGCCGGTTGTGCTGCCAAAGAAGAAAAATGGGGAGTACCGGCTTTGTGTTGACTTTAGAAAGCTCAATTTTCAGACTGTGAGTGATGCCTATCCCATGCCTGATTTGAAGGACTTGTCGAAGGAAGTTAGCGGTGCTAAGATCTCCAGTACCCTCGACTTAAATTCAGGTTTTTGGCAGGTGGAGATGGAAGAAGGCTCGAGAGAAATGACTGCCTTTGCTACTCCTCGTGGTCTCTACCAATTCCGGGTCATGCCATTCGGCCTGAAAAATGCCCCAGCCACTTTTATGAGGTTAATGGATGAAGTACTCTCTGGATATATAGGTGATTTTTGTCAAGTTTACCTAGATGATATTCTATTCTATAGTAAAAATGGATTTGAAGGACATCTGATGCATCTATCCAAAATACTGGAAAGACTAAATGAACTAAGAAAGAATGTGAGCTTATTCATGTAAGTGACCACAATGGTAGGAAGTAAACTTAGATTGAATTGGATTTTGGGGAAGCGACCGATTACTACCCAGACAGCACAGCAGCTTGTATACAAGTTGTACATCTCTTGTATGGTTACAAATTGTAAATAGTTTCTTAATACTATTGTAATATAATTGTATTCCAATATGAAAATACAAATTCATGAGTTTACTTAGCATGGTACGGCGCCACTACCGCAGAATTTTCTATACATGTGAGTGGGAATTGAACGCTTGTGGTTACTTTTCATCTTGGAGTGATTACCTGCAGTTTTGTACTGTTGTTTGTGAGACTGTGCTCAAGGATCTTATCTTTTCATCTGAAATATACAGGTAAGAGTTAGCTTTTACTATTTCTTTGATGTCTATGAGTGTTTTAATTTTAGCTATATTTGTGGAGCTGGCTACCTTTCGAGTCGTGGTTTATGAGATTTGTGCACTTATTGACTGAGCTTGAAATTGAGGATGGTTATTTCCTCGGGAATTTCATAGGTTATAAACCAAGTAATAGGCAACTCATTTTTTGGCGTATAATGATAGTGGGGTAGCGTAGCATGACCAAGATGCTGAGATAGCTGTATTCACTCTGATGTAGCTCGCGTGTAATATTTTTCACTGAATGACTTCATTTAAAATTGAATACGAAGGTTTTATGTTATTATTATTAAAGTATAAATTTGGAAGGTTAAGGTAAATGGACATAGTTATAGGTGGACACTGGTTAAGATACCATTATAGTTCAAAAATATTTTTTACTGGTTATGGTGAAATTACATTTCATATTGTTTCCCTTATGGTGCAAGTACCAAGTAAAAGTCAGGTGATCAAGTCGATGCATTTTTAAAAGTTTACAAAAATCCTTCGAAAACCACTGTGTCATTAGAGAAATTATAACTCTGAGGGATAAAGCGTGGGCGTATTACTAAGCGCAGACGGTTCCTTATTAATACCTACTTTAATTATAAGGTGTTTGTTCTGATGAGGATTGAAGTTGTATTGAGCGAGAGAGAATTGCATTTCGTCCTTTTATACCTACAATACATTGGAGCGGTCCGTACATACAATTGTTCAACTCTGGTTGATGGCGATTCAAGACATCATTTCCGTTCTTGGCGGTAAGCTGCAGAATCAAGTGTAGCTTGCTCGTCTAGAATGAGACCACTTATTATTAGTATTGAATAATTATCGGGGGGTTGACGGTAGGTGGGTACCTCGTTTATCCTTCAGGTGAGAAGAGACAAATTCGCAATGAATGAGGCTAGGATTCTTAACTTTATTTTAATAATTATTTCATTCGAATACATATTTAAGTCTACTTGTGTGATGTACATTAATTTACCTACAACGAATTAAAATGGCTCATTTGATTTCCAGATTAATTATCAGGTCAAAATGTAGCATGTGATTATGCCAAAATTTAAATTCAAAAATATTGAGTCTGTCTCAGAGAGACATAAATGACGATTACTTTCTAAAGTTAAAGTTTCCATCATTTCTAACTCTGATTCTGAGGAAGGAAAAGAGGCAAGTAATACTATTGAGAGTTCCAATGTATCTAAGAAAGCCATGCCTTTAACTAATTCAGTAATATGTCCAAATGCTTTATCCACTGAAACAGAAGATACATGGCTTTATGATGATGTTCCCATTGAAGAAGTAGAACTTATAAAACCGCTATCAGAGTCTGAAGATGAAGAATTAGACTTTGACATCATAACATTTCAGAATGAATAGGCAAACTGGGCACATAATATACCACATACTAAAGTAAATCACCTCCTTAACCTACATAAATCATGCCCTACCTTGAGTGAATTACTAACAGATTCCCAAACTTTACTTGAAACCCCACGATGCACAGATGTGATGAAAATGGGCTCTGGATTTTAGGCCCACTTAGGCTTGGAGTGCCAATTAATGGACAATTTAAAGAATAGTTCCAAGGAAGTTGAAAGCATTAGCCTTCAGGATAATATGGATGGCCTTCCTATTTCCAAGAGTAATGGAAGTCAGATATGGCCTATATTAGTTTATATAATACAATTTCCTGAATTAGTCCCTTTTCCTATTGGCATACCTATACCATGGAAATGAGAAACCTCACAATTGTGAAGATTTTCCAAATCAATTTGTGAGGGAATTGCAAAGTGTTCTGGTGAAAGGAATTGATATTGATGGCAAGGTTATCAGTCTCTCAGTTCATTGGTTTGTTTGTGATACTCCAGCCCGTGCATTTCTGTTGCAAACAAAGGGGCACACAGCCTATTATAGTAGCTCGAAATGTACTGTTGAGGGGGAATTCATTAGAAATAGAGTTTCTTTTTTAGATAGTCACTGTAGTCGGAGAACCAGAGTTGGGTCATTACAAGTAGTATATTATTTTTCTACATACACGAAGAAAATAGTGTAGATTATGTAGAGTATGTAGAATATTGTGTAGATTATGTAGAATATTATGTTGATTACTTTTTTGTCTGTAAAATAATGTTTCATGTTTAATAAAATGCAGAAAATTACAATAAAAAAATTAAGTATTACATTGATTTCATGGTTACAAAATTACATTACCTTGAACAAATAATGTTAGTCTTCCTAAACCCATGTTTTATTGCAGTTTTAATAACTATTATTCTCTTATTTTATTTACTCTATTATTTAATTAGAGTATTTACATATAAGTAGTTGTGACTTGCCTTGATGGAGGAACCAAGAGTGATTACAAAATGTTGACCTCTCATACGACGAAGGTAAATGTTAACCTGTGGCCCTTTAATGCAGCAAAATAACCTGTTTTACACCTTCTCTTCCATAAATATTTAATATTTCAATTTCTAGTTCATATATTACTAAATTTACAGGAAAATTTATAATTATTAGTGATATATTTTAAAGTCCATTTGCATGTTCCAATGAAAAGAATGTATACCTACTAAAGGTATTACACCTACAGCTACTCATTATTTAAATTTGCCACCATAAATACAATGGCCAATCAGAAGCAAATTTACCCATTATCCAATCACAGTTATTCCAGTTATTCCCTAACCAGTTTCCAAATGGCAGGTAGGCCACAGCATGATCTGTGTAGTGATAGAGGGTTCAAATTGATAAAAGAAAATAATAAGTATGCAGATTTTTGTACCGTGTGTCAGAAGACATTGAAGAATACTGCAGCTAAACAACTGGAAACACACAGGTAAAAAAGTGAAAGTAGTTCATAAATAGTGTTCAAATAACCTCAACATAAATCAATTAGGCCTAGGGTCTTTTCCACATTATATTAGCCTAAATTGTTGTAATACTATTGAATACTTCAAAACTGTGGACAGGCCTTGGGCTTCTCCCTATGAATTCATACAATTTGATTTTAATATTTTTGTTCGCTTCTTTACTAGAAATGTATGCCGGTTTCCATCATCAACTGCTACATCTGCATTGCCCTTGAGCCAATCTAGAGTTACCTCTACCCCCAAAAGAAGATATACAGTTACTGATATCAATGAAAAAGAAGTTGTAGATAACCTCACCCTTCCTGCTGCTAGTGAAGCTGAAAATGTTACTTTGTCTGAAAGGCCAGATTCATCAGCATCATCAATTAATTTGTCATCTTTGAATTCTGCTAGTACCAGTAATGAGAAATTAACTATCAGCAATGATGACACTGATAGTAGTGATAATAATGTTCAACATGACTTAGGACATTCAACTGCCAACAGGGATCTTGAATACCAGAAGCCCAAAGAAATGGCTTTAACATTGCATATTAATATGGGAAAAATTGCCTTTTTTGATCAAATGTCGCAGGTGGAGAATGAAGTTGCCAACTGTGCACTAGGAAAATTTATTTTTGGTTGCAACATACCTTTCAGCACTGTAGAATCAAATCACTTTAAAAACTTTGTTAAGACATTAAGACCTTCATACAGGCCTCCAGTGCGAAAAAATCTTGCGATGACTATTCTTGACAAAGAGTACGAAGAGTGCAGCACATCACTAAATTTTGGTTCACATTCTGTACTCCTCATTGATGGGTAGAAGAATGAGACAGCTAATTCCAAAAATGTAGCTGCAATGATACACAATGCAGCAGGTGAGGTGGGTTTCCTTAATGCATGGGATCTTTCTGGCGAGAGGGAAACTGGAGATGCCCTTAAAGACATAGTTTCACAAGCAATGGTTGATGCAAGAGATATGTACAATTTAGAACTTTATGTTGTATGCTCAGACATTGCCGCTAACATGATAAAAATGGGAAAAATAATTGACCTATATGCCATGCAATACCCATGCGTTACATGCAATTCCTACACTGCTAATCTTTTGGCCAAAGAACTTGTCTCAGCTGAGGTGGCATCAAGGGTAAATACTGTGTTGAAGGCTTTTACTTCAGCTGATCAAGAACTCCGTCTTCTTGCATTTGGTGGCCATTGCATATCATTGGCTTGTGAAACGTGTTGGTGAAGCGATAGAGATGCCTTTCTTTGCCTCAAGAATAACCTAGCAGCAATGAAGAAAGTAGTTGGCCAAGGGATAAAAATTGAACAAACAGCTCTAAAGTTAATATTTGATGAAAACTTCATGAAAGAAGTTGATGATGGGATCAAGTTATTTGAGCCAGTATGCATTCTAATAAACAAGTGTCAACAGATAAAGTTCAGTATTGCTGACGCAGCAGAGGAGTGGTTTCAATTGAAATTGCCAGATGGATATCCTGAACTTGAAGAAAAAGTTGAAAAAAGGCAAGACTATGCCGTCACAATATATGGCTTAACTGCAAACGTTTTGCACCCAACATATCGAGGGAAGAGATTGAGTACAGAACAGCGTGATGAGGTATGTAAGGTTATAAAATAGTATATTTTTATAGGAAATTGTAAGAGGACAATTTTTAATATCTCAAACCTCAGCAGAATGAAATTCACAGTAATAAAACTCGTACTTGTCATAGGTGGAAGAGTTCCTGCTCAACCAACTTGATGGAGATGGGTTGGAAGACCTAGCAAAATTCATCAGTGATAGCGATGACAGTGTTTTTCGTGTGCTGAAAAACAAGGGCATCAAAAGTCCATCAACCTTTTGGGAGCTTGTTAAAGGCAAGCATCCAGGTTTAAGCAATCTTGCAAATAAATTACTTAATGTCCCTGCATCTTCTGCACAACTTGAAAGAGTGTTTAGCAATTGGTCATATGTACACTGCCCATTAAGGAACACGCTTACATTTGAAAGATCTAAAAGGCTGCTACATGTCTACCATACACTTAAACTTAAAGATGTCAAATCTGATGAATATTAGCTATTGAAAAAAACATTAATAAACAGTAAATTCTTTTAATTTATTAGGGGAGTGTATGTTATCCCTACTTACCAATATTTTTCATTATTGTTCGACTATCAGTAGCTGATATTTAACAATATGCTCAAAAACATCTTTTATTTTGTGAATTTAGATGAAATTTTAGATAGGTAGGCCTACACCTCAAAAGAAAGTGTGTCAATCATTTATGTTCATAGAATTAGAAATGAAAACATTTACGCCTACTCAAGGAACTTTACTTGCTTTTTGAGGACCAATTCTATGCGCACGGCCTAGCATCACAGATACATGTGCACATTCACCTTGACATTCACCTATGTGCACATTCACCTTGACTCTCAGCTTTTTGGAGAAGTTCTCCGCAATCTTCAAGCAGTCCTCTCTTTCTTTTTCTTCCAATCTGTGAATCAGCAAGCAGTTTCATTGTGAGTCTTGTAAGCATTCACGATGAAACTGCTTGCTGATTCATGGAGTGGAAGAAAAAGGAAGAGAGGACTGATTGAAGACTGCTCCAAGGCGCCGAGGCGATCGTCAAAATCACCGCACTTCTCAATGTCATCCAGTCGCTCATAAATCTAACGCAAATCACCCTCGACGCCTTGTTTAAAAGACAGGAATCTATCTTCGATGGCAGATATTGTCGCTGCTTTTTGCGGTGTAGCTTCCTTCTTGGCTACGTTGAGCTCTTCTTGAAATGAGGACATTATTTTTAACACATTGTCGAGAATAGACCTCAACTCTGAATTTTCTCGATCGATTTCCTTCTTCTGAGGGTTAGGCTTTTCCTTCGGAGACATCTCAGCAGGCAAGGAGTCGGAGGTAAAAAAGTAAAAGGCTATGGAGCAGTTTGGAGGCACGTCAGTCTCGGACGGGCATGGGCAAGCCATAAAATTAGAGCAAATAGTTCCATTTATCCCTTCAAAATTAGCACGTAAACCTATATCTCTGAAGGAATTATTATGCTGGAAGGCCACTGAATTTAGGCAGTTCCTCCTTCATACTGGCCCATTAGTTCTTAAAAATTCTTTAAGTGCTACAGTCTACCAACATTTCCTATGTTTGCATGCTGCTACCAGAATCCTGATAAGTAAGAAGTTATTATGTCAGTATGTTGACTATGCAGAAGAGCTTCTGCTTTATTTTGTGGAAAATTTTCATGCACTATATGGAGAGGAAAGCATATCCCACAATGTCCACAACCTCATTTGTATTGCAGCTGATGCTAAGTCCATGGGACCACTTGAACTATTTAGTGAATTCAAATTTGAGAATAGGTTGCAGTTTTTAAAAAAGCTGTCGAGAGAACTAGGAAGACCACTACAACAAATATGTCAAAGGCTTGCAGAGAAGCCATTTTCATGCAGGGAGAAAAAATTGCCTGATTCTTCTGACAAAGAGGTTGCAGTAATTTCTAGGTGTATAAAACATTTTCCAATGGGTTTCACTGAACCAATATACTCATATTTAAAAGTAAAAAGTTTTTAAATACCCACCAAATCACCAAATGATTGTGTTGAGATGAAGTCAGGAGATACTCTTAGTGTTCTTTTTATTGGAACATTTCATGGAAATTTGAAAATCCAGGGGCAAAAGTTCGAAACTGTGGAAAATTTTTACCAATCCCCTAGTGACTCAGTTAAAATTAAATTTACCAAGTGTAAAATCAGTCAAATGCTACAACCTTGTCTGTCTCTGACATAAAAGCCAAAGCAATGAGGGTGCATCTGACTCCAGGAGGTGATACCTACTTTGTGGCTGAATTACTGAACCATCTTGACTGAATGTATGTGGAAGTTGGTGAGAGAATTTGATATACAATCCACTAGGTGATCATTCCTTCTTTATGCTAATCTACCTCTTTATCTATCAACATTTTAGAAATGTGGTTGGTAGCAGAGATGGTCGAAGATGATGGCACAGTATTTAATATTGTGCCGGAAGGTTGGGTAAGGGAGATCGGAGGATTAACCTTCATCCTTTGGCCTCCTAATAAGAGCCCAAAAATTTTGGGTACTATGAAAAGAAAAATGACCCCCGATGATTCATAGTCAGAAACTCTAGCCATGGACACAACTCCCCTTCTTAGTAAGTATTATCCTACAAATTTTTCAAGTTATCTGTATTCAGTCACTGTTTCATTGGGATTTTCTTCCATTTACTTCTTTAAAAGTTGACTAGTATGTGAACTTTTCTTTTAAGCCATTTTACCTGAGCTTTCCTGGATTCACTTGTGATACTCATATGAAAAATTAGTTGTGCTAAGTAATCGGTAGGGTGCCATTTTATATTTGCTTTTTGTTGATTATTTTGGGGATATCAAGGAAGTATTAAGAGTTGAAGCATTGGCGATTCAGTTGCAGTCATGCCAGAAGGCATATAAAGCGATCAAAGATGCTGTTGCCAGGTAGGGCAGGGCAAAAATACCTGCAAAACATAAGTTACCTGGTGAAGATAGTACCGAGGATGAGAATACACCATGTCCATCAAAAAGAATTCCTCCACCACCATCTATGAGAGATAGATCAGTAGAAAAGTTTGGCTCATCGGGGGAACCAGAGGCAGTAGTAGTGTTGAGTAAGCAATCATGTAGTGATTTTTTAAAATGACGTTACACACCATAGTAAATAAAATTTGGTACCGATGGGATTCTACTGTTACAAATTATTTTCGTATGGTTATAGAAATTCTTTGAAGGGCTCTTACAGTTATGATGAAATCATAATTAAATATTCATTTCTTCTAGGTGTTGAGAATCTTGAAGAAATGGCTTCTTGTTCTACTAAAGATGAGAGTGAGTATCATATTGTAATTTAATCTTAGTACAAAGTAGACTTGAATAAAGAAGAAAGTCAGAATAGTATGATGTGTGAAAGTGATGTTACATGCCATAGTTAATAACATTTGGTTCTGATAAAATATATAGGATACTTATTGTTGTAAAGTACTTTCCTATGGTTATAGAAAATTTCTTTGAAGCAAAAGGCTTGTGACTTGTGGAATACTATAAAAATTAAATTTTCATTTTTTCTAGGTGTTGAGAATCGTGAAATAATGCTGTCACTTACAAAAGAGGCAGAGAGTGAGTACCATATTGTATTTTTGATAGAATTTTCTTAAAGTATCATCCTTTGAAATTGAAAGATTTATTCTGGCTATTCTCACCAATGACACTGGTTTTCACGTGTGAAGCAGGCAGATGTGGCTGATAGGCTGAATGCATTAGAGAAAGAGGTGGTGAATAAAGAGGAAGTGGGGAAGAAAAGCACCAAGTTAATTTTGGAGCTTCTGCAGCAGGGACAGCTGAGAGGAGTAGAGAAAAATAAGGTCTGCACATATGCACCACCAATACTAATGCCAGTCACATCCAGGGAGCAGCTAGTGGAGATGGGGGCTATTTTGCAAGAAGACCTAGCCTTCAGGGAATACTTGGTCAGTTTTTACCTTTTTGCATATGTAGAAAACGTTCACTTAACTTTGGTACATTTGTTGACTCATGGTAACTAATTATTCTTTTTTCCCAATTAATGTGATGGGAGAAATGGAGACCAGGGACATTGGTCAATTTATTAGAAAAAATTTAAGTGAGGTGATGAAGAATTGTGTTGCAACCTACTCCACTTGGCTTAGCACGATTGATCAAAAAAAGCAGTCCCGCAAAGGTTTGAAAAATATAATAACTATGTTGACAGGTATTTTTTTAAGTATCATTTCATTTCAATTGGAAGTATTACTAATATTGTCTCTATTTGTGTAGATTCTGCCAGGAAGAAAGAGCTTTATGGGGAAAAACTCTTCATCTGAAAAGTGTCCAACTGGCTGTACCTAAGTGGAAGAAGGAAAGACCAATGAATCCACAAAATTTTATGATTTTGATTAATTTGCTTATCTTTCTCTATGAATTTGTTTTATGGATTCGTTTATCATCATATATGGATTTGTTTTATGCATAAAAAAATTTATTCAAGAGCTTATACTCTTTCCATTGTAATTTCATACCACTCCTCTAATTCCATTTGTATTACAATCGTAATACAAGAGAAATACAACCTGTAATACATTTGTATTTAAGCTCTGTATTAGTGAACATTTGACACTGTATTACAATTGTAATACAATTTTATTACAAATGCCCCTGTTTTGTAATAAAATTTTATTATAATTGTAATAGAGTGGTATTACCAAATTAGTGCTGACTGGGTAAGGTCGTTTGCGCCATAGGGGATAGGTTAGGGAGGAAGGGTGGATAGATACCAGGCATCGGCATCAGCCGACGACTATTAATGAAAGGCGCCAAAGGGACCACAGCTTAACGTCTCATCCCACAGACTTGTACTGTAATGTACTCGAAGTGCCCCCCATAAGACACTCAAGTAGCGATCGGGGGAAGTAAACTTAAGTATAATTTGCCTCCTTTCATTATTGGTCAAGGGGAATGGTAACCACTCTGCCAATATGTGAGGAGAGTTCAATGCCTGTCACCTCCTGGATTGCACAGCTAACAGAGGCTTGGCTTGGCCCTAGGTTGCTATCACTTCCTGCCAACTTTTGATAGATCCCCTGACCAAAGAAGTGAAGTGCACTTAGGACCAAGAATTGGATATTTACATCATAATTCTAACTTGACATAATCAAATAGGATTAATTTATGCAGGTTTCATATACCTTCAACTCCAGGGGCACAGCTGTATTTCTTTGGGGCAGATTCATTTGGGGGCATAAAATCGATAATTTCCCTCACAACCTCCTTCGTCAAATGGTATGTACCCAGGAACACCTCATCGGTGACCATGAATGGATCCGACTCATATCTCAACTCCTTCAATTGCAGCCTGTCTCTCTGCTTCAGCTCCCTTCTCCTTCTCAAAATATCAAGTGCCTGAATCCCATTCATCTATAATGAGTTAATAAAATAAGTTTTCCAATAATGTCAACTCTGAAAGTAAATTATAAACTCAACACAGATTTGCCTATGATTCTGGGTCAACAACTTGAAGTATAAACTAGTGTTGTTATTCCAGCAAAGGACATGTACTTACACGCACAGATGCTATCTATTTAGTGCAGTTGAATATCATATATCAATAGCACCCCCAGAAGGTAGGTTATACATTTAGTCCACTATTATATCAGTTAGTTTGCTATTATTGTAGCTATTCAAAATTGCACAAAAATAGGTAGTTAAAGACAAGTGTTAGACATTCATACTTTGAGTGCCACGGCAGTAGACAGCATTTTTGATACAGTATTATCACAATACAATCATTGGACAAAATTTCGCTCAAATTGAAACAGGATGTGACTTCATTACTAAATCTGAAGTTATCTATCACATCTATGAAAAGTGCAAACGTTAGTTGAAATTTCGAAGGTTATTAAAATAGCCTATTGAAATGTGTGTGACGGAAGCTGTGGTGTTTTCGAGTTGTATTCCCTTTAGCGTTTTGAATAATTCGGTACCTATGACAGTGACGTCCGCGCCTGTGTCGACTTTGAAGGGGATTTTCTGGTTACCGATGGTGAGTGAGACCCTCCATGGTTCTCCTCCTGTCGAAATGCTTCCCAGAAAAAAATAGTTGTTTTCACACAGTAGCTGCTTGTCAATTTCGGCAACCGCTTTCGTTCTGCAAACTGCTGCCCAATGTCCTTTCTTTTTACAGAGAGCGCACGCAGGTTGACGCGCCGGACATTGCGCGAAAACGTGCTGAGGCTTTTTCCCGCACCGAGGACATTTGCGACCACTCACCTTCATTTGGTTGGGTGGTGCTGATGCTGGTGTTGAAGGGTGCCGTGGCGCTTTCTTCCGCACTGCGTCCACCTACGATGACCGTGCTGGCGAAGGGGCGGTTTTACTTTCCCCCGAGTTACTCCTTATGAGCGTCTGTTGCCTGTGCACGTCTTCTGCCTGCCTCGCCATTGTAACGGCTCTCTCAAGCGTAAGATCCGGGTCCAATTGTAGGGTTTCCGATAACTTGGCGTTCCACAAACAGACTACTAGACGGTCCCTCACCAATTCGTCACGCAGGGTGCCATATTTACAATTTTTAGCAAGACTATGCAGGTTCCGAACGAATTCTTCCACCGTTTCGGTCTCTCCTTGTAGTCGCTTGTTGAAACGGGCACGTTCGTAAATTACGTTTACCTTCGGAACAAAATGCTCTTCAAACTTCCCAAAATCAATACTATTCTTCTTTTCTTCTTCCACTGATAGGTAGAAGGATAATAGTATGTCGTCCGCGTCGTCACCCATTGCATAAATCAATGCGTCGACTTGCTCGTCTTCCGGCTTTTTGGAAAGTCCCGACACCCGTCGGTACCTCTCAAACCGTCGACTCCATCTTGGCCAATCTTCTGCCACGAAGGAAAATGGCTGGGGTATGGACCAGGCAGGACATCCTATCCCTTCGAGCTGCTTATTCGCCATTTTCGCACACACCTGACACCATGTGTTGTTGCCGCGAAATAATTAGCACCAACTAATTTAGGGTAGGCCTCTTTATTAGTGACGAGCCCGAGCGACCATACAATTGGGTGTTCACAGTAAAACTTCTTCCTCATGCATAATGACATGGCGTTTTATAGTTGCCTCGGAGTCGCTCCTCGCCTGTTCCGCGTCCTTGGCGCCGCTGCCTTTCCGGCGTGCCGGTTAACTGGGCCTCCACGCGAACCCGCCACATCTCTCCTGAAATATGTCAAACAAAACCAGGGACGGGAAAACAAAACTAAGGGGAATATTTCTGTGGGGGACGCACAAGTCGTCCGTATCTCGTCCTGACTAATCCCGTCTCCGGTGGGTTGTCGCTCTCCCATGTGGTCTCGAGGTCTGGGAACATTGACTCGTAATCTTCCGATGTACTCGGCAGCCGTTCTGCTAAGGTCAGCGCCACCCGATTCCTCCTGATGACTCCGCTACCTGTCTCAATCAGATAGGACCGGGGATGGCCCGACTCTCCGACAACCGTTCCATACTCCCGACGATCTCTCACCCAAACCGGAGCTCCCACAGTCAATAGGGGTAGTTCTTCTGTGCGGTGTCGTCGGTTGTAGTTCCTCTTTCGACTCTCCATGATGACCTTATTCTTATCCCGTACGACCGTAAGGCTGGGCCATTTGGGATTCAACTTCCTGGGACACAATGGCAAGGTTGTTCTCAGCTTACGTCCCATTAGCAGTTCCGCCGGGGAATACCCAGACTCCAAGGGTGAAGCACGGTATGCAAGGAGTCCCAACCATGGGTCTCTTTCTTTCGCGAGTATGTTTGTTACCGTTTTCACCGCTACTTCCGCTAGTCCATTACTCTTTGGGTAGTATGGGCTGCTAGTTACGAGATCAAATCCGTATCCATGCGCAAATTCTCGGAACTCTCTTCCTCCGAATGGCGGCCCATTGTCCGCTCGGACGATTTGTGGGATTCCGTGACGCGCGGATATGGATTTTATTTTTCCAATCACGTTCGGGGCCCGCGTATTTTCCAAATACGCGACCTCCGGATATTTCGAAAGGTAGTCGACGATGACTAAGTATTCAAGCCCTCGGCTCTGGAAAATGTCCATTCCTACCATCTGCCAGGGCCGCGCCGGTGTCTCCGTCGGTCTCAATGGCTCTACTCGCGATGGGCGACGTTCGAGACATTCCGGGCACTTGCTTGCCAATTCCAGCATTTGATGCGATGCTCCTGGCCACCACACTGACTGCTGCATCCGCCTCCTGCACTTAGAAATACCTAGATGTCCTGCATGGAGTCGGTCTATTATTTCTTTCCTCCACGATTCCGGGATGTAAACCCTTATCCTCCTAACTAGTTGACCGTCAACGAGGGAAAGATTTGCTCGTTCATGGTAGAAGCTGGTATCTTCCAACAGCATTTTCTCCTTCCGTGGCCACCCCTCTTTCACATATTTAATTATTCGTCGAGTTCTTTCATCTCCTCGTTGCGCTTCGCACACTTCCTTCAACAGTTTGTCACTCATTGGTGATTCCGCTTTCACTGCTTCCACGTACAATTCCACGTCTTCATCGGAGAGAATATCGCCTTCTTTAGGAGTTTTGGAGATTGGAGATCGTGAGAGAGCATCTGGCGTATATAATTTCTTTACCGGAACATAAATTACCTCATATTCAAAACGCATGAGGCGCATACGGAAACGCTGCACTCGGGCGGACAATTCGCTAAGGGGTTTCGTTCCCAATAGTGCCACGAGTGGTTTATGATCCGAACATAGAAGAAATTTCTTGCCTGCTAAATAATTTGCTAATTTCTCACAAGCCCAGGTGAGCACCAATACTTCCTTTTCCAATTGGGCATAGCGTCGTTCAGTATCTGTCAAAGTCCGTGACGCAAAACTTACTGCTCTCCATTCACCATCTGACTGCTGCTGCTCTAGTGTAGCTCCCAATCCATATGACGATGAGTCGGCTAATACTCTTATCGGACGATTTGTTTCGTACATGGCTAATGATGGGGCACAAGTTAACCTTTGCTTGATTTCTTTAAAAGCTTTGGTGTGTGTTACAGTCCATGGCAAAGGCTCCTTTTCCCTCATCAGCTCTCTCAAGGGTTGGGTAACGTCCGCTAAGTGAGGGAGAAACTTAAGGTTATAATGCACGATTCCAAGGAATCGACGTATTTCTGCGACCGTTCCGGGCTGCGACAATTTTTCTATAACCGAAACTTTGTCGAGATCTAGCTTGATTCCATCAACGGCCGATAAGACATGGCCTAAGAATTTTGTCCCTGCGACACGAAATCTGCATTTCTCACGATTTAACGTGGTCCCCTTTTCTCGAAGACGCTGGAGGACGGCGTTCAACCTCACGTAGTGCTCCGGCTGTGTTGCTGCCAACACGAGGATGTCATCCATAACGTTGATTACTCCCTTTAAACCTGTCAATGCTTCCGACATCCGCCGTTGAAAATGCTCGCCGGCCGAAGATAATCCCTTCGGCATCCGGTTAAAACAATACCTTCCAAAGGGGGTTATGAAAGTAGTTAGCGGACGGCATTCTCTCTGTAGTGGTATTTGGTAGTATCCTCTGCAAGCGTCCAATTTAGTGAAAACTTTCGCTTCCGAAGCCTTCAACAGGGTTAGACACTCGTCCAGTGTCGGCAGTTCGCGCTGTTCTCTTCAAATGCATTTATTGAATTTCGTGAAGTCTAAACATATTCTAACTCCTCCGTCTGCCTTCGGCACGACCACCATGGGCGCGCACCAATACGTCGGTTCTTCTACCGCCGTTATTATTCTGTCGTGTCGAAGCGATTGAATTAAATTATTTCATAACACTTTCTTTTCCAGAAATTCCTCATTTTTTTCTATTTTACTGGTAAGAACCTTAAGTTCGGCCGACTGGAATTTTATTTCCTTCGTAATACTTGACATCTGCGTCAGTAATTCAGATAATATATCCGTACTCACCGCCGTCAAGGAATCCCCCATCCGCTGTTTGCTGGCTTCTTCGATCTCTACAAAGAAATCTGCCGGATCATTTCCTTCTCTCCTCAATTCTTCTTCCAATCTCAACCTCAAGTCCGGTTTTGTTCCCGTTGTAGGCAGATTCCTGTCTGCTAACGCCTTTTTAAGGAGCACGATACTCATTTTTTCCATGAATATCTTCATCGTCGTCCTGTCACGGTCGCCAATTTGTCGTGTCGAAGCGATTGAATTAAATTATTTCATAACACTTTGCACTTATTTTATTCTTCTCAATTCTCATTCAGTCTCTTGTACAGTCATCTTAAAAACCACACAACAATCTCTCTCTCCAATACGTACATAGCAACCCCTTATGTGTGTTTTATTCCATGTTTACGATATTACGTCAATTCCTTCCCTCACCATTTCCTTTATTTCTTTCTCTACCTTTTCTTTCATTGGCAATGGCACTCTTCTCGGCGTGGACACCGCATAGGGTACGGCTTCGTCCTTGATGCGAATGACGTATGGTTTCGGCATTCTTCCCAGGCCACGAAAAAGTTCATGGTAGTTTTCTTCTGGATGACCAGCTGTTATTTCCCGTAGCCAAGTCAAAATTCCCAGGGATGATATAGCTGGTCGTCCCAAGAGCGCGTCTTCAACTCCATTCACCACGAAAATCTCATCCTCGTACACTCGATCCTTCCAACGTAAAATAGACCGGAATTTTCCTTTGGCCTGCAACCTGCTTCGATTAGGACAGCGGAGGAACGATGTGGTGTTTTCGGAAATTTTTGTTTCGGAAATTTAGGACATTTACCTAGCCGGTTATCACAAGTCAAGCATAACTTTGACAAAATTTGATTTTTTTTTTATTGAATTGAATTGAAAATTGAAACAAAATTTTTAAAAAAATTGAAAAATTGAAAAAAAATAGTAATTATTCGCATAAACACTATGGAAGTGTTCTCTGGACACTGTATCATGACAAATACTCTATGGCCTGAGTATTTTTCAGATGAATAGCAGACAATGATCCACATAATGGATAAACACAGAACTCACTCAAAAATCTTCAATAACTATACTACATGCGTAAAAATGTAAAAAAAACAAGCAGGCTTAGAAGAATGCAAATTGGAATGAGTAATGGAGTTACACTATACCAACCTACAGTTTAATATTTAACAATGATAATCAAATGAAATAAAAAGTGCGTCAGTATTTGTAGAAAGCTAAATTCTCAATAATATCCATAACAAAACTAGTAGGGATTGAAATACTGGCAAGAACATGAACGACCAGCTATATATAAGGGCCAGAGTAGCTTATTTGAAATTTAACATTAGCAATAAGGGTAAGCATCAATCGCAGCAATTGAAATGGATGATATACTTTGAAAACATATTCTACTTGCAAATCAATCAATAAATTAGCACAATTCTAACTATAAGAATGCGAACTTAACTTTACAGTAGTTTAAGAACTATACATCAGTGTTAACTGACTTCATGAGGGAACGGCACAGAGTTAGCACGGCCTACGGCACGGGGATAGGCTAAGTAAAGAAACAATATTATGTAAAACTAAAAAATAACCGGGTGCATGCTACGTCATACTTATCTGCACTAAATGAAATTACTCTTAACATATAGAGAAGGCCAAAATCCCCACTAGCAACAAAGATATAAATTATGTGTGTCAGAAGGTGAAGCCGTCACCATCTGTTTACGCGGCGAATATTTCGTTTTCGTGGCCCAAACTCACCGCGTAAACTCAGCCGCGAATGTTCCGTGGCGGAAGTTTCGTGAAGCACCGAAGCGACCGTAGTAGAGGTGGTAGTGGATCGCACATTTCGAGATTGTGACGTCATTTCGTGATTCGGCCGCGAATCTTTCGCGGCCACGAAAGTTTCGTAGCTTACGGAATAGGGCTGCTGGAGGATAGCAGAAAGGATGTTAAGGATTAGTGTAAATTTCTCGGGCTCGCCACCGGGTAAGATTTTTATAGACAGCCGACGTTTCGGGTTCCGACTCGTCACCCATTCTCAAGGCTAATGATGCTTGTTTAAAAAAGATCGTTTAATTTGGCGCTAGGCGGGGCGGGATTGGTCGAGCCCCGATTGTTGTATTGGAGGACCGTTGACCAGCGGGGACTTAGCTCTGGCGTTCTGAATTCTTCTCAGAATTCTATTCCAAGAGCTGCTGATTGTATAACCAGTATCCCGGTTGAAATTCTTCCTCTCCAACCTTATCTCTATCGCCTCTTTGGTTAAGCGATCCCAAAATTGGCCGGATCGCCAAAGAACAGTCGTGTCATCCTAAATGATCTTATGGTCCCGACTCAGGCTATGCTCAACTACTGCTGATTTTTCCGGTTGACCAAGCCGGAAATGCCTACGGTGTTCCTTCAGACGAGTGGATATAGTTCGCCCAGTCTCTCCCACGTAGACTTCACCACATTCACATGGGATTTTATATACCCCCGGAGTCATGAGGCTAACTGGGTCCTTAGCCCTCACAAGGCGGTCTCTTAAATTGGCCATAGGTCTATGGATGCTCTCGATATTGTACCTCTTCAGAACCCTCGAAATTCTCCCTGATATGGTAGATACATAGGGCAAAAAGGCCCTGGATGTAGGTTTAGGCCGGTCAACCTCCAAATCCGATGTTTGTGAATTTTCACGGGACTTTTTGAAGGCCATCGAAATTTGCCGCTCTCCGTATCCATTCTGCCGGAAGGTTTTCCGAAGGTGGTCCAATTCCACAGGAAGACTCTCTGCGTCAGATATTGATCTCGCACGATGTATGAGAGTGGAGAGGACAGCACTGCGTTGAGAGGGGTGATGGTGACTAAGGCCATTCAGGTACAAATCTGTATGCGTCGCCTTCCGATAAACGCTATGCCCCAGTTTGCCATTTTCTTTTCGGGTGATAAGGACGTCGAGGATTGCGATTCTATTATTTTTCTCTATCTCCATAGTGAACTGTATGTTGGGATGTTCGTTGTTCATATGGTCTAAAAATTTCTAGTCCCAGAATTCAATCGGATAATTTAACGTTCTCATTAGGACCGCTCTTTTAATCTTCCAACTGTGACTCATGTGCTGACTTCTACCTGGAACAGAGGCCCGAGAGGGAGGGGGGTCATGGGGTCCGAACAAACAAAAGAAACGGGAAAGCCGCTATACCTGTCTAACTTTATCGGCTTTCAAAAAATGGGATGGATAGAGTACTTTGTTAATTTGTGGCAGTAGCCCCATCAGAGAGCCAAATTGAGAGCTATTCAAGTAAATTCTGGGACTAGAAATGTAAAAAAAAGTGAAATATTTGAAAAAGCTTTAACTTGGCAATATCTCGAAAACCGTGCAACTTTTACTGAGGTCATATTAGGCTGGTTCGGTTCTTCTTAGGCTGCCCTAGCTCCAGTGTCACTGTGGCGTGACATTTATGGGACACCTTGTATAGTTGAAGTACTTTCTGTTGTAAAAATAAATCTATCAACCTTGCCCATAAGAGCAGATATAGTCACAGTCATTACACCCGAAAGAAAGAGGGACTTGATGTGCCCTTGTGTAGAATCGAAAAGACTAAACAGAATTTCAATGTTCTAGGTTTAAAAATGTTCAATGTATTACCATATGAATCAATATTAGCAAATGAAGCCTGCTTCAAAAGCAGTGTTGGTAAGAAATCGAGTAAAAGTAATCAGATTACTTGTAACGATTACTTTTGCAGTAAATTGTACTTGTAACGAATACTTTTTACGAAATGTAATTTTTACTTGTAATTTACTTCTTATGGTGGAAGAGGAATCGTTACTTTCGTCGTAATCGTTACTTAATGCTTGTAATCAACGATTACTTTACTCACTCCCATGTAAACTTTAATAATTTTCAGGCAGCTTCGCTGGCCGCTATACAAGCTTGATCAGGGAAGCGTTCAAGGACATATCTCGCAATCGCGTGAATTGTCAAGTAGCATCCCCTTGCTCTCCTGACCTTCCGTGTATCATTGCCAAAATTCCGATCTTGATCGCATAAACACGATAATTTCGGTGAGTGAAAGTAGACCACATATTGCCAGGAAAAAATATCTCTCACGTGCATTGGTGATTATAAGGGTAACAGTTGTAGCCGGTGTAAATTTAGACCACGTAATGCCGAGAAAAAGGAATCTCTCTCTTAAATTGGGGATAATGGGGGAAGGGCATATGTTAGACGTGAAATAAGGTCGAGGAACGCGAAAGGAAGTGCGAAATGCGCAAGTGAAAATGGCTGAGATAGGTGGAAAATCAGTGATTTTCCGTGTTATATTGTGTTCATTCCCCAGTAGATACCGGGCAATGAAAGGTATGTTGGGAAAGGCGAGTCTTTAAGCTTCAAAATGAGGTATAAAACATGGCAGTAAATGTAGTGGGAGCGGAGGGCATGGGGGTGTAGGCACCGAAAGCAGAAATCTACTGGCTAGGTAAATTTCTGCTTTCATAATTCTATAAAGACACTATGCTTTATTTTTGAGAATTCATCCTGCAAAAGTGTTTGAAATGGAGCAGCTTCAGAGTCCGCCACGGAAGCGAAAGGCTCACTGTGATGGCATGGAGGACCAGGAAGGAAGGAAAGAGCAGGCAACTCTTTCGCTTGGAGTGGCGACTCCTGTTACACAATCTACTCTTGACAGGCTCGTCCTAGACTTTGTGTGTCACTCTATCCAGCCATTTTCGGTAGTAGAAAAAGAGTCATTCGCCAATCTGCTTAAGACATTGGCTCCCACTAGGGTAGTTATGTGCAGGAAAACTGTTGCTGTAGGAACGAGAGAGGTTCGAGGATATAAGAAAAAACTGGTGAAGGAGCTGACTGAGGTTAGTGCTGTTGCCACCATTGCAGACTACTGGACACACTTCAATAGTATTTGGGTGTCACTGTTCATTGGGTTTGTACGAAGAATTTAGAGAGGAAGTCGGCTATTTTGGCAGTACGAAGGCTGGAGGGACATCAAACATACGATGTCTTAGCTGCCACCATTGAGAAAGTACACCAGGAGTTTGGCATCCACAACAGAGTGACGCTCTGTGTCACAGACAACGGCAGCAACTTTGTCAAAGCTTTCTCATGAGTACGGTTGCATGCTCTTATGCTATTGATGTATAATGCTTACATATATATAACACTGAGTATATTAATGATATATTCAGGACTTTTGGGGTGGAAGTGGACGAAGTAAGAAACGAATCAGAGGCAGAAGAAGAGCTAGCCTTCGTTGATGTAGGGACTATCCTAGATGAAGGGGAAGAGTTCCAGTACAACTTGTCTCCTCATCAGTGGTGTGCTGCGCACACACTCAATCTCGTGGCAGAGAAGGTAAATGTTATTCACCTGTGTCTTCAGGTTAAGGAAACAAGCTCTTATGAACATGTCTGTGTAGTGTGCTTCTAAACTTTTCCATCATTTATATATTCTGAAATAGTTTTCTCCCTTGTGCATGTTACAGGACAGCCAGACTGCAGAAAGTGATGCTACTTTCAAGAAGGTAGCAAGATCTTCATTTTCCCACTGCCAGGCTCTGTGGAACAAGCAGATAAGCACCATTGCAGCTGATCAAATTAGGGAAAAGTTCAAAAGGTTACTTGTAACACCCAGTGCAACAAGGTAGAAGAGCACGTTCGACAGTATCAAGTGTCTGCTATCGAAAGCTGCGGAGTCGATGCACTGGATGGACTGATGGATTTGATTGGTCTGCGACGCTTTGGACCAGCAGAGCTGTTATTTTTGAATGAATATATTGGGGTAAGGAAATAGTTATGTTAAATGACTATTTACTTTAAGGATTTACTTAGAATCAGACATGATATATTATAAACCATAAAAATACCTATGGTAAATAGAAATATATTAGTAAAAATGTGTGTGTATTAATCCTTTTGGGATCACTACAATTTATTCCAAGCTCCACTTTTTCACGAGATCAGAAAAATAACCAGTCTGTGGTGTTTTTTGGGCTCATACCTTTACCTTGCGATTATCTTATTTCAGGTGATGAAACCAGTTGTTGTGGCCCTGAACATCCTGCAGGCGGAGAAGAACATGTACCTACTAAAAAAGTACTAGTAGGGCATTTACTGCCAACTTTGAGGTGCCTACCGCGAGAGCTTTTAAAGAAAGCTACTGACACTAGTCTGAGCTTCAGCGGACTCTTAGCCAAGGCATTAATGGAAGGTGTAGAAAGGAGATTCAAAAATACACTGGAAGAAAAAAACTCATGATTGCGGCAGGCCTTATACCTTCGCTTAAGTTTTCATGGCTCGTTGGGAATGCGAAGAACGAAGAAGTAGTTGCATCCAGGGAGGTTGTTTGCAACTCCAGCTTACCAGCAGCTGTTGAAGCCTCCGTTGAAAATTTGAGTACGGAGGCAGGCAGTGAAGATGAAGCGTTATTTTTCAATCTTCCCTCACAGGAGGATTTGGTGTCTCCAGCCCTGGAGGAGACACTTTCCTATTTGTCCTGCATGACAACAGATCTTTCATTGCTATTGAAATTGCCATCACTGAAGTCTCTCTTTGTTAAATATAACACAGGTATTCCATCAAGTGCTCCTGTTGAAAGGCTATTTAGTGAGTGCAAGGAGGTGCTGTCACCAAAGAAATCAAGACTCAGTGATGAAAATTTCAATATGCAACTATTCTGCAACGTCAACAAGGCTGTGTTAGGTTCAGAATTTTATCATCTCATGATTTGAAGGTTTGTTTTTAGTTAATAAATATTTTCTATTTGTCATGTATTTTTCATTTTGTACACATTAAAGTTGCATACTTTACTTCATCGCATTTACTTATTCTCTGATTTACCTAGGCCTACAGACAACTTCGAATCCCTGAGTATCCTAATTTGCCTGTTTGGATTCAGCCACCCTTATGTTGTAGCCTACTCATGATGGGTACAAAACATGACACCCCTTGTGTTGTTTCAACAATTATGATTGTATGTATTGCTAGTAAAATTGCAGGCTATAGCAATTTCTATGACTCAATTTTTCCACATTTCTACTGCACCATTCGACAGTTGCCGGATGGTCCATAAAGTTGACGATCTTACAAGAAGCAATTGTAACTGTAATTATACTGATAACTTGTAAAAATCTGTAATTTGTACTTGTAATTACATCTTTAATTTGTTCTTGTAATCAATTAATTGATTACTATTTTACAAAATTACTGTAATTGAGCCTAGTTACTTTTTCTTAGTACTTTTACCAACACTGTCCAAAAGGGGTGTAAAAAGATGGCTTCAGCACCACCCATTATACAGCATTGATAAATTTTTTAGCTCAGATATATCAAATTTGACCTTTTAATGTTATTTACCATCATTTTTAATTGTTGTAAACTTTTGTGCTGCAATTTTTATTTTGTACCTTTATCTATTATACATAACATTGAAAACTGTTCTGTGCACATGAATGTGTTTATGTTTATTATCTGAATATATGCAGAGATGTATTTATTGTTGTAACATAGCAATTTTAACATGTTTATCTAAAAAATGACATCTCGCACACTGTACTAATCGAATCGATGGTAACAATAAGGGGATCAGTTGTTACAACAAGTTTAACCGTACTGAACCTAAAAAGACGTTCTTCTCCGATTTATTGACTCTCCTAACCGAGAAATTGATTAGATAGGTTTACAAACTAACAGGTTATGGGCCCAGGCATGTGATATAATACGTACGGTAGGAAAAACAATCACAAGATATCAAAATAACCATTGACGAAGAAGTTATAGCCGGTTGACGAAGATGGCAGAAAGTACAGACGAAAAGTACATGATTCCTTTATTTGCTGGGAACGATTTTGATGAATGGAAATTCTGCATGGAAATAATGCTTGATGAACTGGAATGACTATCTGTAGTAGAAAATGAACCTGATAACTGCACTGAGGTCCAAGAAGAATCGACGGCGGAACGAAAGGCGCGGGAAACTGCCGATGCGCAACTGCTTAAACGCGACCAAAGGGCGAAAGGATTGATCATTCAAAAACTAGCCAACAGTCACTTGGAATATGTGAAGGGTAAATCTAATGCATACACCGCGTGGAAGGAATTATGTAATACTTTCCAGAGGAAAGGTCTTGCCACTCAATTACTGATTCAGAGACAACTCTTGACGTCGTATGCCAAGCATGACGCCACAACGGAAACTCTAGATACGCAATTCCTACGGTTCGACAAGCTTATCCGTCAACTGAAGTCTACAAGTGCCAGTGTTAGTGAGGCTGATATCCTTTGCAATTTGCATCTTAAAATGCCTGTTGAATACAATGTGGTTGTCACCGCCATAGAAACGATGTCTGATATAAACTGAACTTAGCATTCGTAAAAAAAATGCCTTTTGGACGAGGAGTCAAAACGCGCCTTCCAGTTGCAGGATCAGCAACTGGAGAGACAGTAAGTACAACCCACAACTACCTTCTCCGCTCATTCGAGACAAGGAAGAAGACAGTACCAGAATACTCCAAAATATGAAAATACATATAGCGGTACAGTGGTAAAAGGTGACAATTATCCTGGTAAATTCGCTTATCGTTGTCATAATTGTGGCCGAACAGGGCACAGTAGAGCAGAATGCAGATATAAGATTCACAAGAAGACAGAACATGCTAATGCAGTAGAATCAACTGAGGACATGGAATGTCCGAATTCTACAGACGAGGAGGATTTTTTTTTGTTTCTCTATAAATGTAACTGAAGCAGCACATCTCACTGCAGAAACAATAACTGTGGCGTCAAAGGTATGAGCACATCTGTAAAGCTGATCTGAAGAAAGTGGCCACCATGGTTGATGGAATAAAGGATTTAAAGGTTAAAGATGCATGTGAATCCTGCCTGGTAGGCAAGCAAACTAGACTGCCTCATATACACGGACGAACTATAGAGCTACTCGTACTCTGGAGCTAGTTCACAGTGATTTGGCAGGACCAATTAATCCAATGTCATATGATGGAAAGAAATATATTGGTGAAGGAGAAGAGGTTCTGCCTTATGAAGAAGAAGAAGAGGAGATGATGATGCCGATTCGTCTTTCAGCGAGAGAATGTCACAGGCCTCCACATCTAGAGGATTACATCACTGAATATGCAACACGCAGTACCATGAGTGCAGAGGCATTTCTTGAAAAAGTACCAGAGGGTTTTGCAAGTATTAAAGGCTGTCCAGGTGAAGACAAATGGTACAAGGCTGTAAATGAAGAAATGGAAGCATTGCAGCAAAATAAAACATGGAGACTTATGAAATTATCACCCGTAAAGAAAGCGTTGAACAACAAGCGGGTGTTTAAAATCAAACGTGATGATAAAAGAAAAATTCAGTGTTACAAAGCACGCCTGGTAGTCAAAGGCTGTAGTCAACGCAAAGGGCTGGCCAAGTGCAATGAAGAAGGACTTTACATAGACCGAATGGTGAAAAATGCATTTCTGCATGGAGAAATTACAGAAGAGCTCTACATGAAGCAGCCTGAAGGCTTCAAAGGAAATTCTAACTTGGTTTGCAGTCTACAAAAGTCTCTCTATGGTTTGGGGAAAGCTCCAAGAGAATGGAATAAGAGATTCGGCACGTTATTGAATCAGCTAGAATTTGTTCAGACTGAAAGTGAGAGATGTTTGTATTCCAGAAAACGAGGAAAGCATGTTGTATATATCTTATTGTATATAGATGACATTATTCTTGCTGCTAGCATTCAGGCAGAGTTAGAGGAAGTGAAGAATGACCTGAAGAGTGAGTTTATGATGCCAGATCTTGGTCCTTTGAAAAGTTTTCTGAATATAAAGATTTACAGGGATGAGGTTTCAATTATTCTTAGTCAGGAGCACTATGTTAAAAAGTAATTAGAGCGTTTTCAGACGGAGGAATGCAATCCTGTAAAAACTCCTATGGAAGCCAAACCAGCATCAACAGATGGCCAGTGTATGCTTACTGATAAGTATCCCTATCGTGAATTGGTTGGTTGTCTTGTGTATTTAATGTTGAATGCAAGGCCTGATCTTGGTAAAATACATCAGTATTTTGGTATTAATCCAATACCTGCCTTCCGATTTAATAGTGTGCCTCAGAGTGCAGTGCCACAGGTGGCTGTTTTGTCAACTCGTTTTCTATTACGATGTTCAGTTGTTGTACTTGTTCCCCATGCCTGTTTGAACGAAGTTTCCAATCTGAATAATAACATCAGTTTTTATATCGTTCATCATCGTTTTCGACGTCGCTCATTTTTCCCTGCCATACTCCCTCACAGATCATAGTGTAAGTGTTAACTTTTTCTGTAGGTTTCAGGTTAGTGCAACCCAAGCCAAATGGAATGGCCTAAAGCGTATTTTGAGATATCTTAAAGGAACTTAAGACTATGGACATGGAAGAAGATAGGAAGCGCAGCTCCCATAAGGGCCATGGTAATATGGTAACAGTGCTGCACTCTAGCGGCCAGAAGGCACCTAGTTTGCACTTTCGGCGCCAAATTTGAATTAGTGACTCGTCCTATGCAATATAGACGC
This sequence comes from Ceriagrion tenellum, assembly GCA_963169105.1. Lineage (NCBI taxonomy): Eukaryota > Metazoa > Arthropoda > Insecta > Odonata > Coenagrionidae > Ceriagrion > Ceriagrion tenellum. The sequence goes on from OY720636.1 coordinate 20,903,444, forward strand.
CCACATACGCAAATTTCCATGCTGAAAATCAAACAAAATAACTGTTCTAGAAATATTCAGCGACCATACCAGTTTCAATCAATTCAATGCAGGTAGATGGGATCAATCAGAATCAACTTGTGCCAGAAAAAAAGCTTTTATTGACAATTAATGCACATCATTATAACAAAGTGGGGACATGACTCATGAACCCTTTCTCTGAACAATAAGGTCACCCAGGATAAAAGAAAATTAAGGTCATACCAGTACAATACAAACCAGCATTTTCACAACACTACAAGTATTATCCAAAACAATTCATTTCTACAATCAATTAAGGCTATTAACACCACAGATTACTTAAAAATTCCATCTATCGATACAAGTAATTACATCAACCATGAGATGAACTCTATCATCCATTCTCTCTAGTACCATTCAAAGGAACCAGAATTACACCAATCAATTAATGTCATGGACGAGCCAGAGAAATCTAGTCAAAATAAAAAAAAGACACTACAGACTACTTACTAATTCCATCAACTGAATCAAATAACTACATAGATGAACCAAGTCATCAAATATCTCACTCTAGTACCATTCAAAGGAACCAGAATTACACCAATCAATTAATGTCATGGACAAGACAGTGAAATCTAGGCAAAATAAAAAAAACTACAGACTACTTACTAATTCCATCAACTGGCTCAAATAACTACATTAGATGAACCAAGTCATCAAATATCTCAATCTAGTACCATTCAAAGGAACCAGAATTACACCAATCAATTAATGTCATGGACAAGGCAGTGAAATCTAGGCAAAATAAAAAAAACACTACAGACTACTTACTAATTCCATCAACTGAAATAAGTAATTACATATAGGTGTGCATGAAAAGTACAATCTTCAGAATTTAGTAATTGCAAGATTTAAGGACTAAATAAAGTATTAAAATGAAGCACAACCCCAGAAATTACAACAGTTATGACATAAAGCCATCAATTTTCAACAATACTACCCAGAAACACAACAATCAAATTATGATACATAGCATAAGAAAATTACAATCCATGACAATTTACAAAAATGTACAACAATTCAGATAGTCAGGCCAAAAAATGTGTTACTTCACCTCCCTTGATTGAGGAAGCGAACTCCCCAAAAGATCCTCAACTTCACATATATATTTAGGAGCAAGTCCTTTGCCATTTCGCAACGCAGTGTGAAAGAGGCATACCGCTTACTTGTCCTGGCAATTACATTTTTCATAAAAGCCCCCAAACATTTTTTGTGGGCTGATTCAATAAAAATTGCCTGAAAGATAGTTTCCCACTCTCTGACCAGTTGAAATAGCTCATTTGTAGCCGAGATTAATTTACCTCCAACCTCAGCTCTGCCCTTCATATGTAAAAAAATCTCGTGGCCAGCTGGAAAACCTACCGAAGGACTTTTCACCATGGCTTCCTTGCAAGACGAACAATCATGGCGCTTCATGAACACCTTACAAAGGAAGCCAGATACATAATAAATAACATTTAATTCATCTACATCTAGCACAGTACTAATATTAAGGTCACTAAAATCTACTTCCACCTCTGGTTGGGACACAGTGCTACTCTTAGCAATGCTATCAAAATCACTAATCTTAACTAAGAAAGTCTCTAAGTCTAACTCACAGTTACTAAAACTAGACAGTTTTGAAATAGATGTCAGTAAAAGGTGCTTATACCCCTTGCCAAACTGCATTACTGTCGGATTATCATTACACCCATGTTGTTGTCGGACCACAGAAAACAAGTTTTCCAAGGCATCCTGGTTCAAAACTCTGGTACATAGCTTTGGGATGCCACACTGATCCTTTAAGTCATCAAACAATTCAAGCAAAGAACTAATGCTAAGAATCCACCCAGTCAAGGATGGTGGTTGCCGCTTACATCCCAAGAAGTGACTGCTCTCCAGCTGCCTTTTGGCATCCAGTAAAAATTCAACGTGGGGTGTGTCACGTCCCATGGCATACCGATATTTATATGGATGAGGGAGACTTTGTGTGCTGTTAAATGAATCAAATAATTTGTCCATGAATTCAAAGAAATTAGCTGTGTGCACAGCTTGGCCTGGCAACTTACTCATAGCAACGAATGCTGACATGGCAACACTTGCGCTATTACTAAACACTTGATATTATATCCTGCCTGCTATGGATTGGTGATAAGAAAATCATCCTCATGTGCACTTAAGGGCTATGCAGATGCAGATTGGGGAGAAGATACAGAAGATGGAAAATCTACAACTGATTATCTATTCCAAATGTATGGGTCCACCGTATGTTGGAAAGCTCGTAAACAGACCATTGTGGCCTTATCCACAACAGAGGCTGAATAAGTTCATGAAGGTACGCGCTTCTTTGTGCGTGTTCAAACAATCTTAATGTTATTTCTAGTCTTCGTTATTGAGTAACATTATATATTGAATATTTTATTTAGTTTCATATAGTTTAAATCCAATTAATTTTTTAAATTAATGTTTCTTCAAGAAAAGTTATGAATAATGTCCTCATTACATGGTATTTGAGTAGCATTCAGGTTCTCTTCATAACATTGTTAAAATAGAGGCGGAGTGTTTTAATCATGAATAAATATTATGGATTGGGATCTCGTTGCCAAAAAGTGTTGTCTAGAATTCCACGGAGTAGGATAAGGAGTACGATCGGGATAGGGGAAAAGGGGAGGAAAAGAGCCCGGATGGTAAGCAAGGGAAGAGGTTTTCAACTTTCCGATAGAGGCGCTGTAAGTGTACGGAAGTCTCTCTTGGTCTCTCTTTCCTGAAGTTAGCGTGGTGGAGAAAGAAGGTGAATTCGGAACTGTGTCGATTTTGACTGCCAAGAGTTTATTTCTTTGATTTAAACATTGAAATGACCAGTACGTGTTTTGTGCCGGGATGTACCAGTGGATACCGGACCACATTAAAATACAACCGGGAACATGGATTGAAGAATGTAAGCCTTTTCAAGGCACCCAAGGTAAGCTTTCTTCCTCTTACATGAGGTAATCATTTTCTTCTTTTCCAAAACAAGTTAACTATATTAACTTGGTAATATATTCGCTTTATGAGTAAACGCGAAGAATTGTTTCCCAGGTGTAGGAAACGAATAAAAGTGCGATGAATGTAACACATACCGATGATACAAGGCTACCGATGATACTTGTATCATCGGTAGCCTTGAGGAAGCTGCAACATTTCTCAAGCGTATAGGGGACTTGATAATCTGCAATGGTACTGGGAAGGCTCCATACCAAAGGTGAGTTTATTGAAGAAATAATTATTTGGCACATTCTGTATTTATTGTAATAGTTCTAATATCTGGCATTTTATTCAAGCAGATCCAAAGAATGTGTTGGCTGTGTCTTGCCTGCTAAGGAGGGACAGAAGGGTGCTCTCAGCCTGCGCTGGCCACCATGCCGCAAGGCAAGGAAATATTCCATGGATCAGGAGAGAAAGGCTGTTCCTACTCCGTGGCTTAAACAAACAACTTTTTGGAAAGTGGTTCCACCTAGTGATGAAAGACGGAAGCTCCAATGTAAATACAGTCGACAGGTAGTAAATAAACACGTCTTACCGGTTTTCCTATGAATATACATGGGTTTTACTTATAATTAATCTTTATGCAGTGAGCAGTGGATAAAAAATGTAATACTACACGCGGGAGGTAATTATACATTTGTTTAGTATCTTCCGGTCCACAGATATATTTTTTCCTCTCCAAATTGAACTACACAAATGAACAATTAACTTCTTAGCACTTCGTGAATATCGCTATACGGAAATTTAATAATAATGCGAGGTGACTTCATGAGTATTCCCTGTTGTTGTTAATACGCATGTAATCCTGTACATCCGTTCGAATTTATCAGCTCACTTGTTTCTTACCAGTCGTTCTCCCAATGTGTTGTTTATGTTATCGTAAATAACTTACTTGGTTGCATTGTTAAAAAATGAAATGAAGAAGAAACATATTAAACATACTTTACAAACCAGTTTATCATTTCAAAGCCCCCCGCCAAACCAATTTTCTGCGACAGGTTATGGGCCCAGATCCCAGCGAAGAGGTTTAAATAATAATCGCTAGAAAATTCGACTAGAATACCTACGTGAAATCTGAAGATGGCAAAGAGTCGCGGTTTCAGAGGCACGGTAGATAAGTTAGAAGGAAGCGATGATCACGCAGACTGGAAGTTTGCCATGAAACATTTACCAATGCATGGCTACGTGGATGGCAGTAAATATGCAAAGGGACGACCTGAAGATGATCACGAAGATGCAGAGGCGCTAAGTCTGGTTTTTTCGCATGTTTCCCGGCAATACCCTTATCTAAGAAAAGCAAGATATGCTAAGGATGCCTGGAAAGAGCTAAGGAAAGCATACGAAGACAAAGGCCTCAATCGCCGGATCAATCTTCTAAATATTCTACTAGATGAGAGACGGGATAAGCATTCGTCCATGCACGAGTATCTTACGTCAATTCTGTCAACCGCTCAGAAATTGGAATATATAGAGAAGAAGGTAGAGGATGAGTTAATAGCCGTCGTGATGCTGCGTGAACTACCTGAGCAATACCAACCGCTGAGGATGGCATTAGAAAATTCAGGTGCTAAACTTTCCTCTGAAATGGTCCGAGTGCGATTGCTTCAGGAAGACAGCAAGAAGATAGACGAACCTGGTGAGAGCGCTTTGATTGCGTCTGGAAAGAAGTATAATGGCAAGAATACCAGGAAAACTTCGGAGCAGCGGTCGAAGAAGGGTCTTACCTGCTTCAAGTGTAGTGAGAAGGGACATGTTCGTCCGGAGTGCCCTCAACTGAAGAAGAACCTGACTGACAAGAAGAATTCAGATGGTAATCAGCATATGAAGGATGGTCACTCCAGAAAGAAAACGTCCATCAAAGAAGACTTCAGTTTGCTGACTCATGAATGTATTAATTCCTGTAATTCTTTGGTTTCTGATCATATGTATATATCTTGATTCTTGTGCTTCAAAGCACATGACACCCAGAAAAGACCTCTTGCATGATTTCTCTGACAGGTCACAGTCAAAAATATCAATAAAATGTGCAAATGGGCAAAGAATAGAGAGTGCTGGTTGTGGTAAATTACTGCTGAGTGGCGAAAGTGTAACTGAAAATGTACCAGTAAGCAACGTGACTTATGTACCTAACCTATGTGCTAACTTGTTGTCTATTTCACAGATTGCAAAGAAGGGTATAGTTCTTGTCTTTCGATCTACAGGTTGTATGATCTACAAAGAATCAAATGTTGAGATAGATGGAGAGCCATCCATGACTGCGTCTGAGGTTAATGGCGTGTATAAAATGGACAATGTGCAGGTAATACCAGCTGAAACTGTTTTTAGTGCAACTAAAGATGATGCGACTTTTGATTTATGGCATAGACGTGTTGGGCATTTAGATGACAATGGCTTGATCAAAATGAAGGGAATGGTAAATGGAATGGATTTCAATAAGAATCCTGTTAGGAGTCCTTGTGTTCCATGTATCACTGGTAAACAACATCGTTTGCCGCACCCAGATAGTGAGAGTAGGGAAACTGAAAGATTGGCTCTAGTTTATGCTGATGTTTGTGATCCAATGAAAGAGGAATCACATGGGGGATCAAAGACTTGCTAATTTTTGTAGATGATTTCTCTAGAAAAATTTTTCCTTATTTTTGAGGTCAAAAGATGAAGTATTTCCTAAGTTTTGTAGTTTTAAAGCTAGAATGGAAAACTTTTGTAGTTACAGTTTTATTGGGATCATTGACTTACACAGTAACCAAGCATAAAAACAACAAAACAAGTAGCCAGGGGACTGCTGCTTCAACTGTTCTCAACACCCTCCCTCAGTTGAAGCTTCTAGGGTATTTTTTTAGGTCCAGACCATCTCGGCACCTCTGGAAAGAAGTTTTCTTTAATGGCTTGGTCAGAATGTCTGCAATCTGGTTTTCTGACTCGATGTACTTCACCTCGACGATTCCATCATTGATCTTCTCTCTAATGAAATGGTATCTTATTTCAACATGTTTCATCCTCCTGTGGCTAGCTGGATTTTTCGCCACTAATATTGCCGATTGGTTGTCCTCCATGAGGGCAATTGGTTCTCCGCATGGCACATGTAGGTCCTCTAGCAATTGCTTTAGCCAGCATGCTTCACTTGTTGCAAGACTAAGACCAATATATTCGGCCTCAGTAGATGATAGGGCAATGCTATTTTGCTTTTTGGAGGCCCATATGACGGTTGATTCAAATACCTTAAAGACATATCCCACAGTCGACTTTCTGTCAATGATATCACCCGCCCAATCTGCATCAACATATCCAATTACTTTATCTTCTTTGCTTCTTTTGAATTCAAGACCAAAGTCCAATGTTCCCTTTATGTACCTAAGGACTCTCTTTAGAGCGGCCCACAGGTTTTCACCTCCCTGGGATTGGAAACGGCTCAAGTAACTGACAGCAAATCCTAAATCTGGTCTTGATCCAATAACTGCATACATTAGGCTTCCTATTAATTCTTTACATTGCTTTTTCAGTTGCTCATTTTCTGATTTTTCGTCAATCTGAAATGAATCCATTGGAGTAGCTACTGGTTTGCACTCCTCCATGTTAAATCTTTTCAAAACTCCCCTTAGATACTCTGATTGGTCTATCGTAAGCAACCCTTTCTTTTCATTTTGCCTAATCTTTAAACCCAAATAAGTACCAGCCCGTCCCATATCCTTCATCTTGAAGTTTCTTGCTATGTCTTCTTTAAGGCTTGTAATTTCTTCTTTACAGGTTCCTAATATTAGCAGATCGTCGACATATAGTAGAATAAATAGTTTCCTACTCCCCTTGATTTTTGTGTACAGGCAGTAGTCGTTTTTAGAACGTGTAAATCCTTGGTTCTCCATGTATTCATTGAACGTTTCATTCCAATACCTTGGGGACTTTTTCAACCCATAAATTGATTTGTTAAGCTTCCCTACTTTCCCATTTCCATCTGGTATTTCAATATATACACTATCTTGAATCTCAGCATACAAGAAGGCGTTGCAGACATCCATTTGATATGCTGTCATCCCATACTGATTTCCCACAGCTAGAAGAATTCTCAGTGTAGCTAGTTTGGCAACTGGTGCATAAGTCTCTGAGTAGTCCAGCCCCGAAGCCTCCTTTTGCTTGAAGCCTCTCGCCACCATACGTGCTTTGTATTTCACTTTTCCTTCTTCATCTATCTTCTTACGAAAAACCCATTTACAATCAATCACGTTTGTATCATTTGGCCTGTTTACTTCTGTCCATGTCTTGTTCTCCTTCAATGCTTTTAATTCCTCATCGACTGCAGTCTTCCACTCCTTCATTGAGATAGCTTCTTCGTAAGTCATTTCTTCACTTTCAGCAAACATCGCTGCAAAACCTGTTTCATAGTCATCTAGCCACTCTGGTTTCTTGATTTTCCTTTTATTTCTTCTTTTATCTGTATAATTTTCCATATTTTTGTTGAATGTAGTAATATTTGTTGTAGCAGTCGATTTCTCTGCATTATCAGTGGCCTCTTCTTCAGAAAACTCCTTTTGAATAGATATTTCTCTTTCTGGCTCGACAAGGTCATCATGAATATTGCCTTCTAGTCCATTGTCATCATGAATAGTGCCTTCTAGTCCATTATTTGCTTCTCCTGTCTTTCTTAAACTTCTGACTTCTTCCTGATCTCCATTTTCATCTATCTTATCTTCTTCCCTATGACCCAATGTCGTGTATGGGCTGAAGGTTACATCCCGGATGGTGTCAACTTCGTTTTCTTTCTGATAGAAGACTCTGTATCCTTTTGAAACAACACTGTAACCCACAAATATGCCCTTTCTGCTCTTATAGTCCCATTTCTTTCGTTTTTCTTTAGGTATATGGGTGTACACTATGGAACCAAAGGTCTTCAGTTGCTTAAGGTCAGGTTTCTTTCCAAAGATAACTTCATATGGCGATTTTCCATCCTTTCCAGATGAACCGCTTCTGTTGAGCAGATAAACTGCAGTGTTGACTGCCTCTGCCCATAGTCTTTTATGAAGGCATTTTGCCGCAAGCATTGTTCTAGCTGCCTCCACTACAGTTCTATTTTCTCGCTCAATTTTTCCATTCTGCTGTGGGGTGTATTTTACTGTGAGCTGATGCTTAATCCCCCTCCCCTCAAACAATGCTTTCATATTACCATTAACAAACTCAGTCCCATTGTCGGTGCGAAAAGCTTTAATTTTCTTTCCAGTTTCATTTTCAAATCTGTTGATGAATACTGTTATCAATTTATGCACTTCAAACTTATTTTTCATAAAATAAACAGTTTTGTATCTTGAGGCATGATCTTTCAGCAGAAGAAAGTATCGTGAACCCCCAACTGACTCCTCCTCCATAGGCCCACAAACATCTGCATGTATAAGTTCACCAATTTCTTCTATCTTTGTTGTGCTGTTTCCAAAACTATCTTTGTGCATCTTTCCTTTAATGCACGCCTCACAGAAGAACTCTTGGTCTTCGTAATCAATCTTCTCCTTTCTAAGTAATATTTTTACCTGTGCTATATTCAGGTGTCCCAGCCTTTCATGCCACTCCATCAAACTAACTTTCTTCTCTCTGGCTATCAGAACAGTTCCATGCTTAAACTTCATCTTCATCCTGTACATATTTCCATTTCTCTCTGCAATGGCACAGATATCATTCCTTTTATTCAATACAGAACAGCCAGCTTCATTAACTTGAATATTGTATCCCAATTTTGTAACAGCAGCCATTGAAAACAAGTTGGCCTCTAACTCTGGGATGTAAAGAACTTCATTTATTTCGGAGAGATGCCAATTTTTCCCATCAAACATATGACATTCGACTTTTCCTATTCCTTCAGCTGACATTATTTGTCCATTGGCTGCTTTGACTTTATTATGAGCTTCCCTTAGTTCTGTAAACCATACTCTATTTCGACACATATGTTGACTTGCTGCACTATCCAAATACCATTCTGATTCTGTTAGTTCTTCGAAAGAAATAAACGCACGTTTTGCATTCCAGTTACTTTCCTCCTTTTTATTTGAATCTTTTCTACCCGACCCATTTCTGAACCAACAATCCTTCATTACATGCCCCCTTTTCTTGCAATGGTGGTAATCTTTGTTCTTGCAATCCCTTTTTAAATGTCCCGCTTTGCCACACTCAAAACATTTAGTTTCTTTTCTCGCAGTACAGCGCCGTCCGGAGTACAATGCGGAACTTGGTTCACTTGGGTTCGCCGCCGATTTCATTCGCCTTTCCGAGTACAACGCGGAACTCGGTTCATTTGGGTTGTCCGCTGAGTTAATTCTTTCTTCCTCCGTAATTAGCCGGCTCATTAAGTTATTTAATTTCTGTTGTTCAGCAGGAACGCTTTGCCACGCCGCAATAAAATGCTTAAATTCCTCTGGAAGTGCCATAATAATTTTTGTTTGAATCATAAGTTCTGATATATTTTCTCCTGCCTGCTTTAATTTATTTACGATTCCTTCAATTCTTGTGATGAATGATGCCATATTATCTTGAACCTCAAATTTCGAGTTAAAAAACTGTTGCTGTAGCAGATGCACGCTGACTTCTGACGTCCTTTCATATACTGCTTTCAATTTCGCCCACATTTCTCCCGCTGTGTTGCAGCTCAATAGATGCGTCATTGGACCTTCTTCAAGACGCGTAACCAATATTTCTTGGGCCTTTACGTCGACTCCTTCCCACTTTCCTTTATCCCTTTCGTCTGCTGGGCAGGCTGCATTTTCATTTACGTGCTTAAAAAGTCCCTTAGACTTAAGAAAAATTGTCACCTGGAATTTCCATAGCTCCCAATTTTCTCCACCTTTTAGTTTTAATGCAAACTCGGCCATTTTTTTTCAGTTCTACTTCTTCAAAATATTTTTCTTCCCGCTTCAACGATCAATTCTTAATTCCTATAATTATTATCTGGGAATCTGGGCCCATAACCTTTTGTAGTTACAGTTTTATTGGGATCATTGACTTACACAGTAACCAAGCATAAAAACAACAAAACAAGTAGCCAGGGGACTGCTGCTTCAACTGTTCTCAACAAAAACTAAACAGATTGTAAGATCAAAGTTCTGCGTACTGATAATGGGGGCGAATTTTTGAATGGACAGATGAAAGCTTTTCTTGACAAGGCAGGTATCCAACATCAGGTGACTGTGCCATATACTTCACAGCAAAATGGTAGAGCAGAACGAGCTATTGAGACCATTTGTGAGATGGCAAGAAGCATGCTGATGGATGCGGAGCTACCTAGGTCCTATTGGGCAGAAGCTTGTCAAACTGCTTGTTACTTGAAAAACAGAAGTCTTTATCATACAATTGATGCTATACCTGAAGAATTATGGACAAATAAGAGAATTGATGTAAGGTACCTGAAGGTATTCGGTTGCATTGCCTATGTCCATGTACCCAAGGAATTACGTAAAAGTAAGTGGGAGCCAAGGTGCAAACCCCATATATTTGTTGGATATTGTGAAAACACAAAAGGGTATCGTCTGATTGACCCAAAGTATCCCAAGAAAATAGTAAGAGCTTATGATGTAACATTCCTGGAAAATAGTCGTCTAAATGGTAGTATTGGTGAAGAAGATATCAAGGAAACTGTTTTTGATTTTTTCCAAAGTAATGAAGAACGTCATGAAGAAAATCATGAATTCATAGAAGGTCAAGATCAAGGGGGTGGAAATGATAGACCAGGAAGACGGCGCCAGCCACCAAAGAGATTTGATGACTATTTATCATATCAGGCAGAAGTTGGGGAAGATGATCCTTGTTCAGTAGAAGATGCAAAATCAAGACCTGACTGGGATGAATGGAAGAAAGCTATGCAAGAAGAGCCAGATTCTTTGGAGGAAAATCAAGTGTGGAAACTAGTAGAAAAGCCTCCTGATGTGAAAATGGTCGGATGTAAATGGGTATTCAAGCTTAAGAAATTCAGTGATGGAACTACACGCCACAAAGCTAACACAAGACAAGATATTGCTTATGCTACAAGTGTGTTGTCACAGTTTAATAATTGTCACAAAGAAGAGCACTGGCAAAATGCAAAGCGTGTTTTACGCTATTTAGCTGGAACAAAGAATTTTTCTTTGATGTTCCGAAAATCTGATAGTGTGAATATTTTTGGTCATGTAGATGCTGACTGGGGAGGTGATTGCACTAATCGCAAATCCTACACTGGGTATGTATTCAAGCTTGGAGATAGTGTCATATCCTGGCAGAGTAAGAAACAATGTAGTGTAGCAACTTCAAGCACTGCAGCTGAGTATGTTGGCTTAGCAGATGCTGCTAGGGAAGGGGTCTATCTAAGGAATTTGTCATTAGATATGAATGGTGTTGATGTATCTCCAGTGCCATTGTTTAATGATAGTCAATCAGCTCAGAAAATAGCCAGCAATAGGATGTTTCATAGTGGTGTTAAACATTTGGATATCATACATCATTTCATTAGGGAGAGTATTGAGGAGAAATTAACTCTCATTAAGTATTGTCCTAGTGAGGAGATGTATGCTGATATACTTACTAAAGCACTTCACGGAACAAAGGTAAAGAAATTTGTGAAGGAGTTGATGCTTATACCAAAAGACTAATGTTTTGTTCTTATGTATTCTGTGTTTTCACTGTTACCTTGGAAGCTTTGTTTTATGTATGTTAATTGGCAAGAATTTGATGTCTAAAGTGCTGATGATGTAAAGTCGTTATGTCCAGGATTAAGGGGGTGTGTTGTTGTTAATACGCATGTAATCCTGTACATCAGTTCGAATTTATCAGCTCACTTGTTTCTTACCAGTCGTTCTCCCAATGTGTTGTTTGTGTTATCGTAAATAACTCACTAGGTTGCATTGTTCAAAAATGAAATGAAGAAGAAACATATTAAACGTACTTTACAAACCAGTTTATCATTTCAAAGCCTCCCGCCAAACCAATTTTCTGCGGCATTCCCGATGGCCATCATTGCAGTGTTGGTAAAAAGGAATGCACTTACCGCCACGCCGCCTTGAACAGATTCTTATTTTTCAATCCAAGTCTCCTATTTTGGGTCCTCGTAGACTCATACCCTGTTTTGCAGCCTGGTACGATGCAAGTTCTGTTCGAACAAGGCATTCTGAATTCTTTGTTTAGGCAAAACAGGCTTAATGCATTCCTATTATAATCGAATTATGGCAAACATCGTAATCGGCACACGATGAACGTTTCGTTAACCTCTTACTGATTTCCTGCAATAGATATGTCCTCTCTAGCATTTAAAAAGTCAATTTAGATAACAAAAATAGCAAGATATTATTCAAAGAATCAAGTAATTCATATCTCCTCGATCGTCATAGAATATTTACCACAGTCTCACGTTAGCAACAACCAACTACGTCTCTTTACAATAACAACAGATAAGACTCTAATCGAAGAAGCGCCAAGGACTGGGTAAACTAAAAGTGGAAATTTAGGCAACACGTAGCCTAGGCAACAATGCCGAACATCCGAATCCATAACATATATTCATGGTTTTAATATAGCAATTTTAACATGTTTATCTTTAAAATGACATCTCGCACTCTGTACCAATCGAATCGATGGTAACAATATAGAGGTCGGTTGTTACAACAAGTTGAACCGTACTGAACCTAAAAAGACATTCTTCTCCGACTTATTGATTCTCTTAACCCAGGAATTAATTAGAAAGGTTTACAAACTAACATTTATGTTTTATTTGATTACTTGCAATTTAAATTGTGTAAGTGTATTTTTTATACTATTGACGAGATCTATTCCACATAATGTTGGCTGAACGATCAATACAAATCATTATTATTACCCATCGGTATTTTTACATTCACCCTGATTACTCATTAATTGACTTAGACACTTGCCTGCATTCCACAGCATGAGGCCGACCCTTTTAAGCCATAATGGCATAGAAATTTAGGCAGGTAAGAGGAGGGTTAAAGTTCACTGTTTCGACCAGCGGTAACATGTTCAACTCCCGTTCTTAGGATCTCAGTTTCGAGGCCAAGTGATGGAAAAAATTTTCCTGGCTGACCAACTTTTGCATACTACCCATATATGACCCCACTACTGAGAGGCAGCAGTCTCAGTAGAAGGCACTGATAGCGTAGATCAATGAGATCGGACCAGTATCAACAGCTACAGCTTCGGGCGAGAGTGAAGTTTACGGATCATGGAATCGGCTTGGGTGCCGCGATGTGGTAGGCCACGGGGAAACCACCACATTAGTTTGCTTAGAAGATGCAGCCCTGCATTCCATAGATGACATGATGGTTAGGCATGACGTGATGGCTTTCCTCCCATTAAAATATTCCAGAGGTAAAATAGTCCAATTGGATCTCTAGGACTACTGGGAGGGAATATATCAGACTGAAAGAATAAGAAGTTTATGGTAATTATCTAAGTAAAGTAGAATGATCCAAATTGGGCACATATTTATACTGTAAAACTCTTTTCCGCAATATTCGAAGAATAATATTTGATTCCATGAAAAATCTCCGACGTAGAAGAGATAAAGTTATTAGTCACATTTTTCAACCAAATTGGCATCCTGAAAAGAGTTCTAGAAGGAAAATTGAATGCATGTGCTAATTATCGTGAAAGATCAAGGGCGTAGTGACTGAAGCTGAAAATGAGAGACATAAAAATCAAAGCTTTCTGCTGTCAGCCGAGTGGAGTGTTGCTGCTAAGGCAAACCAACCTTCGGATCTATGTCTGATGATGACTGGTCGATGACAGTTGTATTGACTCATTGCAAAAGATTTCAAGATATCGTCGGGAAATGATGCTACTGATAGCACCATTCGCTAGTGGCACAAATCCATTTAAGAATTTAAATGAATTATTTAGGCCTTAAGTGGGCACACCTTTAAGTATACGTGCGGGACACGAGCAGACCTCTAAAATTTTAAAAAATTTCTTATCAGTTATGGTATTTTCCGAACCAATTTCACCCGGATATTCAACGTACATATCATTTTTAAATATTTGTGTCATTTATTCAACGATATCGATAAATTTTACTTTAAAGCTACTGTCGTAAATGTCTGCATTTTTATAACATATACACACATTATTATAGGTATTTAAAAGATTTTTGAACAATCTTTCAGGAATAGCAGTTCTAGTTCGAGTAATATTTCGCTGTCTCCAGCCTTGAATCTCCCCTGGAGTTCAATACTTTCTCGGCAATGATTTTGTAGTCAATGCTCATCACCATCCCAAGAAGGGAAAATGAAAGTTGTAAATGCTAATTATAGCGCGTTTTCCCCAAAATCGGAGCAATAGCACCATTCAAAAGAAATTTTCTGGTGTATAATTTTTACGAATGTTGTAAATACCGGGACTAGAGGCGGTATAGCCTTTAAGGCGTCGCCCGCTCTTTAATCTTTCCTCTACGTTAAAAAAATTTAAAAATGACCCAATGCATCTGAAAAGTAGAGTTTAAATGTCGTGTTGTCAGAGTTACAATCTCGCATTAACATTTAGAAGCCTGTGGGAGGAGAGTAAACAAGCACTTAGCCGGTGCATTAATTGATGCATGTCACACATCACATCTTTTCATGAAATTATTCATACATAATATCACGATTAATATCACAATTTATACCATGCCTCATATCATTGATCAAACTATGCATCATATTTTGCTTAAATCTTGCATCATAACACACAATAATTCTCAATAATCTTTAATTTTTCCTCTACATTAAAAAAATTAAAAAATGACCCTATGCATCTGAAAAGTAGAGTTTACATGTCGTGTTTTCAGAGTTACAATCTCGTATTAGCATTTAAAAGCCTGTGGGAAGAGAGTAAACAAGCACTGAGCCGACTATCATGCATCAAATAATGCATCGTATCGAGTCCGTGTCCAGTTCTCGTCGCGCGCGGATGTCTGTACCGATGCCAATTCCGATCAAACATCTCTAACTTTTGATATTCCATTTGGGCAAACCATGGAAAAGAAAGGGGAAAAATCTATCATCCGGAGGTCAACAGGCAACGAAAAGAATCGTTTCATGGTTATGCTGGGTGCTTATGAGGATGGACGCAAAATGTCTCCTTATTTAATATTTAAAAGACTAATCCTCCCCAAGAATGTGATATGGCCGCGGGTCGTACGCGCAAATGAATCACGATGGATGGGTGAAAATTTAACCAAAGATTGGCTGCGAAATTTATAGCGCCAAGATACAGTTTGCGGACGTCGTATGTTGGTTCTACATGCATTGAGATGCCATCGAATGCCGTGCATCAAGAATATAGTGAACAAGAATGACATAGATCTCGTCATTATTCCTGGAGGGATGACAAGCCAGTGTCAGGTGATGGGTGTCAGTTTCAACCGTCCGTTTCAGACACACATGCGTAAAAGGTGGAATGAGAGGCTTTATTCCGGACCAAATTCAATGACAACTTCAGGAAGACCAAAGAAACCGAAGTTAGCGCTTATTAATAAGAGGATTAAAGAGTCCTAGGATGCGATAGACTCATCTGTGATTGAGCGAGGGTTAAAAAAAATGCTGCCTCACGAATGGATGGGTCCGACGACAATTTGCTTTGGGATGAAGAATGCGTAGTGGGCGATGATGAGGACAAATACGATATCCTTGGCGACGCAATATATGCTTCCAGCGAGCGTGATTACAGTTCTTCGCACAACAGTTCCAATCAAGCGAGGATAGTAATATTGAATTCGAATGACTCAGTGCTAACAATGCTACAGACTAGAGGGACTCTATGTACATTTTTGTTTTAATAAATAAAGTAAATTCATTCATTTCTTTGTTTTTTTATTAATACTGTAAAATCGGAATACCGATATGTACGTTGAGATTACTTCAAATGTGATCCTTGGCCCGAATAAAAACGTGATAAGTTTTTAACCATGTATAATCCGCACTCTACTTTTCTGATGAATTCTCGCCGAAAAATATTCATAATATAAATGGAAAATTGCGGGAATTCAAGACGTGAATTGAAGGTGACTCAAAGAAAATTGGGTGTTTCGATAAACAAGTTATATCTTGGCTTGGATAGGCTTGATGATAGTGTTAAATTCGTAGAAGAACAAGGTAAACACTTAGACTCGTGTTATGAGCTTAAACTCCAGAGAAGTCAACAAGAGATTCAGTCTTCAAGCTGAGAACTCTCAGCTTCGGAGATATGTGTGAGTGACACCTTTAACCGCTGTAACGAGTTGGAGCAATGAAGTCCAAATAACACTGTGGAGATTATCGGTATTCCATTCAATAGGCAGGAAAATTTACCTCAAGTTGTCAGTAAAATTGGAGCCGAGTTAGAAGTGGAGATTTAAGAGAAAGCTATTGACTATGTCTGTCTGTACAGGCTAATACCAAAGTCAAACAACCGACCAGGAGTCATTCATGTGGTAACTATTAAATTATTCCATATCATGTTTGCATCATACTTTCTCTTGCTATTCCGCATTTCTCCAAATTAGTATGTGCTAAAAGTATTGCCAGCATTCAATATCTTCTTTTCACGTGTTCCATCACCATAATGATTTTTTTCATCTTTAAGACTTATTAACACAATGTTGTGATCATAAATAAGGCCTCTTATCCCAATAATCACGTTTAGGCGCTTTCCCTCCCATTTTTTACTAACTTTCCGTTCCTATCCTATCAGTCCATTCCCCTATTTCATACATCCACAAAATTTTCATTTTATAGCTGATCTCGTCGGGCATTTCTGATTTTTCTTCCTCATTGTGGACATTTTCCCGACTGATGTCCTTCCACTATTTCGTTTTTTTTTACAATTACCATGCGCCCTTCACATTGCACTTTATAGTCATCTTCTGTAGGTCAGAAGGACAGTTTCCAGTTTCAAGGCCTTCCTTGGTCTAGAATGACTGCCTTTTATTCTTCAGTAAGATTTCCATTCTTCAGTACGTTACAAGCTCATTCGATCTAAGTCGACGTTTCCTAAGCTATCTTGGATTTCTTGGTAGGCCTGAAATTCCAACCTGTGAGTGCCTCAATCTATTCCGTCCAATGCAGTTTGCATCGTGGACAGAAATTATTCCTCATAGCTCGCTACACCTATCCAAATATACACAAAAATGCCCTACCTATACTGTCGGCTGAGTAAACGTAAAATCTTCAGATACAGTAAAATATCTTGGAATTACCTTAACTTCTGATAGATCGTGGGGAACACACATACAAAACATATGTGTCACAGCATTAAAGAAACTAGGTTTTGTTAAACGTAAAGTAGGAAGGTACTCGGATGAAAAAGTCAAAGAGAGGTGCTACTTCGCTCTGATTAGCCCACATCTCGAATACACCGCGAGCATTTGGGACCCTGGTCATAAAGTTTAACCAAAAAAATTAATAAAATACAAAGGAAAGCAGCATGTTCCGTTAAAAACTGCTACGAGCAAACATATAGTGTCTCACAACTTTTAGAGGGATTAAGGTGGGAGCTCCTACAGACTCGGAGGCTACAAGCTAGGCTTATCTTGCTTGATAAATTCAGGACTGTAATTTTTCAGAGCGACACCGAGAATATTATCATGACTCCTCACTACATCTCTAGGTCTGACAGATGCGATAAAATATGAGAGATACTCTGCCGAACAGATGGGTACAAAAACTCGTTTTTTCCGCGAACAATAAGCGACCACAATAAAAATTGAGCTCCACTAAATACACTCCTATAATACATGTCAGCATTTCATCTCCTAAAAATTTACCTCTTTACACGGCTGGTGACCTAACACCCCCTGCCACACGCCCATGCGCAGCTCGCAGGGTATTATGTAGATGCATAAATACCCAGCTTAATGTAATTAAATCCTTATGCAAATTTCTATTTCAGTGCCACTCACCTCTAACAGAATACCTTCGCCAACCTTTCAATATGCAAAGTGACAACAACTATGAACTAATCCCATAAAATTCTGCATCCCTGTCATACCCGTCTACCATTACGTATAAACTATCATCAATCAGCTCCTGAGTTCGTTTATTTATTCATCGATTCGTGAGTGAGCCTTATTAGTCTCTAAGTCTCTCTTACCCCCTCCTCTTGAATTTGTGAAATTGCTCGGCCAATATTAACTCATTTACCTGATGTTTTATCTGAGTATTCTACTAGCTGATAAGTGGGCTTATGGACAGTTCTTATCCTTACATCCTAATTTCTGGCACATCTTCCCGTTTTCCCTTCTACGGTTGACCGACCATTCGATCCCTCTGAGATTCCTCATATTGTCTCCCTCTTGTTTCATTTCAATACGTCCCCCATCTGTCTCTCCTGCCTCCTCCGAACCCCCACCACTGGCTTCCTCTCCTCTCCTACCAATTCCAATATATCTTCGTCAGTCGTCCTCGCCACCCAGCTCACCCTCTTCATCCTTCTCCACATCCACATCTCAAACGCCTCGAGTCTGCGCTCATCCGCCCTTTGCAATGACCCGTCCCCACCCAATCCCAGAGTTTTCACCAACCTTTTCTTTGAGTCTCTCCTCAGACCCCCATCATCAGTCCCCTCCTCTTTGGAAAAGTTAACTTGACCATCGCAATTCTAAATCTTTTGCCCCTACCACTAAACCCCTTCCCCTTCAAAATACCACACACATGCAATCTGCTTGTTTTGCTCCATATTTTTCCCTCCCACTCTCTCTTACATCTAGAGAATCTCATCACTTTCTTCTTCTTATCGCCAGGGTATCGAACATAAAATTTCTTTCATATCAAGTTTACTTTCTCTCTCTCTCTGACATCTCACCATGTTCCATCATATCTTCGGTTCCTAATCTAAATTTAACGTTGCTGTCCTAAAGTGGTAATGTTACAGCAGAAGAGCACATTAAGTATTGGCTGGATGCGACATAATTTTACATATGCTATTTCTATTGTTAACAGGCATTGGAAAATATTGTTTCTTCGCAAAGTACTTTACTATTAAAATTAAAACTTAATTTTTTCAATAATAGAGTTACTTTTCTTCTGATGTAAGGAGCGAAATGAACTTTATGTGTGTGTAAATTCATTGAGTAGCTATCGTTATCTTTAAAAACTCTTTTCCGCAGAAACTATCCCAAAATAGTTTTTTCTCCTATAATAAAGTTGAAATTATAGACCTGCTTTGCAAAAGTTTGATTAAATGTCACATGTTTTGTAAGAGCATAATAATATTGATCTCTCATTGTATTGGGGAAAAAATTATTCCAATGTTTTACTAAAAGTCATGTTCAGCTGTCTTTGATGGATCTATTTACAATTGTAGCGAAAAGGCTTTACCGGGCCAGAAATCTTAGTGTCCACGTGTAAAATATATAAAATAAATGAAATACGTACGGACAGCCGGAATGCAAGCATTTTAGTTCGACTCCAAACGCTTGGTGGCGCAAATGGCTCGACCAATGAATTGTCCCATTCCATAACACGGAAGATACTTATCTATGAAGTAATTCTCTATGATTTTGTCCAATTTAATTGTATGATGCATTGCCGCCTTGGTTACGCATAAGGCCCATGTTAAAAATTTGACTTTTAAAAAAGTTGAAATACAAAATTAGTTATCCCATTATGATATCTTTCTCATTCTTATTTTCTTGTCCGACTTTAGAATATTCCAATATTTCATCAGAATCGTGAAGGCCGTTTTTATAAAAAAAAAGAGTCCAAACACATAGAAATAGTTCGTTAAATATTATAGGACAAAGATTATGGTGTGGGAGACTCCAGAAAAGAACAACGCCAACTAGTGGAGAAGTTCCAAAACTATCAGCCGAGAATATTCTCTTGATGGCGATAGTAGGACCGCGTTGAAATCTGCGGGCAATATTCGCTTTTCACCAGTTTCTTATAGCTTCCTTATTATATAAATTTACCTCAACCATACTTTCTTTAATTAGTAAAAATAGTTTCAAATTCTTTTCACTTGCGTTTGCGAATTTGCGAATGGGTCTTTGTACACTGTAATTTTTCGATAGTTTTGTTTAGGCATCTTTTACTTTTGTATTTAAATTCTTTTTTTTAATTTTAGTTTGCTTGTTTGGAGATTTTACTTTTCATTCGTTCGTCGTCGATTCTCTTATATCTTAGCTTAAATGATTTCCGAAATTTTAGATAGCGATCTTGTTTCCTATTACCTTTAGTTCGTCATATTTACTGTTAGGTTCTTAGATAACGTAAATAATTATTTATTTTCTTATTTCCCGTGTAGTGCTTTAGTTTTTGTTAGTATGGATTAACTTTAGCTGATAATTGAGTATCATTTCAAAATGTTCTATTGTGTTTGTTGGCGTGAACTTTTTAATAGCGGGTACGCGGTTGTGATCTGAAAAAAATCTCCCTTCACACATCAGCTGTTGCTCATTCGTCGTCAACCATGGAGTCTGTACCATTCTTCCCCAGAAAGAACAACTCCAACCGATATTTTCGAGTGCCACAGTTCATGCTGAAAGCGAGTCGGGACATTACTATTCGATTTCACGAGTTTCTGAAGGATGGCGAAAATGTTTTGGCGGAAAACTATTGGAGCATTAAAGAAAGGCGTGAGAGAAGAAAACTATGGCTCCACAGACTAAAGATTGGCAAAAGTGACACAAAGAGTATTCAAGTATGCTTCGAGCATTTCCTGCGTTGCGACTATATCCTTCCAGGTTGGAATTTCATTAATATTTCTTTCGGTCAAAGACCTCGGTGAAACCACAAATATTTTTAAATGCACATATATAAATACAATTTTTAGATGTTTTATGATTCCCCTTACTTAATTATTTGCTATGCATCTCACCGAACTACCTGCTATGCAAAGGAATCAGAAAATAACTGCAGTGCCCTCCATAAAGCTCCCTGAATCCGCAACTGATGATGGCCATTTCGTTGGAGAGAATAAGAGTCGCAGCGATCGTTCTGAAAAGATAAACAGAAAGATTATACAGTATATTTATGTAGTAGAGTGCCTATCATCAGTAGCAACAATGTGTTTGCCTGTTATCCATCGGCCTGAAGGTTAGTATTCGTTCAAACGAGCCGCGCGCCAGCTGAAAAGTCAACTGGTACATATAGCGATATAGCTGATCCCGCCAGAGTCCTCTAGATTTCCGATAATACACAAGGGAGTAGTGTAGAGAACGGCGGGATCCAGAGGACTCTGGATCCCGCCGCTCCTCACCGCCGTCCCGTGACTCTTTTAGGAACTACTTCGACCGGGATATGAATTGCCTCGAGCGCTTCGAGCGCTGCCAAGCGGTGAGGACTCCGACTACGTAGAATGTCGGAAAGTCGAAACGAGGGGGGGAAGTGGGAAGGGGCGGGAGGGGTAGGTCGTCTGTGGTGTGTGTGTGTGTGTGATGTCCACCGCCGCGCCGCCGCGCTCTCATCCCTCGTTCTGCTCAGTCGTCGTCTGGTTTTCGCTCCGCGGGCAACGGTACGACACGGTCCAGGGAGGTCGCACGAAACGCGGGTGCTATGAAAGCCGGGAATTGTTTTTAAGTGTTCCAAGGTTGTATTCGCGGAAGGAGTGAGAGGCGGAGAGGATCTTTCACGGCTGCGGAGAGTACAAGGAAGCCTTCGGAAGGAATAATATACCCAGAGACTGTGGAGTCCAGTCCAGAGACTGTGGGTCCCTGGTGAGCCAAAGCGATTTCTTTCTACTTTTTAACGACCGCGACATAATATGAGCCGGCCGAAATATGAGCGCATTCCACATCAGGCCATCGATAAATTGGCTAGGGATTTATCCACACCGTGAAAGTACCGAGGAATGTGCGGCATTTTGTGACCGGGCTTGAAAAACTCGTCCAAATTCATATTTTGAGGGTATATATTTTTATATTTTTGTGCTCTCTTTAATGATCACAGTTCTGGCTAATCACAAAAATTTAATATGTACTTAGTATTTAGTATAATCTTTACTAACGCTCGGTTTTTTTCCATCTTCCGGCAAAGCTGCCGACAGTTGTTATTCGGGTAAGAATATCTTGCCGACAGAACCACTGAAGTATTTATTTTTCCTTTTCGTCGCCGAGAGTCTTTTTCTGCCGATATATACTTGTCCAATAGCAATACCGTTTACATTTACTTGTGAGAGAGGAATAGCAAAGTTTGACTGGCTGACGATACAGTCCTCTTTTGTACACGTTAACAGTCTCGAAGTAAACCGTGAATGACGATTGTAGAAGATAAGTGGTCGCTGAATTTGTGGTGCACGATGTCCGTGTGCGTTGTTTGTAAACATCGAATCAACTTCGCTAGGATTTATCATCCCGATAGTATTTTGGGATTCGGTGAATGAATCGTGTTAAGTTATCGGTAAATTTGTCGGCTAGATATGCCTCGTCGGGAGATGGAAAAACAACAGCGCATGAGTTTTCTGGCAAATAACCGAATCTGCCAGACAACTTAAGTTGTCGGAAGGAAAAAAAACCGGACCTAAGACAAAAAAAAGTCGTGCCCTGTGGATAAACCCCGGCGGAATCGAACCTCGGGTGAGCGGGCGACGACTTCACGCCACTAAAGCCAGCAAAATGGCTTAAAGAAGGGAGGTAGCATTTAAAAGTATTTTCGCGCTCAGACAAAATAGTCATACGAATGGACGCAATACGAATTTTAGGCATAAGTTGGGTCGCTTTTTTAGGGAGTGATAAAGATTCTTCGCGGGGATATCGTGAGAAATACCACCTGTTCCATTCTCCTTTCCTTTTGGGAACTTAAGTGTATAAAGATCGCTAAAAAAAACGGGCTGAAAAATAAGCATCATCCAACCAGAGAAAGGCATGGAAACGTGGAATCGTGGCGATATTTTGAGAGAAAAACTTGAGGAAGCGCTCACGACAATTCCTCTCTGGCGGACGCAAAGAGTGGACAGCAGCCGACCACTGCCAGCCTTTATCTTACCCCCTTACCTGTTCCCCCTTACGCCACATTCCGGTGAAATCATCGCCCTTGGGCTCAATGGGCGATATAGATGTAAAACCAATGCATTATTCTTTCGGGTGTCATGTGTAATGCTCTCGCTTGTTTACAAATCAGGCCCGCACAAACCTCAGACCTAGGACATTTCACGGTCGAATCCCCATTTCAGTGATTTAACTCGAGTACAAAATTTCTAATCAGATCCATTAACCTCGGCAATGAGTGAATTCGGATTTGATTGGATATTTGGGGAGGCGACCGACGGCTGAGGTTTTTGGCGCCATAGGGGACAGGTGAGGAAGGAAGGATGGATAGAAACCCGGCGATCTTATCGAAAGGCGCCAAGGGGACCACGGTTCAACGTCTCATCCGACAGACGGAGTGCTGTACTTGAAGTGCCCTCCACAAAACACTTAAGTAGGGATCGGGTTTTCTCTGAAAAACATCTTCCTCTGCAGGGATTTGAACCCTGGCCGTGCGTATGGTTAGCCAGTACTCTAGCCACCACACCAACCCGATCCCCCGTTGAAACAGACACCTCTCTCCTCAGCGTAGAGCACTTCATTATGGATTGGGAACTAAGTTGATATATTTGCTCGATTAGGAAAGAAAGACGATAACGGTATCCCTGACAGTTGTCAAGTTTGTTGATCTCCAGTGATGGCGTCAAAGATGCTTTACTATTTCAATGTCTTTTTTTTTCAATTTTTTAAAATAAAAAAATCTCTCGTTTAAAATACTTATTTTGAACGAACTCAACAACTTTCCTCAGAAAATTCGAACGTGATTGTATCTTACCCACATAATGCTACGGAACGTTGCAAAACGTTTTGCCAGCCTACATCGTTGCATTAAACGTCGTTCGTATGCGCTAAGGGCGCTTATGTTTTCCCATCTGCGATAACTTCAACTCCTTCAATGGGAAGCTCTCAATAACAAATTATTTTTTTATTTCGTTCGGAAATATTGAATCATTTTCCGTGACCAGTGTCCTCAATGTGTACCAACTATTCCCCTCCCCCCCCCCCCCCAAAGTCGCCCCCCTCCACGCCATACCCCGCGGTTGGAGCCATAAGTTGGCACATGCCTTGCGAGTTTGCTTTGGCACGAGCAGGTCGCTGATACCGATTTTGCTGCGTAGAACATGTGTGTGCGAACAACCACTGTCAGAGGAGAGACATTTTTTTATTCAATAATTTCGCATCATAAGCGTATATGTGACGTGGGTGATGCAATTGTCTCTATGTTGGTTTTTCGAGAAGGCGGCCATTGTCAGCTGATATCACTTTGGCGCTCAAAATGTTTACTCATCCCGGAATTCCGTGGGATGATTTCTTAACGTCACCGCACTTTGCGGTCCTTTGGCTGCATCTCCGAGGGAAAGGGGGTGGGGGGGAGATTTCGTGGGGGCGGAGGCAGAGGACTGATTGGTTGCAGGCTGGCTAATATCATTTCACCAGTAGGGATGTGCTACTATAACAATAGTATCGATGATTTGCCCTCATTGTCAGTGAGTATCGAACGATATATATTGATACCACAAGAATTGAAACAATAATATCGATATAATTAAGTATCGAGTCAATAAAAAATGAGAATAAATATCTAACTGAATCTACATCATTGCTCGGCAAAAAGTTTCCATCGCTTTTTTTCGACAAAATAAAAAAATACGTCAATAAGTTTACTCATTGATAGTGACAAACGCTTCCAGCGTTAATTAGCTAACTTTATCTCCAACCTATTCATTTTAATACTGTCTGTTGCCCTTTAAGGGTTTATTTTTTATTCTGGAGTCTATGTTTTACAATAAGAAAACAATAGTGAGAGAATTTTTTATTGTAAGCCTTAGTACAACCGATTAAAATTGCAAAGAGCTAAAAAATACTGAAACGAAAATTAAAAATCACTAAATGGTAAATACCATACGTAGTTAGGTAGATAAAAACGGGACGCAATGCGTGTCTGATAATGAAATTCCCCAATCAAAAGGCATCAATTATCGTACCTAGGTGATGTTTCGGAGAAATAGGTGATATGAACCACCACCTGGTAAAGGAAAGGGCAGGAAAAAAACTATTATTTTAAATGTAAATTGCGCCGAAGACTTTGAGAAAGCATGGCGCTGAAATCAAGGCGACAACTACCTCGGGACTGAACACGAATGGATTATCCGTCGCTACCGGTTGTCCGATACAGCCTCCCCCTCCACTTCTCACATGGGCTTCTCACACTGAAGTTGACTTTACATTGAAGTAGCGAGTGTATCGATATCTCGAATCGCATCACTACTTGAAGGGAATCGTTTTCCCTACACATTACTTCCTGTTTTTCCCGAAGAAATAAATGACGGCGGTATTCCGTGAATATGGTAACTTCTAAAATCGTCTACATTTTGCATTTATTGTGTTCGTATGTTGCTCTCTTCGAGTCCTTTATCATTTGTTGATTCAATAACTTTGCATAGATTACATTAATTTTGCAATACTACATCGTAACAAGTATTAGAAATATGATAATAAGTTATATTATCTAAAAGTAGAAAAGTAATTAAGCTTATGCTAGCGTTCTTTAGCATTTAAAATATTTTCAAAGACATAAATATTTACAAATTCAACAATGAGCCCTCCTCCCACTTACTCATTCCTTGTTTACATTTTCAAACTCCGTTTGTCGTTATGTGACCAAGATTTCACAGGGCACGATGCGATTTTATCGCAGAATCGAAATACTAATTGCAGGAAAAATAGAAGGCAGTCTATATTCCTTGCGTGTACGAACTGCTGTCGATTGATATGTACAACTATTGACCAGATTGCAATAGAAGTCCACGCTTGTACGTTGAAATGCAGCGACTCGCAAGAATACTGATATGGAAGCGATTTCCACGTCTAAAGCCGCACTTGGCACGGACAATCGGAGCTCTGCTTTTGTCGATATACGAGGTTTAGATACCACAGTATGAGTACTTTTTCGATTAAAATATCGAAAGAAAAGTATCGAGTACGAAAGTACCTAAAGTCGAAAGAATCCTATCAATATAAGTATATTATAGAGACTTTTTTCAGTGTCCCTTGTCAGCAAGTGATATGAAGTCTGAATATCCGTTCCCGTACTTGTTCTCCTGAAAAATAGAAATGATTAGATTCCGCAGGAGAGATCTTTGCAAGCGACGAAATCGTAATTCACGCACTGATCACTTCATCTTTGATTTCAGTTATTTCTCGAAAACGTAGGTTTCGCCGAGTTTTCTTTTGAACCGCGGCAATCTTAGACGATGCTATAATCCTTCCTTAACGCACAGCGATGCTCTGGACTCGCCTTTGGATCCGAAAAAAATGGACAAAATGCAGTCTTCCGAATTTATTAAAAAACGCTTGAAATATGCTGTTAATGTAATATAATATCTGAAGCCTCCTACAAAATACGTAGTTTCGCATGGAATAAATTATTGAGCTCATTACATTCATAGCTACTAAGCATGGCCACATTGCATGAAGACGCATATTTTCTTTCAATTGAAACAATGTAACTAACACATTTTCACGCTACCACGAAATGAAAATGGCAAATAACTTAGGGAGAGGAAAGTTAAGTCTTCGGTTTTCCTGGATTTCCGCCTCGTTATTTCATCTTATCAGGACGATATTTCGCCGGATATCCTACAGGCTTCCTCAAGTCCATGTGATGACTTATTTTAAAAATCACTTTAAATATGCTGTCACCTAGACCTTAGGAAGCCTGCAGGATATCCGGCGAAATATCTTCCTCAAGATGGAACAACGCGGCAGAAACCCCGGGCAACCGAAGACTCAACCTTCATCTAAGCCCAATGGAAACCTGGGTCACAGCTTAGGGTAATATTGATCTGGATGTTACAACGTCGTATATAGTGTTTTCCGATGCTTCTGAGATTGTGGTGTTTGTTGAAGGAATTGGAAAATACCAACCAACATTCCCAGCCGATTTCGCTGCACTGTTAGGTTATGAAAAAGGGCTGCGAGTGGCACGGGGATATAGGACTGCGAGTGGAACGGGGATAAAGGACTGCGAGTGGCACGGGGATTTAGATATTATCTAAATGGATTTTTTTTTGGGACAAAGAGTGCCACACACTAGGAATATATTAACGTAGAACTTATCGGCCTATAAGTGTCGGAACGGGATTGACAACGACTTGTTTGACTCTCTGCCAGTACGAGAGCATCGGCAACGAAGAGTAATTATAAAACCATGTTGTAAAATGTGCTTTTTCCCATGCTCCATTGAAAAAATATTATAAAATTTAATTCCCTTATATATTCTAAGCATACTGTGTAGAGAGAATTTCACCCTTCGATGCTTAGCTGAGTGGTGACTTAATGCTGAAAGTTGAGTATAAAACTTTCTTCATTTTGTTCTGAGATTCCTACCTATTTCTGTTAATCATTTGAAGTGAATATGACTGGTTGTGCATCATTCATCTGGGGACTAAGACCCCTGATATTTCCCTTAAGGTGACAGGAACGGTGACCGTGGGTAACGTTTAAGTAATTATTTATGAGAGTCGGGAAAAAATTCTTTGGCTGAAAAAGATTTGGTGCATCTGTCCATGCGTTGGAACTCACCGTGGAGTCAGAGATGAAAATGATACAAGCATTATATTTTAGTATTTTTTTCATTTACTAAAGCGTGACGTAAATGAAGTTTTCTGCGCGTTATTCAAAATTTCATGGAAACACTTTTGTAGAATATTGAATACGGGTTGGCATCTTAGTATTAATTAGCAACCATTGAGATGATAAGATGTGTACTATTTCGCGCTTACAAGAAAATCTAATAGATATGTAATCGTTTAATTACGAACTATATGTCAATATCCATAAGGATACGTATTAAATCGCCATTAAATTGCACAAAAAACAGCGTGTGATGCATTTTTTCATTTTTCTCTAATGATGTCACTAATTGGAACACGTATGCAAAGTTCCACGCAAATCTCTTGAGATGGCAAAATTCTCTCCGAACACCTCGACGACGAAGTGACAAGTCCACTTCACGTGGGAGACCCACGTGAAGTGAAGAGAGTCGGAAGCATTTCCACCCAAATTGAGCTGATTGCCTGTTGGCGGTGTCTTCGATCAGCAGTTGAAACTGCACGTACCGAAGGTTATGTTGCTGTAGTCAATGGTCGATTCTTGTTCGTAAACTCCCTCCGTGCGCTTCTCCTTAACCCTCTATGGACAGAATTATGAAACATCAGCATGAAAGAAATAGTGCTACAATATTAGTTTTTTTTAAAGAGCTATTTAAGCATTTTTTTAAAAGTAATTTATTTGATAATAACATTTATTTTGAAATGTGACGTATTTGTATCGTACACATGTAATTTAAAATAACGCCATACATAATAATATTTACACTAGGTATACTTCAACAATACCTTCATGACGTACTTTGTTCGGACGTCTCTTTTAAACTTTCCCAATTTTTTCTTCATATGACAGCTGAAACATAAATTTCAGAGCTCCACCACTTACGCCTTCGTCAGTGAATAGCGTCACCAATTCATCTACTAAAGTTGTTTGATAAACCGCCGAAAGAGACGTAACTTTCCACGCACTTAATCCGAAGCGTTACAATTCTGTCTAGCGCAGCAACTAAATGGATAAGCCTCTTTAGAAAGCAGATATTTAAATGATTTTGAAACGTAACAAATTTGACTCGCTCATCCATAGAGGGTTAAGTTATTAAGAATGATTTTTATGGTTGCAGCTGGTGTGCATTTTCGCTCAAAATCGAAGCATTTCATATCTGTCCCATCACCATCAACCTAAAGCCATCCTCATTCGCCCAGGGTTCCGAGGACCGACAATGACCCCCAACTCCTTTTTCACCTCATTCATGAGATATTAAAAATGGTGCCGTTTAGCAACTACTTTTACGTCCGTGGGTACAAATGCCAATCGTTATTCTGCAAATACTAGGTTTGCGATATTTTTTTCGTTTTCGAGATTTTAAGTATCTTTTCAGCGAGTATAAGGGTTGAGACAATTCGAAATTTCTTCATCTACGGTTTCATCAGTGCCTCGTTCTCACAGTAATAAGAACACTCAAATAGGTGGTTATTCGTTCTTAGGCACAAAGTGCGTTCAAAATTAAGGAACTTTCAAAATACTCATGTTCTTCAAGTTTTTCTTCATGTTACCGTCAAAAACACTTTTGATTAAATTTCCGAATGATCACCTTAAATCACACGGAGAGTAGCAGGCAGTATATGTCCTCCAAAACTTTTTTATGATAAATCTTTCCAGTGATGAGAAAATAGGGCGAGCTAGCTCACGGACTAACTCCGTTTCCGTAAAGAAGTATGGACTCGGATCGAACCGTTGAATTGCCAGATACGGTTTATCGTTGCCTTCCAAGCGGCGAAGATTTGCAATTTCCGGTTGTTACCCAGTGGAATGGAGTAATTCTGCAATTCTCTTGACGCTCTTTTCGAAATATTAGCCCATTTATTTATACAAGGTGCATCCTCTAAAGTCAGGATTGGCCAAAGAAACAGCTCTCTGATGTCACCATTCGCTCAAAGAGAAGGACAACTGAAATCAGCAGAATAAGTGCGTACGTTTCTATTCCGAACAATCTATTGCCACCGTGATGAAATCATGTGAGGAAAGACTCGGAAGCATGGGCGTCACTAGATGACGAGGCGAGAGTGACCTCGCCCACGCGGCCAAAGCGAATGCATGCTCAGTGAAGGAGGGAAGAGTACGATGTCCTTGGAGGGAGAACATAGACATCGAACGACAATTCGCATTCGACACCAAAAACAAGAATTCAACAGGAGACAAAACTGCTGCATCAGAAACAACATATTGTTACGATCCTTTGTTTGCTGAGATCTTTTTCTATCTCACCAATTGCCACATATAATCAAATTAATCTACCATTTTCAGGAATACATAAGGACCATATTGTGAAGTTTCAAATTATTCTAAATGGTTTATTTTGCGGCCTTTCATACTGTATGGAAATTATCAATATTTTTGTAGATATTCATGCTTGGTATCACATGACTCAGCATCATATATAGATCTGCTTCATATTGCAGATATAATAGATTCGGTCTTCCAGCCAATTGGTGATCTTTCAGCGGTGGCACAGGAATCGCAAAACAGAGATTTAATAAAACACAGCGAGCATCACACTCGAAATATTTTATAGCTCCACACCAATGAAGGTCCTTTCCGAATACTAGTTTAGACCACTGGCCCATTAATTCGCGACAATAGGACATCAAGCAATCACCATAGCGATATAAACTTGCCTCAAAGAGGTTCGTGAACACTTAAGAGATGAATCAGTGGAGTCAGGTCATTAGAACCTACGAGGAAAGCAGGAATGCGACTTGGAGAATTTTATGTGCAGTTCTGGTAATTCACATCGGTAATGAGTTTATAGCGGGATTATAATAAAATCTGTTTATTTATTTGTATACAAATACCGTTTTGATAATGAAATTTTAGTTCACTTAATATTCCTCAAAAACGTATAAACTTAATAATGAAGAAATATAATTTTTTAGAGAAGAAAGTCTTTCTCGTCAGGCAATTCCACCAAAATACCATCGAAACAATGGACCATTTCTTTGATGATTTCACTAAAAATTTGTTAACCGTTTCAGCATTAAACTTTCTTTGTTCACTGAAGAAAGCGATTCATCCAGCGGTCATATTACTGCATACAACTACTCAAACATCAACCATGTTTAATCTTTTTGAATAATTCTAAATTTCAAACCTTTAGAGCATAGGTTCCCAACCTTTTTTGAGTCAGCGCCCACTTTTTCAGTCAATAATTTGATAGCGCCCCCCTTAGGTTAACTACATTGTACATGCTGTATATTGAAAAACAAGAACAAAATTTTAATTTTCTTTAATCTTAAGATAATGAAATATTGAAGTATTGTTTACAGAACGATTAAAATATGTTATTAATAATTATATAATATTATTAATGAGACAGCTGAGCTTGATGCGTTGAAACTAATTTATCAATATTTGGTGCCATTTTTGTCATTAATAACCTTAAGTCACCGCGTTCCACTATTGACAACCTGTTTCTTTTCTTAGTTAATAGATTGGTCACCGTGCTAAACCCTCTTTCTGCTAAATATGAGGACGGAAAAGCAATGAAAAATTTCTTTACTGCAGCCCATAAGGCTGGATATAATATTGGAATTTGACGTTGAAGCCAAAATTCTTGATACCCATTTTTTAATTTAAATTTCAACTCTTCATTTGTTGACAATACAATAAACTCCTGCTGCAGTGATAATTCTTTGATTTCTAAGTTAGAGGATGGTTCTATGACCCAATCTGGAATGACCATATTGAGTAAATCCTCAAATCTAATTGTAAAGTCTTCTTTTAGTGCTTCCAAATGCTGGCAGTAAGCGAGAAAGTCGTTATCATTAGTTTCCATTGAAGAAAGATTTGGAAACTGATGAAATTGTGTTCTACCCAAATTTTGTTTGCACATAGCAAGTTTTGACACCAACGCAGAGATAATTGCCTTGGCTTTGATCAAATTCAAATCATTCCCTTGCAGTTGTAGGTTTGTTTCATTAAATTTGTTGTAAAAATCTGTCAAATAAGCAATATCGCTCTTACATTTCAATAAATTCACTCTTAATAAATCATCTTTGCTTTCAAAAAACTTAGTAACTGCTTCAAAGAGTTCAAAAAATCGTTTTAGACAAGTACCTTTTGACAGCCAACGAACTTTTGTGTGCAATAGTAACCGATTAAAGTCTTCGTCGTTTTGATCACAAGGCTTTCTAAATAATCTATCATTGAGAGCATTGCTTCTGATCCTGTTAACTGCAGTAATTACATACTGTAGCGAGCGGTGAAGGCGATCACTAAGGTGTTTTGCTACCAAATGTTGTCGGTGAATTACACAATGCACGGCGACTACATTTGGTACCGCTCTTTTCAAATATGAAATAAAACCACGGTGACGTCCAACCATTGCCGGAGCACCATCGGTAGCAACAGACAAGATATTATTCAGAGGAATTCCTTTTTCTTCAAAATAGTGTTCCAAAACGCCAAAAACAAATTTTCCTTTAGTGTCCGTTTCTGACGTTCTTGCGGATATTAATTCTTGACAAATGCTTTCATCTTTTATGAAGCGAACGTACACCAGAAGTAAAGACTCGTTTTTTGGCAAAGTAGATTCATCAAGCTGTAATGAAAACTCGGTAGTCTTCAAAAAATCTGCTAGAGAACTCTCCACATCCTCGGACATTTCGTCTATTCGCCTCTGCACTGTATTATTACTCAACGGAATTTTTTTAATTATATCAGACGGTGGCTAATGCGGCACGGTACGCAGAACTTCACTCAAAGCTGGAATTATCAATTCTTCGCCAATTGTGTGTGGTTTTCCCGATTTAGCAATGAGTAAGGAAATATTATAGGACGCACGTAATCCATTATTTTCTTCTTTTGATGTGGCCGAAAACATATCACCCAAAGTAGGACGTCTCGAATGTTGATCTCTGAGCATTTGAAAGCAAGATATATTTTTATATTTTTTCTCTGGATGTATTTTGCTCAAGTGCTCTTCTAATCGCGAAGGTTTCATAGTTTCATTGGAAAACACCTTGTGGCAAATTAGGCACATTGGTAATGTCTTGTTTGTGGGTGATCGAATGAAACCATATTTTAAATATTCGACATTGTATTGTCTACATTTTTTCTTTGGTTCCGACATGGATCTAACTGTAGAAATAACACAATTATATCATTATTACGAGATAGATATGTACGGAAATATTGTAATAAGAAGAAAATATGTTTCGGAGATAAAAATTTCTGTATTTATTTATTTAAAAATCAAAGCAAGGTGAATAATAATTTGCCAACAATTTTGTAAAATTAAATGAACCGCGAAATAGCGGAAATTTAACCATGGTGTGCAGAAATGAAAACCATGAGACTGGGATGCTATCATATTCCTGAGCGATTAGGTAGGCGTTCCTAGCTAATGTGAGCTCGTAATGTCTGTCTAATTCCGCATTCTATTTTCTAACCCTATCATTCTTGAACGTATCGTATTTTCATTGTTACTAGCTATCTGATTATTTTATATCTTTAATTATAGGCATAAATTAATTCAATTGAAAGTTATGTTTATGTTTTATGGTAAATGGTAATTACATTTTTTCAAACAAAAGTTGGATACGACAAGTAGGGACCGCAGGACAGGATAGTTCACTCCTTTGTAGTACTTTGGGTTTGGTTTCAGTAATTTGAGCAGTAATTATTGAACATTTAATAATATCTGCACGAAAGTTCACTAAAAAATTAGCAATTTCACTATTCAGAGAGGTCTGAAAACACAAACATATCTATCCGATAAGTTGTAGGAACGGTATTGTAAGATAACGAGAACTTATGCTAGATAATCTGTCAAGCTATAATTTTTCTCACTGATAATGTAAGAAAGTTGATATTTAATGCATAGGAACTGTTTTTAAATGAATACCCCGAGTAAATTCTTGTCAATTATTACGGATTGCACTCTAGTGATGATTGGGCGCGTCAGGGCAGAAATCATAAAAAGTTTTGGTATTATTATTTTCTATTCTCTGCGTCAATCATTGTCAAACTTCATTAACCAAACTATGAGTAAAAGCCGATGATGTTATCACACTGTACCAGTGTTAACCAAATTCGATATAGTTCACTGATATGTGGAAGACTTAAATTAAAACGATGATGAATAAAATTGAGTCCGAGTCCCAGTTTGAGAAATATTTTTTTCTCTTAATCTGTGGTCATATTTCAAAATACTGCTATTTGATTATGGGACCGATACACTTATAATTTGTAAATTTAGTGACAAAATATATATTTTTTTCCTTTTCTTTCTACTTTTACATGCCTGCTGACAGAGATGTCTATGTCCAAAACATGTCGCTTTTATTAAAATAAAATTTCATGTATGCTAAAAGCTATGATGTATGCTAAGCTATGTATTTTAGTTGAATTAAAATGATAATAATAAATACATTCTTACCTATGTGATAACAATTATTGCGCCAATTTGCACTTGCACTCAGGAAATTCCGAAACTATCAGGTATCAGTACTACAAAGACGACGGGCGATGGATGGCTGATGAATTTAATCCTCACACAACTTCTCACATACAAGCTCGTTGCAGATGCGCTGAGGACGATCTGGTGCCGGATATGTCCATTTTCTAAAACCCGCTCACTGCGGTTGGAAAAATAATGACTATATGCGCCCCTTCCTGTCTGTCTCTTCGCAGACTTTATTCTAATAGTACAACGCGATTCGACGGTAAGGTGTACATGAGAACAAGGGTACCTGAGGATCTAACGTCGAAACGTGTTGTACAGTTAAAAAGAAATCAGTGAAAATTTACATAGATTGTGTATATTCATTCTATATGTACGATTTTACTATTTTAATTGAATTAAAAATGATAGCAATAAATACGTGCTTACCTATGTGATAATAATTATTGCGCCAATTTGCACTTGCACTGAGGAAATTCCGAAACTGTTTGGTACCAGTATTACGACGACAACGGGCGATGGATGTCTGATGAATTTAATTCTCACACAACTTCTCGAGTACAAGCTCGTGGCAGATTCGCAGAGGACGATCTGACAGGTCTTGATTTCTAAAACTCGGTCTCTGCGGGTGGAAAAATAATGACTGTATGTGCCCCTCCCAGATTGCCTTCGCTGCTAGTTTCAGAAAGCTACTATTTCTATCTGTAGCTACTTTGTTTCGCATTGGGTGGAAGATTTCGGGCCTCGAGGTACCTTTTATCCGATAGCCTATTTGTTATCAATTGCTTCTGGCCAGAGAGGATGCCTTTTTTGCTTTTATAATTTTACAATGTAATGCTAGCTCGAAGGTTTCCGCGGCGAGAGCTGAGAAAGCATTTATAACAATGTTTCTGACACCTGGCACCAAAAGGCTGTAGCGTCAAAAGTTGAAGAATCGAAACAAAGATGTCAGCAATGCCGTCAGTGGCCATTAAATACGCCAACTGCTCAAAGGGGCGGCGGCTGGACCTCAACGCCCCCTCAATATGACTTGGGCACAGAACGCCCCCCTCAGACTTCTCAGCGCCCACCGGGGGGCGGTATCGCCCCCGTTGGGAACCACTGCTTTAGAGTGTAATAGATTCTTGAGAATATTTAATAACTATAAGCATTAAAAAACATCCTTTTCAGTCATCTTTAGAAATCCGCTCTCATCCGAAATTTCCTCAAAGTATTGATTAAAAAAAACAACAGCGAATTCAAATAAGCGAGTTAACGAAACCGAAAGGTGCAATCTGCACAGTGATTGGACAAAAATCATAATATCACCCTTCTATTCCGCGATCCCGTTCCCCGCGCCATGCAAAGTATTTTCCGTCATTGGACCCGCAATCCGCCCAAAAATGCGACATCAGTTCATTTTCGTGAAA
The DNA here is from genome assembly GCA_963169105.1 of Ceriagrion tenellum. Taxonomy (NCBI): domain Eukaryota; kingdom Metazoa; phylum Arthropoda; class Insecta; order Odonata; family Coenagrionidae; genus Ceriagrion; species Ceriagrion tenellum. The sequence continues at coordinate 20,938,917 of OY720636.1, forward strand.
TCATAATTCCATTTTCGAAAATCCTCCCCCTACATTCTCCCTCCAACTCGAATCTATCTCCTCTCTCCCAGCCTGTCTATTCAATCTCCCCTTTCCCTCCCTCTCTTATCTATCTCTTCTATCCCTCTCTCCCTATTCTATTTTTTATCTCCCTCCCTCCCTAATCATTCTCCCCTCTCCCTCCCTCTCTATTCTATCACCTCTCTCCCTCCCTCCCTTGTCTATATCATCTCTCCCTCCCTCCCTATTCTATCTCCTCCCTCCCTCCCTCTATATTCTATCTCCTCTCTTCCTTCTCCTCTCCCACACGCGCCTCTCATGGAGAGCAACAGGTGTGGGGAACGCCACAGAGTCCGCTGGGATGAAATAATCCTTGCCATCGTCGCGATTCTTAAGATGAACGCGGTTATATTCCGCGAAATAGGAAACTGGCGTACGGAAGGATACACCATTAACAGTACCGACGATGTGCCAATCTTGTCTTTGTGGTGAGCGCAATCAGTGCCGGAGAGAAAAACTGATTGTAAACTGATCCATTCACCAATCACGCCTGAGTTAAAAACCGACTGGCCTATTCTGTCCACGCATTCGTCACCTTTGGTTTTATTCTGTTTAGTGAGTCTGATGTAAACTCAAGATTCCTGTCTCGTAGTTTCTCTACGACCGTCATTTAAATTCATCCTACATTTACCGATAACACTCCTAAGATAACTCATACCCACGGCGCACAGTGGGCTGAATTCTAAAATATGAGAAAGAAGTCCTAAGTGGTATTTTTTCGAATCGTAGGAAAGTAAAACAATGTATGGGAAATAAACGAAGAAAGAATAATAATTATCACTAATTTACGGCATAAAAGGGATATATTCCTTGAAATTAAACTATTATTTGGCTTTTAAAAAATTTTAGCTCTAAGTTTTCTAATCAGATGCTTCTGCTTCAATTTCTACAACCAAGTGATTGACTTTTGCACTTTCAAGCAAGTTCATTACTTTTGCAGGTAAAATGGATCGTGGTTTCGGTCTAAGTTTTTGCTTGGAGGATATCCATGAATCAGAGGAGTGGAGCAGCCTTCTGAATGAATTGTGCATAGTATCTTTCCTAGAAAAAAGACATAAAATTTTACATATTCTCAATTATCGGCAGGCAATAATTTACGTTGTTATTCAAGACATTGAGAAAAAAGAAAGTTTGATAATTCACTTGAGCATTTCCTAGTATGAGATTCCCTATAATATCTAATATTTTTATTTCGCACCTCCTGCGCTCCCTCGGAAAGTTGTCCGATTGGTAGCATTGCAGCTGCAACTATTTCACTACCGTGTACCAACACCATTTTAAAGCATTCTCTCTGAGTCCACAGTACTGTTCTCTAGATAGGCTGAGATCCACAATTAGCGCAACCTCGTCTGGAGTGTATGGCACTATTATTTTTCTCTCTGTGGTGCATCTCATAGAAGGCTTTCATTTTACGGGCACGTGTTGGTGAGGTTAAGACGGCTTTATTAATAATTTTTGCAGCGGCATCGTAACCTAATCGCAATCGTAGATAAGATGAGAAATGAAGAGGTTTTGAGCAAAGTAAAAGAAGGAAGATCGCTCCTAAAGGAATTAAGGAAAAGGAAAGGAAACTGGTTGGGCCATGTGATGAGAGGGAAAAGTATGATAACTGTGGCACTTGAGGGTTCAATTGAAGGAAAGAAAAAAAGAGGAGAAGAATTAAATTGGTGGATCAGGTGAAGAACATCAGCTATGATGAAGCAATGAAGGAAGCTCGGGACAGAAGCGGATGGAGACAGCAGTGGTGTACGGGACCTGCCAGCAGGCAGAACACCAGATGATGATGATGATCGTAACCTTCTGCTCTCAGGCGTAGTTTTGCGGCAAACACCAATTCTTGGGCAGAAGCAGATCGCTGCAAATCATCCACCTTCATGCGTGTTGCCCTTTCCGAACACGCGGTAAAAGATTTAGTGTGACGTCTGTGCGGGGGGGTCGGATTCAAGTTCACACGCTTAGGCGTTGACGCAGTCTGTGCAAGCCATTCGTAGTTCTGAGTTATAAACCTTTCATTAATTCTGTGGCAAGACTCCCACTTAGTGCAAAGTTTGCTCAAAAACACTTTTAACCATTTAATCAATTTCTTACGGAACACTATTTCCTCTTCTTTTACGCATAACTTGCCCATCAAGTGGTCCTCTAACTTTTGCCTCCTGATAGACCTGGTCTTCCCTCCGCTTTCCTTGAAGATATAAAACAGCTCACTATGCGTCACACAAGGCATTTTCGAATAAAAACCTCAATCACTTTAAATTAAAGAAGAACTGACACTTTTTCACTGATCAAGGAAGTCAATAGACGGACTCTTGGAGGTCGTTCGACAGGTACAGTCGTTAGCCAAAGTACCAGTACTGGAAAAATTTGCAATTTTGTGCAATAAATTCTTTCACGCTCAAAAAACTGATAAATTTAGGAAGTCTGTGAAACTAAATTTTACCTGGAACTCTGCGGAACTCTTATGAAATCTCTCGTGAAAAACAGAGTACGACTTAACTCTGACAACGATGAATACTCTTTAAAAATGGAAATCTACCGTCTCAAAAATTGATAAAATACTAATTTTTATTACATAAACCCGAAGAGGATAGTTTGCTGACAATAATTATACCCAAAATGCTTACATATTAATAACCATTGTTGAGGTAACTAACATCAATTCAATAAAAGTTTGACGCTCCGAAGCGCTCTGCAAATGCAGCCGAGCGTACTCCAAGTTTGAGGTAGCATATCGAAGGGAGTAACTCGATAAAAGTGTTAAATATAAGCACAAGTGATACCCCAGTCTAAGTTTGTTGTACTACAGTAGAAAAATAGTCAGAATATTCATTTTGATATAACCTTTTTTTCCCCTTTTTTTCGATTTCAGACCACTGTGCGGCGTTTAGTCTACTCTTATGTCTATCCTGACATACCCATGTTTCACTACCGTACAACAAAGTGGGATGTACACTTTTGTACACAGCGATTTTCGCTTCCTCACACCGGGACTCATTCCTTGACATGCTAACTACCACTTTCCTTCCAGCATTCGCACGTCTCTTTATCTCTTCATCTATCCGTCCATCTTTCGCAAACATCATATCTAAGTACAAAAAATCATCCACTTGTTCAATCACATCACCATTCGCCCTCATCATATAGTTATTCTCTCCATTCTCCTTATCAAAAACTACTACTTAACCATGCATGCATTTACCCTCAATTCCATTCACAAAACTTATCTAGGAGCTTCTGTAATCCCTCTTGGCTCTTTGAGATCAAAACAGCATCATCCGCATATTGTGGAACTCGCACGTTTTCATTTCCAATCAGAACACCATCGTTTTCACTACATGCATCTCTAACACATTTATCCATAAATGCATTAAACAGCCATGGAGACATTATGCATCCTTGCTTTACACCCTGATTTATTACAAACCAATCACTCAGAACCCCGTCGACTTTCACAATTGCCTTACTATTATCATACATCGCCATCATAACATTTAATAACCGCCCATTCACTCCATAGTCCTTCAAAAACTTCCACAACTTCTTTCTATGTACCCTGTCATATGTCTTCTCTAAATCAACAAACGCACAATACACTTTCCTTAGGACGCCCATAAATATTTCTATCACTTGCTGAAGCGCAAAAAGCTGGTCACTACATCCTCTCCAAGGCTTAAACCCACACTGCACACCTCATATTCTGTCAGAAGTAATATTCCTCACTCTTTCGCTTAAAATTTTGCTGAACACTTTCCGGTAATGCTCAAACTAATAGCCCGATAATTATTATATTCGGTATTTTCCTCTTTTCCCTTTGTACGATGGAACGATGATTGCATTCTTCCAACCCAGTAGAATAACAGAAGCCTGTGAGCATAAATTACTTAGTTCACACAGCCGGAAAACGAGTAAATTACACTCACACTTCAACATTTCACTGGATATCCCATCTATGCCTTCAGCCTTCCCAGTTTTCAATACTCTCACAGCAGACGACATCTTACAGATATTTCTTATTTTACCTCGAGTTCGGTAAAAATTTTATCGATATTTTACGTTGCATGCTGGAAAAGATATACTTGGCCATCACGTGATAGTTTTCTGCATGATGTGAATTTCTGATGGGTTTTGAAGGAGTCATTGCATTATTACCCTCAACATTTGTGTAGTGGTTCGTCGAACGAATATTGTGCACTGAATTACGAATGCACTAAAGTGATCTTAGGAGATATTTTTTCCTTGGATATACTTTGGAGCCTATTAAGCAGTAGAAGGGAATATGACAGTAAGCGAGTAGTTTTAGAAAGTGTAGAAATGAGAAACGTCTGTCGCGTCCAGCCCACAGAATGGTTTTTCACATTTTATACTTGGCTTTATGATGTATTGACGCTCCAAACTTTAATTCAAGACCATTGCTTAGGGCGTCTTAAAAAGTGCTGCACAACCCTGTTCGCAAAAAGGTTTTGTTTATGAACCACAAGGAATTAATTTCTAAAGCTAGAGCCTTCTGAGAGAAAAATAAAAAAGTAAAAATTAAAAATAGGTTATGGTCATATTAGTATATGGCAGTTTGAACCTATTGAAATAGTGCTGTATAATGCTAATAAAAAAACTGAAATGTCATCGCTGCAAGCTGAGAAGCAACTGAGCCGGTGTTTGTTTCCGTGCGTGTAGACACTGTGTTGCGGTCTCCTGTATTCTGAGCGCAGTTGAGGAGGAGGGGAAGGCACGCGTGCAAGGGGCTGAAAAAAGGTGTCGTAGTGGGAGCGGAGAGAGCTCCCGGCACAGGCGGCCAGTCAACATGTGTGTTAAAGGGCCCTTAGATACCCTGAGAGTGCGGCAAAGTTACATCAGCGCGTTTCATGACCATTTCCAAAAAAAGTTGCCTCAAAATGAGCTTCTAGCATTCAAAATTCATTCTGGGTCTCATAGCAATGGACAACAGAGAGCGCTTTCGCTGCCGTGAATGAAATACAGAGAATTCTGAAGTTGGTACCTGAGTCTGGTAACCCCGGGCATAAAATTGTTAGGAAACGGACCCGTCCATTGCAAGGGTCTCCTTCGCCAATGTCACCGTGTGTTGCTACTCCTGTAACGTGAGAATGGGTTCCAGCCGCGAACGGGGCAGAGGAGTGGCCCCCCAGGGGGAGCGAAGTCGGGGGCTGCGGGCAAGGGCGTCATCAGACGCGTGCGTGCGTGAGTCTCTCGTCATCTGTTTCAAGCAGAGGGGGGGTTTCGGGGGAATCAAGGGCTAGAGAGGCCATCAACAGTCAAACCCCGAGAAGTGGATAGAGCGGGGGGAGGGGGGAGGAGGAGGGGGAGGACAATGATCGTCTTTTGTCGGCACTCACGAGGCGTGCGCTTCGGCGAATGTGCGTGCATGCTTTGCGCCACCGGAAGTCATTGGAAACATTGCGTCCGCGTGCGCGAGTTGCGCGGTTAGTGAGTGGCAGGGAGTGAGATGGGGCGTGTGGCAAGGGGCACCTCATCCACCACCCCCTCCCCCAGCAAAAATCACCCGACAATCGATACCTATTCTCCTCCCATCCTTCCCTCGTAGCTCTGCTCTCACCCGAGCACCATTGCATAATTATGCCGCTTTCGAACTTGGCCAACAGTGCTATCTTGTATGTTACATGATAGCAAAATTTTATGATTGCATATTTTATTTTATTAATTGCATATCTCACCTTTTAGATCATAAAATAATAGTACAACACAAACTTTACTTTTGTGAACAAAGTCCTGTATTGCTCCGGTTTTATTCTCTTCAAAACTGGACATGTCCCGGCAGCTCAAGAGTGAGTTTATTAGAGTACATAATTCATGATAACAATTCAGTGACATGCGTGTTGTGGTCCGAATTTATTTGGTTTCATTTTTCAACAAAATATGAGGGGCATGCAGAAGTGTGATCCAACATTTTGTCATTATAGTGTCGCTGTCGCAATGATTTCCAGTGATGTCTTGTAATGCTTATTTTTAATCTTACCGTTCACAATGCCTAGAATGAATGAAAGTTTGGATGATTCGCGTCAATATCACAAATACTCAAGACTATCTAGCGCAAAAAGGCGAAAAAGAGCACTCATGAGAAAATTCAAACATCTGATTATTCATGTGAAAGCGATTTAGGATCTGTTGTGTTTGAAGAATTAGATAATATTTGGTAGAAAAAAGATTTTGACTCGGATACCTATGTATAAACTTCCTGCGATCATGGAGAAAGATAAAAATTAGGGTCTATATTGGTCTACGAACACAGCTGTTACGGTCCCGAATATGGTCCCTCTACGTCGCACCGCGAGCATATGGGGGCCCTGGTCATAAATATTTAAGAAAAAAATGAATAAAATACAAAGAAAAGCCGCATACTTCGTTAAAAGCTGCCACTAGGTAACATAGAGTGTCCCACAACTTTTAGAGTGATTAAGGTGGGAGCTCCTAGAGACTCGGAGGCTACGCGCTAGGCTTGAGAAATTCAGAACTGGTGTTTCACAGCGACAAAGAGAATATTATCATGACGTCGCGCTACATTCCTTGGACTGACAGATGCGATAAGAGAGAGGGAGGAAAATAAGAGAGATACATTTCCGAACAGATAAGTACAAAACTCGTTCTTTCCGCGCACAATAAAAAGCGACCACAATTATAGCTGAACGCCATTATATACACTCCCATTATACATTTCACCATTTCACCTCCCAAAAACTTACATCTTTACACCGCCGGTTACCTAACACCCTCTGCCACACGCTCATGCGGCGGCTCGCAGGGTAGTATGTCGATGTAGATGTATCAATTACCTTCACATTTAGCTTTTCTCTAAATCCCTTCCCGAGATATTTCCAGCATCGTCTCCCCCTATGGCTGAACACTTGTTTTGCTTACATACGATTCTCCTCTCTTCAGGTCTTTTCCACAGCACGCCCTCTATTCTAACGATCCAACCAATTCATTAAGCTTGTTCGAGTTTGAGGCATTTTTATCATCCGCATTTGTCATCTTTGTGCCAAAAAATTTGTTATATTTCTTCATTCCCAAGTTTCCGCACCGATTTCCTAGAATGAAACGATGAAATGGCCAGAATTATAAATATTTTATTGGTATTTGACCAAACTGCGTGAGGCGTGTGCTCGGACTCAGGATAGCACATTCTGTTGTATCAGCTCCGAATCTCATCGTAGGAAATTAGAAAAAAAAAGAAGTCTGTCTCTGTTGAGGAATGAAAATTTAGATTTTATACTTTCTAAAAGTTGCTGAGATTGTTATCGAGAGAGAATTGGGGAGAGCGCGGGAGAATATCCGGGTGAAGACGAGCACGGGTTCTGAAGAGAAAGTAAAGATTCAAGGGATATCTTTTATAATTTATTTATAGGTAACGCCTTACACCACTTACCTATTACCTCTTTATGGTAAAGACGAACACTTACAACCATGCCGTACTGGAGGAAAATACCTCGGTGGGATTCAAACCCGCGACACGCTACCCCGGCAACACCCACGTCGTCTTAAGGAGAAGGCCGAGAGAATTTTAATTCAAAGCCGTGATCTCATTATTTGCTTCCAGAACCGCTATGCTAGGGCTTTTTAATAAGCAGATAGAACGGAAATTATTTTAGTTACTGGAGATATTAGGAAAGATTTGTGACCACAAACGACACAGTAAGTCTCCTGAGTTTGGAGCTACAGTTTTTGTGTAAAAGTCGTGTGTTGGAGCGATTTTCGTTAATGTATATACAGATACATACATCATATGGAGCTACAGTTTTTGTGTAAAAGTCGTGTGTTGGAGCGATTTTCGTTAATGTATATACAGATACATACATCATATACAGATTTGATAGAAGATTTGAACCTTATTAGCAATACGCAATGATAGAAGTGAAAAAATCGCATGTTACCGATTTGGTTTCTTGGCAGTTTTTGACGCTAATTTAATACGTGGAATCGTGACACTTGATAGTGAATTGTGAAATATTACGATTATAAATGAACGGATTTTCAACCTAAACGAGAAAAAATACGTTTCATGACACGATAGTTGTTGCTTTCAAAATGGATGATATCAAGGTTCGATTCCGATTAAAGATCATGTATTTATAAACGATTTTCGCTTAAATTTCGAATCCCGGGCCACAAACCCATGCCATACACAAGGCTTAAATCAAGACAAAACTTATGAAATATAATTATTGCATCATTTATAAATAACTACATGTGAGGTCATGCCCAACGTGCTAAAAAAAGTAAATAAGAAAACTTTGGTCGAGGAATGTTTTTAATTAATTTTTAAAAATAATATAATTAATTTGATAAGTTTTTAATATACCCTCTCCAATACTACGTTTATCAATCGATCTGAACTCGGGCCGATCTGAAAATTCCAAGCGAGCCGGCTCAGACCGCCTGGTTTACCAACACGGACGGAAAATGACGATGGTGAACAATCGAATCTATCAGTGGATGCGCAATCGACCCGATGCGTACACGAGTGCAGTGTAGAAGGCATTTTCAGTCGCATTCTGGGTGAACAAAATTGCCCAATGGAGTTAGAATTGCGATGTGCTACGATTTCATCAACGTCATATTATGCGCCATTACTTCACTCTTGTCACGACACACGCCTTGAATAATAACGATCATATTTTGTCTCCCATTGACAACCACAAGAATGACGAGGAGCGCCACAGACCCCGCTGGTTCAGGTCGATCTGGAAACTCATACTAGTTGAGCAAGCGGGCCGAGTCGGCCCACATCTCAGCACTAGCCCGTTGAGCTGATCCGGTCCGATCACTCTGAGATCGATTGGTAAACGTAGTGCATAATTCAGGATTGACGTTCAATCGGTTCAACCACTCTAAGTCAGCAATTGGGCAAGTAGAAGAATACTCGGAAATCATCCTCCCGAGTGCTAGTAGTTTCTCCATACTGGCAGTATGAAATTATGCGTTCTTGCTTTTCTTTATTTGCTTACATCCAAGAATTTGACAGGGCAGGGTACCAACATAATCTCTTCCTTGGGAGCTCTGACACTCCCCAGCAGATGATCCGGGTAACGTCGCGGGAGCAGACAGTCTCAAACAAGTCGTTCAAATAGTTTAGTTTTCAGAGCGAACCGTGATTCCTAGAAACAAATTCCTCAGGTGCGACTGTTTAGAAAGCGCATCTTCTCCTGAATTACATTCCATATAAGTTGAATTCAAAGGTCGACTCGGAAAAATTTTGCATTTCTATCTCAATGTCTGCTAAATAAGAAAATTACTTCCCACAGAAATAGGTCAAGAGACGAAAGGGTTTTGGAAAGAGTATTTGTAAGAATCCCATAATGCCATCCACGAGATGTTCCATTAAATGTCGAGGCTTCCTCCACAGCTCAAGAGGAAAGATTTCGTGCGATAAACACATCTCCGGTGGACTAGCGGTCACACTTAAAACCACTGCAATGTTTCCGTCTCCTTCGATGTCGTGCTCCTCTAATTGCGCCATGGCCAAATGGGAGCATCACTCGCTAACTGCCGAGGCAAGGAGGTACTCAATCTTGGACATACCAGTCCATTCCACGATTCGGGAACTGATTTCAGTTTTCGGAGAAATACTTCATTACCCCCAACCGTCTTAATGGTATCGAAAAAGCGGCATTGGCAACTCGACGACCAGGAAGTTGGTACTCCTTTCGGGGAGTTTAAGCATGTCCTTATAGCGGCGCGCGATATTAAAATAGCTTTAAAATTATAAAATAAATACAATATTTTTCATTCCTAACGTCAAAGTTTGTTAACAGTGCTCCTTATCGCCGGTAAGTGTCATGAGGATAGAGAAACTAAAACCTTGTATCTACTCAAAAATAGCTAAAGTTCGTCCAAGATACCTCAGGAAAAATAGTTATCATTTTAGGTTTTAAATAGTAAATAGCTAATAATTCAGTAGTTTTTAACAGCAGACTATTTAGAGTGCAGTAGTAAACTATTAAGAATTTCACAACACAAACTATTTGATTTTTGTATTTTTTTATTTGCTTGCATCCATTTATTCGACAGGGCAGAGTGCCAACATAATCTCTTCCTTAGAAGCTCTGACACTCCCCAGCAAATGATCCGGGTAATCCGAGCAGAGAGTAGTTACGCTACTAAAAAGGCCTATTACTTGTCCGAAATAACTACTAAGCTGCTTTAAATAATAGCGATTAGAATTGTAAAAATGTCTAGTAGTTTTTATGTGGATTAAGTGGTTATTATTATAATTATTAGAGGTTTTTCCACGGGTACTCAATCACAGAAGACAGCTAGAATTGGAGCCAATTAATGAACGCGTTCAATGCCGTTTGGAAATGAAACCACGTGACCGAACGCTGCATGACGGTGACTTGTGTTGAAATCGTACCATCGTGATAAAAAATCGTTTGCTTTTCATTTCTTTCCAAACCAAATCCAAATGTAACAAATGCCCTATTATCTCGGGACGACCTGAACCCAAAGGAACGCTAACTTGTGGGAAGAAAGAACGGGTTGTACCGATGACTAATACGTATGCATGTGTACACATGCAGAGGTGCTACTAAAGAGAGAGTCAGCCAGCCAGTCGGAGCTACCTTGCACATTCGATGACGGCCGTCGTTGGGTGTTGTCGTTGCTGCGAGACGAGAAGAGGGAGGAGTACGAATATCCACGGAGAAGATGAAGGGGAGGGGAGGGCGAATGAAGGAGGGGGAGGAGGGAGAAGGGGGGGAAAGGGGATGAGTGGAGGTCGGAGCTCTCCGAACTGCACGTGGAGCGAGCGGCCGTTGGGAGGGGAAGCGAGGGGAGGGAGAAAGGGAAGTGAGGGGAAGAAGGTCTTTCTCTCTCGCACGCACACAACAAGCGGCACATGATGCGGGCGGCGGAGGGGAGGGGAGCGTGTCGGCCCAGAATTTCGTACCCGGCTGGCGGATCCACGTGTCTGGCTGTAGCAGTGGGTGGGGGGAGGAGAAGACTGGGGGGGAGGGGACGAAGCGCGTGCAAGTTGAAAGGGGGCGTTAATCCCAGTGTGTCTTTCTCCCCTCCCCTCCTCCCCCCCTCTCTCTCTCCAGCGCGCGGGGAACTCTGGGAAGGGAAGGGTTTCCGAGTTGACGAGTGCGATTGCTAAATCATTCCCATCCCATCTCCTCCCGTCCGTCAAATCTATTTTCCAACGAAGAGAGTCCACGAATGGCTCTCCCTCTCTCTCCTTCCTCTCCGCTCGTTCATACCCAGTTGCCGCTGGTTGACGACGCGATACCACGACGATTCGTTTTTTTTTCAATTTACTGAGCGTGGCGTCTTCACTTGCAATCACCTTTCATCTGTTTAAGGTTTCCGCGGCGAGCAGGTATTTTTTCCATTCTTATTTCGGGATTCGGCCGCGTCGTTGTTTTTCTGACGTTTCTCCTCCTATCCTGGAGGCGTCTTCAGGTCATCTTTGACCTGAAGACGCTTCCAGGATAGGAGGAGAAACGTCAGAAAAACAAAGACGCGGCCGAATCCCGAAAGAAGAATGGAAAGAATCATCTTTCATGTCAGCCGCTCGAATGAAGTGCCGGTGGCGGAAACGACGATTATACCAGACAATAGACCGTAAAAAATGCATCGATTTTAACACAGCTATATACATGTAGCCATGACATATCGAAAAAACTCGCCACCAAAACACCTTCTCTCTTTAAAATATTCAGAAAAACGCCAGCTATCATTCTGGGAGCTTTTCATAAGAGGATTTTTCAGGCTCAGGCAATGGAACATATCAGCGCACTAAAGCAAAGCTCGAACGGCGTTGAATAGAATGATGATCGCGCTGGCAAAATATTTAGTAACCTCCCGATAGGTATAGGTATTCTAAAGGCCGCTTTACACGGTACATTTTACTGTACAAACGAATGTATGAACTCTGGCATGAGGAAAATTGTACGTGTAAAGCGGCAAATTATATGAGTGTCTGAATGACTTAACGGGAAATAGAACCTACTCTAATTCCATTCAGTTTCTTGATCAATCGTTTGTACAGTAAAATGTACGGAGTAAAGCGACCTTAAGATTGAACAATAGTCAAGTTCAAACGTTAAGAGAAAGTTGTTCAGTTCGTTCAAAATATAATTCTTTAAAAACGTAAGCTTTTTATCACAGAACAATTAAAAAACGTATCAGAATGCATGTTTGAGAGATTTACTGAAAATCAACAAACTTAATAACAATCACGGATGCCATTATCGACGTTCATTTATTGTTTAGCGCACATCAACATTGCTCCCGATCTGTATTGAAGAGCGCCACTTCGTGTGCACGATGTGTGACGAATGGAAGATGTGAGCGTTGAAGAGTTGCTGAGTGATTAGCGCGCTGTAGAGCGAATGGAAAACACCCATTTTTGAAGAAATAAATTGTATTAAGCGACGAAAACACCTTTTTCGGCGATTTGTTTATAAATAAAATACTACCCCGTTTTCAAGCTCCTTTCTTATAGGTTTTCACGTCAGGTTAGCATTTTTTTTAATAAAACACTTGAAGTACAACTATTCTAGTTTTCTAAACCGATATGCAATTATCCCTATGACTACTTCTGGGCGACTTATGCAATTTAGTAGCAAATCCCAGGTTTATAAACAAATAGCAACTGTGTATGCAATATCGCACGCCAGACTCCAACAAGGTGACATTTTGTTTGAAATTTCTAAATCTTCATGCTAGTGTAGTTCCAAAATCATTGTTGTTGAATTAAAAAATTTATTTTTTCTTGTAAAATAGACCATTTTCACAGGTTTTTGCATTTCCCAGAGCGACTAATAAACGAAGGCAGTGCCTAGTAGGACATCTCATTTGGTAGGTTTTTCTTTTCTCTATCTTTTAGTAATGTAAAGCATTCTCGTGGAACTAATAGTTTTCCCTATAAAATTGAAATAAAATGGAAAATTCACTTTTTCCCCGTAAATCTTTGATTATAACAAATGCCGTGCCGGAAAATAGTGTCATCATATCTCTCATGTGACCTTTCACATAGACGCATATACAGCTGTGCCATACTCGAATGCTATTTCGACTGGGATAAATGCGGAGAGTAATTCACTCCCGTCTGCCATCATTTTCTCACTTATTGACACGACTTGTAAATGAAAATTCGCTTTGAAGACAGCGATGAGGGCACATGGCCAGGCGATAGCGTTGTCGCTGAGGCACGAAGCGATAAGGTAATCTCTCGAGACAGCTGAATGATTAGGGCGGACCGGCTAGTGACCGAGTGGCTAGAGCCATCAGGACCGAAACGCAGGATTCCAGGCTATTGCTCTCTGTCAAGACAGACTTTAAGGCGGCTCCTGGGGCCTCCATTTTAGCATTATTCACTGACAAAATAGTATAAATAAGCTCCAAACTCCCGATTGTATTATGTGTCTCGGAGGAAGCGATATCCGCTAGGTCCAGGAGCCCATTTGGCTCCTCTAGCTGCTATTCGTATTCTGTAAAGCGTCACGAAGCGCCCTTTGGCACCTTAATAGTCTCCAACAGGAGCCTCGCGAAGATCCAGGCCGCATACTCCCGCTAGAGCTCTATCCCATGAAGCTAGTGGCGCATATCGTTGGTGCTTTGTTGATTTTTCGTGAGAAGTGTATGGTGTTGTCAATTAGCTGATATTATTTCTCAATACTGGGAGTTTTTTATGAGGCAATGGTCTTTTTAACCGCGACGGAAGAATTTAGATACGAATAGGATTGATTTAAATCATATTTTTACACATAAGTCGCTTTTCAACCCGCATTGTGGAAAAAGGATTTAGCTGTCAATCCTACTCGTATACATGTCTTAACGGGAGCAATTCCTTTATATTTATTGATATAAACGTGTCTGCCATTTTCACAAGGTAATTCAAGCCAAATAGACTTGTGAGAATAATTTTCAAATGAATAAAACGGTCAAGTCTACAGGAGCACTTCCTACATCACAACTTAATGCGTTGTGATCGCTGCGAGGTTTGAACGGTACTGGGCAATAAGGATGCTTATAAACGGCAAGTTATTGATCATAAATTCCCTTTCGTTGCCTAATTGAGGTTATTATTTGGCAAGTCCTTAGCGTGTCGTCGTGCACGATTATTTCGCTTGCCTCTCGCAGTATAATATTCTATTTACTGTAGCTGGAAGTAATTACCATTTAATATGAATTGAGATTAATAATCTTCAAATTGGCAGTTATTACGAGGAGAAACGGAAACTACTCGATATAGTTCATGAAGTCACGTTCAAAGTTATTATGAAAGTGATTACATGCTCTGGAGACATGATTGCTCACCTGAATCACTGCAATTAAACGGTGGACGTGAATTAAATCAGCTATTACGTCTCATAATTGAATAGGGAGTAGGCGTGTTTCAAAACCATAGATTGAAAGCGGTCTACAACTTCGCTATTATACCCATTGGAAGTCCTTTGACTCGGTGTATTCGCTCGAATTAATGAACCAGAGAATTTGAACCTTAAGTCGTCAACATAACAAGAAATTCTATGAAAGCGTCACAGGCGTTATGAGAAAGAGTTCTAGATATTCTAAGGCACCATCATCAGCTGAAAAATCAGCTGCGTACTTCTACTCCCCTTGAAGTTGATGTGACTGACATTTCTAGCCAATAGCGTTGCAAGCCTAATTTACCACAACTTCTCCACAAGTTTAAAAAATGCTATCAATAATTAAGCACACAACCCTAATTTAAAAAAAGCAGTATCTGTGAAATGTATAATCTTGGGAGAGCATAAAATATGGTCAAACAGCAGTGCGCTTCTGTGGAACACACGGGAATCGCTAAAAAATGGTCAGCTTCAAGCATCGTGAACATAGATTTAATAGTTGTTTTAAAAAAGTATATAACAGAAGATAATATTTAATATCACCGATGCATTGCATTTAGTATTATTTGATATATCGCCGAAAATTGCTTATCCAACCAACACATTGAGCTAATCTGATTAACAAAAGATACAGGTTGCAAAGAAAGCATTTTAATTTTACTTGAGAGTATGGTAGCCATCAAGAATTTGAAATTATAGAAAACCATGAAATAAAATATTCATATATCCTATATTTCTAGTTCTCGTTTACGAGGCAGTTCGAGATGAAGGCAACTTTGACAGCATTACTACAATATTTTGTCCTGTCAAGGAAATGATCAATTACTGCTAGTTATAATGTTCGTAATCAATTCGTTCGCAATGATATTTTGCATTATTCTTCTTCTAGATGAGAACGAACCAGTAAAAATCATTCAATTGAATACATTGAGCTGACGTATTCCAAGCTTCCAAACTACCAACACGTTAAACTCGGCAAGGTATTCATGAATAGTAATAATTGAGCTTCTGGAGCCAATCGAACTGTCGGCATTTTGCTAAAAAGGAATATGCATAAACTTTTAAAGTCATATAATCTTTAAAACATGAATACTCATATCTTCCGGTATTGACGAAGGCTATCCGCTCTTTGCCGAAAGTACGGGAAAAACGTCCCAAAAGAGTAACGAATAATTCTGTACGCCCTCTGAATGACATAAACAAGGATTTGGTCGAAAAAGCTTTTCATTCTTGCGACACAGCAAAACCAGCTCCGCTTCCGCGACTGAGTTCAGGAGGCTCCACCGAGTTGGAGAACACGAATAGGAGCCACTTCTGGGGGAGAGGCGAAGCTCGCATATCCGGCTTTGGGTCACCGAAAGCTTCTAGTTACAGAACAAGGCGCCGGACAATCGGCATTCGGTGGCTATCAAACGATTGCCCGCTGATTCTCGAGTGGCGAATGTGCCTGTCGGGGCGTTCCCCGAGCACTCGCCGAATGGTGAGCACCTTGAAACAGATACGCGCACTTTGCCGCGCATCTAGTCACTCGCTTCCTTCTCCATTCGACGAATAATGGCTTCCTTTGATGCTCTACATGAGACCGACGCGCTGCGGGAAAGGGCTAGCACAGAAAATCGGCACTCGGCAAATAGTGAGTAACCAATTCACACTAATCGGTATTCGGCGAGCTGTCGCTCGGTACTCGCTGAATGTATGGAGCCGCCTTTCATTTCAGTCACGCACGAATTCGATGCCGATAAAGCTACTCGATTCATCCCCTTTAAAGTACACCTCGTGCAATCAACTCCTTGATTTCTCTGTCATTTGTCGCGATACGTTTCTGTAATGTCCTTGCAACAGAGCTGCGTATGCGTAATAAAAAAGGCGCGGGTGGAAGGTTGGGGAGATAGTCGATTAGCGGTCATTTTGCGCGCGGGCGGACCATTATGCGCACTCTGTTTCTCAGCCTCAGTGTGCTAGTGCACTGACTCTAGTGCCAAGTGAATTATTTCGTCTACATCTGTCTTGGAGGACCAAAATAATGACTACGCATGTTATCACAGAGCTGCGGTGGACTTATCAATTCATTAGCAAAGTCAATGGATTTTCACGAAAATTTCAGCTGTATTCACGAAAAAAACAAAGAGAGAACACACATGAGTGCGTTCTCTCTTTATGAGTGCATCACTAGGTGAATAAACGCCGTATTATCCGTGTATTAGTACTGCTGTGCACGTTGCGAGGAGAGTGTGAGTGACAATGAGAGCGTCGATATCGACGACAGAGCAAGCACGCTGAATGGCTAGCGACCGCCATGGCGAGCCAAGTTCTCATACGCAAATGATGACACTCCCGAAAAAAATCCAGTTCGACTACTACACCATACTGCCCCATCCGTACATACTTCTTTTGCGTCTGTTACATTCATGTGTTATGTATACCCACTCTCATGTCGACAGTTGAGTACATCTCACGTTTCGCATTCCCGGGATGTCCATCACTAGTATACTTGGACTCATTTGGCGACTTGAAGGGCGCCATCTGATTTATTGCTGGAACGACTCGCGGTCGGAGCGATTGAGAGGCAATTTAATGAAGCTGGCGGTTTCATTTTTACAGAGAGATTAGGCCGGCACTGCAGGAAAGTTTCCTTGTTTTCTTGAAAAGTTAATTGGTTGGGAAAGTATGAAATTATTTCTCGATACGAGGAAATCGATCCCATTTCGCATAAACTCCTCTGGATTGCTCTTCAGCACACTCCACACCTACATGGAGTTTTCCATAATAATTTGCGCAACACGTGATCGATAACCCCAAGTCCAGGAAAAATTTCACACTTTCCCCATCCATCATCTTCCTCTCCTTTACCTCCACTACTTCAATTCAGCCTGGGCCAAGAGAAATCAATACAGTGGAGGAAAAATAACGGAACTGTCACATATTTATTACATGCAGAATAAGCACGTTATAAGGCAATTACTCTTTTCTTCGCAAGTTGGAATTGACCACTGTGAATTCTTTTGTTATATAATTTATTGCTCCTAAATATTTCTTCAAAAAGTGTTTTGTGAATGGTTAAAGGCTTGGCAACGATATTGTATTTTTATGATTGGCACTTTAGCTGTACTTCAGACATACCTACTCTGCTCCCATGCAACAGCTATTTCTCTTCGACACGATGCTGCTGATGTGTCGTTTGCATTCTGAAACAATTTTTTTGCTGAAAATTTCAGAGACAATAGAAATATAATATTTTTTTAATTGGTTTTTTTTTCTCCCGCGAGTCGATGAATAAACGAAAGAAGAAAATATTTCCTTCGCATTCCTACGATGTATCGATTCCAGCATTCATATTAGTGAAGTGCTCGTTTTTCGCTCATAATAATACTAAACGAGGATAGATTTAAACAGATCCTTCAGAGAATTTTACTATGGTTTCAGACATACTCAGTGCGCTTCATGTTGGTATAATCTAGTTAATTATCGTTAAAAGTAAATGTAAAATGTCCGTGTCATGCTTACTTCGCATATTACGGATGTGAAAATAATGACTCTAATGAACTTTGAATTTTCGTACTTCAGATTTGTGGGCACGACAAAATCTCCGCAATGGTGACAGAGATGAAGTAGGAGTACGATATTAATTTTTAGAGGAACATAGTTTCTGATATTGAATTGAAAAATGTAATCCAAAAGGCTTATACTCACAAGAACCCTCAATGGGAGAGGATATAAAAAAGCATGTCTAATTACATTGAAAAGTCCCCCCCCCCCCCTCCAAGCCAATTCCTCCGTGGCGAGTTGGACTGGGGGCGTCCATTAATTACGTGAGGAGTTTTGGGGGGGGGGAGGGGGTTCAGCCGAATCTCACCCAACTTCACGCGGGGGAGAGGGGGGGGTCTCGGCAAATATCACGTAATTTTTTTTCCGTAAGAAACAGAGTAAAATTGCAAAACAACTGGGTTAAATTAAGTAAAACATGTTCATCCACTTAAATATGGCTCAATCCTACACAATAACATTTATCGCCGTTATGCGAACGCCACAAAGTAGCACAGTAGCCCCTCGATTGTTCAGCCGCCACCGACCAGCCAGACCTGCGACTCGACGAACGCTGCGGCGTACGAGCCGTTCTTCGTAGTCTTAAATACTAGTCTTAAATAAAAATAATTAAGCAAATTATATATTTTTAATAAATCCAACGCAATCAAGCACAGATTAACGTATTTACATTAAAAATACGCATTTTGAAAAATCTCGCGTGAGATTAGGGGGAGGGGGGGCCATATCTCACGACATCTCACCACGGGGGGAGGGGGGGTCGTAAAATCGCCAAATTGGCCTGACGTAATTAATGGACTTCGCGCACACCACGTGACTCGGGTGGAGAGAGAGTGGAGCGGCAGGTGTGATTCCCAGATTCGACTTCCGAGTGGTTCATTAGTTACGCGATAGTTCATTTTATGTAAGAGTGGAAATTTATGCGAGTGGAAATTTATGCAAGTGGAAGCAGCTAATTTCTATCCTTTTCACAATTTTAAGTTTAATTTTAAAATTTTTAACGCACCAATCATGGACTCACTGGCGGCGACACGAGATATCACATCCGTCATCTGGGTGGCTATGTTCTTTCGAGGAATGGCGTCTTAGATTTCAAGGATGGCCGTTCCTTTGACTTTTTCAATCATCCAGTTTCCTCCGGCACATGGAGCCATTCGGATTTCGTTTGGGTATTCCCACGGTGACTTCCAATCACAGATTTCGCAGATTAGCGCAACTTGCACTGCAGATGGGAACTCAACGAGCGCACATTAAAGTTCGACGATTGAAACGGTCTACTGTTTACAAAATGGCGGCATGATATTAAACCACATTAAAGAAATAGAAACAGTTATCACTTTGAACACCAAACTTGTTATTAATGTTAATTTTTTGTCAAGTAATCATTACAATTGGGTTAGAAATTGACCATTCCTGATGCAATTATTACATGTTTCGCCGTCAGTTCAAGCTCAAGCAATATGTCGTCTGCTAGCGCGCTTGGTGAGGCAGGCGAACTACAATGAAGCTTTATTTCAATCTGCTCAGCGCAGATTACGTTAAAAATACGATTGGAACACGCTCTGCATATGAAGACAGTGTAGAGCAGATGCACGAATGGAAAGCAACCGAGGTAAAGAGAGATTTCCAAACGTAGACATTGAATTGCTGGCATAGTTGTCGGAAAACATCTGCGCACTAAGGCGAAACGCATAATCGATGTCGAATGGAACCGAATGTGCGCCAGCGAAATTTAATTATATTTTTTTTTAATAGTGCCTGTCAGTAGGCAAATAGGATTCTCATGGGTGAACAACAGTCACGACCGAATGTTTTCCGTACTTACATCAAATACACGGAAGAATTAAACTGGATAGCTTCTGCCAAATCCGGCCCACAACCTTTTCCTCTGATTATCGAACTCGTTCTAAATGTTTTTAAAAAGTAATTTTTGTTACCACAGATTGATTCAAAACTATACATTGTCCATGTTTGAAGCTTTACCTGAAAACTCATCACAAACACAGCAATCACGGATCCCTTTACCGACATTCTTTTGTTGTTTTTCGCGCATCAACTTGCTTCCGATTTGCTTTGAAGTGCGCGTGTCTGGTGATTCAGCCCCACTGTGCGTCGCCCGGGAAAGCGAATATGGGGAGGGGGAAGCAGGGGGCAACCACCAACCACTCCCCCCCCCCCAACCCCTCCCTACAAGTCCATTCCATCGTTGCACATTTGTTGCACAACGGACAACCGAGATGCCGGTGGTTTGTTTGACGACGTGGGGGCGGGCGGGGGGAATTGCGGGGGTAGGAGAGGGAGTGGGGGGGGGGGGAGTTCTCGCGGTTGTTAGGAGAATCGGAAAACAAACAGGAGGGTGGAGTGGGGAGGGGAAGTGGATGGAGAGGGGGTGGCCGTTGAGGTCGCTGGTTTCTCTTAAAAAAAGTTTCATATCGGCCATTGCGGAGACGTCCTGCTGTCGCAATTGTCTTGGAACACGCCGAAAAGGGGGCGGAAAGCTATCTGCCCCCGTGCACTGCCGCTGTGAAGCCATAAGTATAGAACAAGGAGCATTAATGGACCCGAATGCGAATGCACAAACACTGTACTCATGGCCTAAATTACGGTTTAATATGTTGGGGTGGAGCCCACAAGACGGCATTGCACCCTGAAATTGTTCTCCAAAAACATATATTGAGAATAATTACTAATAAAAAGCGCTTTGTGCACTCCTACCCCTTGTTTGTTAGCCTGAAGTTGTTGTCAATGAGATATATGTTTGTTTTTAAGGTCTTAAAGCTATTCTTTGTAAGAAGTGGTAATTTGCCAGAAAGGCCTTGTACAGTAAAATGTTATAACTTACGCAGAAGCATTGAATTTCATATTCCCAAGCTAAATCTCTCATTATTCAAAAGGTCGTTTTTGTTCATAGGGCCAAAAACTTATAATAATTTACCGAGTGACATTAAGGAAGTAAAGAGTATATATATTTTTTGTAAAAAGGTCAGAGATTGGCTATTATCTCATAATGATATAGAAGTTTTATGTATTATAATTCATGGTTGTGTATTGTATAAAGAAAAATTGTAGTGTAATTTGTTTTGCCACTGTTAAATTTATAACATTCTTAAAACATTGTAAGCAGCTAATTTTTATCCTTGTATGCTCTCGTTTATTGGTTTATTCTTCATTTTTGCTCATGCCTTATCAAACAAGCTATTGCTATATTTTTCAATGATATTTTTGAACGCATAAATAAGTGCTGGTAGGTTCTACACTGGTGTAAACCATTGAATCTACCTAAAGCCCCACTGTTCTATTACTAAACTTTTTTCTGAAATGTTTTTAAAGTGGAGCAATAAAATTTTCTATCTATCTATATCGACGGCGCAATTATCTTAGAACGGACTCCTATCGTTCGCTAAGGCACGTGACCCACCGAACGATTCCTCGGACATTGTCCACGAAACCGCTCGGAATAATTCCGATCACGTGACCAAGGAGCCACGAGGGCCAATCAGGAGCGGTTTGACATTTTTTGTGAGTGAGTTTCACCCGTAGGTACATACGAAAAACTTTTTTAAGTGTCTGATATGTTGCTCATTGAGTCTCCGATCGCCATATTCTACTCAATCGACAATTTAACCTACCAGAAAAACTCGGCCAGGACGGCTGCGAGAGATTTTTACGTGTGGTTTGAATGCATCAAAATCTTGAACACTTCGTGATTGTACGTACCACGTGACTCCTTAGCTACGCGCTCGGATTCACGCCGAGTGGTTTCCAACGCAAACCCCCTCCCCTCCGGGGGGCAGGGGAGGGGAATGACGCGTGAGCGTTTGAACCAATGGGTGGGGAAAACAGAGGGGGAAAGTAATGTATACGGTACGAGTGAAATCACTCGAACTCATTTCTAACCAATAGGTAATGTCAATTTCGATGGATGCAGCGGCAATCGAGAGTCATCGAGTACACATTTTAATTAACTTCCCAGTAAGCCGACAAAAAATTCTTGGACCACAATTTGCTTAATTATATCCGTTACTTCGGTGGACGTCACCAAACAAGGATTATAATACATAATAACAAAATTTATATTTTAAAATATTCGCATTGGCTAGTATTGACTTTGGTTTACGAGTTCGGAGATCGAAATATAGAGAAAAACGTAAATTTGAGATTTTACTCGGCATGGTACCTTGGTGTTTGTTAGCGACCATTGCGGTGTAACGAAACGTACTATTTCGCGTTTATGGGTAAATCTGTACATATGTAATCAAATTATTTCGAATTATATATCAAGAGTCGTGAGGTCAGTGTTCAAATAGCGTTAATGGCCTAAGAACCCAATCGGAAACGCATTTCCTTTCAATTCTACCGATACGTAAAAATAATAATGCGTGCAGCCATGCGAGTTTTTACGCCAATCTTCACGCGAACGAAAAACTCTACAATCATCCCAAAATATTCGAGATCCGAATTGGATGAAAAAATGGCGAGATGGGTGATGGAGATCACAGTCGGAGAGGCGTCCATCTTGCTCATCCACCGAGAGTTGGCGCCAGTTGAAGAGAGGAAGTCGAGGGCGAAGCAGAAGGCTTCTACATCGCTCTTGACGTTTTCCAGGGTTGAGGCGCGGAGAGACAAGAGAACTCCTACTAGTTCCTTAGATGTTATTCAGGATCAAACAGCTGCAGTCATAAATTTCGTCGTAAATTCCAAAAGACATGATAAGGTGAAAACATGACGCACGCATGGATCTCATGGGATATTCATGGAGTTGTGGTAGCTATTCTCTTGAGTACATCCACTTTCGCGTGAAAATTTTCTGAAACTATGAACATTCGAGTTTCGTTCGTCGTCTGTCCGTAAATACTAGTCCGAATATTCTCTCTCTGCTCTCAATGCTTTTATGGAGCTCGGGGAAAAAAACATTTCATTCGGGGTTATTACGGCATGTAACACTTGGTTGGTATCGTAATATATACTTGGATAAGATCATGGATCGTCACTGATAGCTACAGATATTCTTAAACCGCTGAAATGTATAAGCAGCATGAGGACACGAAAACTGTGGACGCCTATTCCGGGTGAGATATTTTCTGCGACTCATCTGTATACCTTTAAAATTCATAACACCTGACGTATCATAAAAGCGGCAGTCAGTTGTGCTGCTGAGGAGGGAATCGCTCTTAAGAGGATTTATGTAACTTAACGACAGATTGGTGGAATGCACTCATACTGTTTTCAACGAAGAACTTCAACCTCGCCGTAAACTTGATGATCATATGACATTTAGAAGCCAATGTAAGTCTTATCCTCTTTTAGTCCTACATGTCAAGATGTCTTCTAATTAGAACCAAATGGGTTTGAGGACATGTTATTGATGAGGAAAGTAGTCAGGTTACTACTTTGCAATAAGTTTTCCTGCTTATTGCTTATATTTCCCGGCTCTAACAGCTATAAAGGCGTGTTTACTCGACGTACTCACAAGAGGCGACAGCCTAAAGCGGAGCCCACACCGTTGTTTTTGTTTTTGTTATTTTTGTATTGTTTGGTGTGGAAATAAACGTATTTTGACTTGACGACGTATTCACAAGCGCGAGGCTGGACAGAGGCGAGAACTAATTTTCCAAATTAGAACGGGCTATTTCATGGCCGCGCGTTCACGAATTTGCGTAATCATGCTTGTTTACACGCCGCAATTTTAATGGTGAATGTGTTCAAGCCTCTATTCGCGGGCGTACATGCATAGTGTAAACATAGTGTAATGCTTTCCCAAAGGCACACACACACATTCTCTGCTCAAAAGATAATGCTCCTGTGCGATGGAGATGAGGAGGCACTCGCGAACGACAGCAGTCTTGCAAGAGAGGCGGGAAATTTGGCGAGAGGCGGGTTTGGGAGGCGGTTGGAGACGTGGGGTGGGAAGCCTCCCCCCTCTCCTCCTTCCCCTCCCCTTCCCCCAGCGTCCGCCCCGAGGGCCGCACGTGTTCCGACGTTGCCCGGGGGATGGGGGACGGAGGGGAAGGAAAGAGGCGGGGAAGGCTTATAAACAAAAGGAATTCCGGGAAGGACTCTTCTTCGCGAGTAAACTCACGCCTTCGGGGAAAAGAAGATGACTTCCCGAATATTTTTCACCGCCGATGCCCCATTTGCAATGCGGGCGTCTCTTCTATTCTCTCCTGATGACGGTGCAATGAGTGTACAGTCACCTGATTAAGTACGACGACTAGGTACGCAGGCGGTTCATACGGGTCAGCGCTCATTGCTCAAGAGACGTTGGCCATCTTGTGCCATATGTTGGGTGACGATGAGTATTATCGAGTACGCTTCACCATAAAATATATAAAAGGCTTCGCGTAAGTATCTACATATGATTCTGTTGCCGGGCGTAGATATTCAGATGTGCGCCAACAGATGGCTAGCGGGTACCCATGTATATACATCAAGGTCGTTCGATATCGATTGTGTTTTTCCTTCGATACAGGTCTTCCCTACGTAAACAAGTACACCATTTATGTGTTTATTTTGGTAAAATTCCCCATAAGCGTGGCGTGAGTTGTTCGACGCCTTCGTTGATTTGGCAGTGCATCTGATTTCGAAATGTCGACTTGCGACGCATATTCGCGGATTTCCTTGCGTGTGCAAAGGAAGTAAATGCTTCGTAAGCACATAAATGGCGCCCGTGTGGTGGAAATGGTAAGAAGGACCATATCGATGGGTGGATATCGATGGATCGAAGGCCCATATGGATGGTCGGATATATATGTAATCAGATGACCCCTCATATGTGTTCTCCTCTAACTTTCACATGGCGTGGAAGGATGCAATTCTTCATAATAAACGCGTCTCAAGAGACAGCTCTGCCTGCTTCGCCAAAAATTTTGTATAAAAAAATCTTTAAAATTTAGATATTATGTATTGTTTAACACATATACACATAGTTACACATATTTTTTTCATTAACAAAAAAATACCCAAATTGATTTCTATTTAATTATGCGCGTAATTCATAATTTTTCTTAACCTTTTCGCCAATTATGTAGCCTGTTTCTGCCATGGTACTATTGGCAAAAAGGGAGCTCTCTCTTGACTTTAAGCCGCCTAAAGGTTGTGCGAGCGTGATAGTTCCCTAATCATAATAGACACCATATTCGATATATACGTTTTAATTTCACCAACTCTGAGACACGTGAATTAAATATTGCATTATTAATGGTGCAATAAATAGTTTCACATGACAGAAATTATAATTGATCAAATGAAAATATCTAAATAAGTCTTTAACTTGACTCATTTTTTTCACGCGGTTAGTTTGAAACTCCATCAAAACGGAAGGTTATTTGTGATCCCGTAGAATTTACTGCGGTGAAAATGTGATTAAGTTTCAATAAAAGTTGAGAAAACACACAAACTACATTCTGTTGATTCTTTGACGAGGTCTAGTGGTAGGAAATGGCTCTTTTTTAATAGAAGGTATCTCTGGAGTGCATACACGTACCATTTCCCGTATTTAAGGGCTGGTGTCTCGGAAAGGAGTGTGGTAAGGGGTTGAATTTTTTGTTTCATTGGAAAGGTGATATATTTTTCTTTGAAATGAGACCAAATTCGTTGATTTCTAGGTAAAGTGATATTTCGCTCAAACCACCTTGATTCAGAGGATGGCACGGGGTCGTACATTCACGCGGATCCATATTTGGGGGTCGTTAAAAATTGAGCAAAGAAGGGAAGTTGAGGAGGAAGGTGAAATGTTCAAAGAGTATTGAGTGGAGAAGCAAG
Source organism: Ceriagrion tenellum (assembly GCA_963169105.1). NCBI lineage: Eukaryota > Metazoa > Arthropoda > Insecta > Odonata > Coenagrionidae > Ceriagrion > Ceriagrion tenellum. The sequence goes on from OY720636.1 coordinate 20,964,620, forward strand.
CGACTCTTGAAGCGGGCGATGGTTCTCGCCACTTTTTCTAATCAATGGATAAGAAAGAACGTCTTCGGTCAGCAAGCAGCCCTCGCCTCACCACGGAACTGGACGAATGAACGAGCCAATTATAATAGCTAAAGTCCATAGTTCTTATTCTCCTACATAATACCCTGCGAGCCACCGCAAGGGTGAATTGCAGGGGATGAATCATCACTACTTTCACAATTATGTACAAGCAACAATCACCAAAATGCACCACACTATAGGTATGCTATCAATGCTACAGTAACTATTTGTATAAATGCTCCATGCAACTACGTTAAAGATATAGGAGAGTCATGCAGGGATTATGCGAAACCCGATCCTAGTATTTATGACCATTATTAAAGTATTCTACCGGTAAAGGTAGGTTTTGTTGAATGTCAGAGAATCTCCTCCCGGTTTTCTACACAGTCAGAAGCCTGTCTCGCTGTAATATATCCTTTTTCGCCTCTGCATAAGATCTACCCTTCTTCATCTCGTCCATGAAACCTATTCTCTTTCTTCCCCTTCCCCGCTTGCCCAACATCCTTCCCTCTATCACACTCTTCAGCAACCCATCACCCTTTATTACATCCTTCAGCCATCTACCCTGCCTATGCCAGATTTCATTCAGAAGTTTCCTTTCCTCGCCCACCATCTCAAGCACTTCCTCGTTAGTCTTCCTTTCCATCCGCCTCACCTCCTCCATCATTCTCCACTCCCACATCTGAAATGCCTGCAGATTATTCTCGTCCTCCTTTCCCAGGGTCCACGTTTCTGCACCATACAACGCTACGCTCCATATCAAGCTCTTCACCAGCCTCTTCTTCATATCCTTACCCTATGTCCCCATCATCAGCTCCCTTCTATTATAAAACGCCTCCTTAGCTAGCGCTATTCTCTCCCGTATGTCTTTGCTACTATGTCAATTTTCCTCTAGCGTACTACCTAAGTAATTAAACTGCTCTATTTGCTCGAGTTTGTGTCCTCTAATCTTAATCACCTAAGCTCTTGGTCCTAAAGAGTCTCAGTAATACGTGGCAGATTAAGAAACGGGCATTAGGGAGCCAACCACATAATCAGCTAAGCTACCTATCGACTAACCTACTTCAATGTCTAATTACCGGCCATTATGGTCTCTGATCGGTCGCAGGAAAAGCGGCATTTTGAAATTTTTCGTTCCTCAGTCTAATTCGCTAATTTTATTCAAATGCTCTGTTCTGCCCTAGTAACTACCTTGAAGTTCGTGAGACGTCAATAACATCGTCAGAAAATAAATTTGTTTGGAGATTACAAAAAAGCGTAAATCTAAATCTTAGTCAACAGTCTGAAGCAATTACCTTCCCGGTTGTAGCAAAGGCCAGTAACACTAACGAGATCATCGTGTCGGTCTTCTACGTATCTTGAGGATCTTCCAAGGACGCGTTTTAGCGTTGATTTAAACTTACCTCACAAGAATTCCAAGTAGGTACTGTCAGCGTATTTCAAGCGGGGTTTCACACGGGAGGAGTAGCTCATTTCTCCCACTTTATCGTCGCTCTCGCCGACCGCTGTTTTAACACATACTCATTTACGATTATCTCGACTAGTTATTTCACGAATAGGTTTGCACCACGAACGATCATTAAGTTAAAACCATTCGTCAATTTTGTGTGCTCGAGTTCGTATCTTTAGTTATTTCTGAGAAGGGCTGGGCGGATTTCCAAAATGTCGGTTCCAATATCAATATTTACAATTGGAATATTGAACCCGGTGAGGAGGGTGGTCGCAGGGCACCCTAATCTTAAAATCTTCAGATACTGTAGACTATCTTGGAATTACCTTAAGATCTGATATATCGTGGGGAACACATATGCAAAACATACGCGGCACAGCATTAAAGAAACTAGGTTTTGTTAAGCGTATAATAGGAAGGCCATCGGATGAAAAAGTCAAAGAGAGATGCTACTTCGCTCTGGTTAGGCCACAACTCGAATACGCCGCCAGCATTTGGGACCCTGGTCATAAAGATTTTACCAAAAATATTAACAAAATACAAAAAAAATAAGCGAGCTTCGTTAAAAACTGCTACGAGCGTACATATAGTGTCTCACAACTTTTTTTACGCAATAAGAGGGATTAAGGTGGGAGCCCCTAGAAACTCGGAGGCTACACGCTAGGCTTAGGTTGCTTGAGAAATTCAGGACTGATATTTTTTAGAGCGACATAGAGAATATTATCATAACTCATCACTACATCTAGGTCTACATAGGTTTGACAGATGCGATAAATAAGAGAGATACGCTGCCGAACAGATAGGTACAAAAACTCGTTCTTTCCGCGAACAATAAGCGACCACAATATAAACTGAGCTCCTCTAAATACACTACCATAATGCACGTCACCATGTCATCTACAAAAACTTACACTTTTAAACGGCTGGTGGCCTAACACCCCCCGCCACACGCCCATTCGGCGGTTCTTGGGGTATTATGTAGATGTAGATGTCATCGTCGAAAACAGACGGTGTGTGTGGCACTCAGTGCAGTACTTCCTTTTCCACCATTATCCATGGCAATAATAGGGGAAAAGAAGCTTAGGTACATTGATTGTCTTGTTTTATTAACAGACTTATATATAGCTAATAAAATCCCTTTTTCGAAATGACCCCCCTCGGTTCAAATACATTTCTGTCACCATTTTTCGTTTTTCACCTGTTTTTTAGCTGTTAATAGTGCTATGTTCAATATTTTCCAATATACCATTATTTCATTATTTCCAACAATATAATATTTCCAGTATGCCAATATTTTTCAATATTAAATAGTCCAATTCAGGTCATCGATATTTGGATATTTATATAAGTATTGGATATTAATATTGGGATTCAAATACCGCCCAGCCCTATTTCTGAGTGTTTGTGACCATTGGGTTCTCAGCTAGCGACAAAGAGAGCTGAGGCCGGACACGGATCGTCAAATGGGTCGGTTTAAGCGTCGAGGCTTCCCTTGTAAAATCTAACGATCTCCCGTCTCTCTCTCTCTCTCAATCAATTCCAGGTGGCGCCCGTCATGGCGCCGACCATCTGCTGTCGCGGAGACGTGCCGAGCAACTTCCGGCGCAGGCACGAGAAACAGCACCCAGACGGCAGCCGACTGGTGCCGCATCCCATCGTAGCCAAAGAGGGAGACACCGCACCGCACATTCAAGCAGGTAAACGTCATATGCTGTCGCGAGCGACGATGTTTTAATCGAATATTATAAGTCACACCTCATATGATTTATCCGCTAAAAATTATTTCATGACGAGTTTGCGAGTCGTTAAGTCCGGTATAAAATTAAGTTTCGTCACCGAGAGCTCCTCAGTTTTGCATCTAACCTACGTACTTTTTAATAAAAAAAAAGAGTCGTCAGTACTGATTTTCTTATGATTTGGCTATAATGCTGGTTTGTTTTTTTTTAGTCGTTCAAATTAAAATATATACTTTCCATTCGTCGCTCAATTTAAAGCAATTTATGGGCAGTGATTTTAGTCATCACTGTAAATCATAGAAGTGTAAGTCCCACGGAGTTAAGAGGGCTCGATCTATTTGTGGGGTTATGCTATTTTTACGAAGTACGAGCACCTTGCCAGAAGGTCGTCAAAATTATCTTTTACATTGTGTATTTTTCAATCAAAGTTTAATAATGCGGGCCTTTAATTTATTCTTGAATTTAGTATACTTAATGAATATATGTTTAGTTCGAAAAAATCCACGGGTACTGGGTCTAGAACCTCTTTAGGCCAACTTAAAGGTTTTGCCATGCTATTGCTTTCCAGAAATTCATCTAGCTATTTTACAATGCTTCAGAGAGGAATATGTTGTAAAATTACGCGGAAAAATATTTGTTGATGTCGAGGTTTCTGCATGAGATTTTATATAATTTGTGGACTTTCAATGATTTCGTACCCAAATACCAAAGTAAAACAAAAGTTAAAGCAAAAAGGAATCGGAAGAGATTTCGAGGAAAAGACAACGCAATTATCTGACTTGTCAAGAAAGACAAGAGGGCAAAGAAATAAGGGCACGTTCGTAGGAGGTCAAAAGGAAGCCATCCACAGAGAGAGACGGACGCATACGATGACTGGTTCCGCTCGTAATTTCAGAAATCTTATTTTTCAGCCGACAATAGAGGAGTTTAAGATAGAAACCGTAGAACACCACGCCAATAATGCCATATTTTAAGCGGATTTTTTTATTTTATTGGAAATAAAATACTCCACATACAGCAACATTACCTTTTTTAAGTGCACTGTTAGCAAAAACCAAAGGAAACCTATCCATAACAACAATAAAATATCAAAAAACACTCAACCATGATAAAAAAGGGCTGACGATAGTTGCTTATCGCTGTCTATATTTTCAGTTTATTTACGAAAATATGTGTTGTGGCCAAGTTGGTCAAGTATTTAGCTGATAGAGAAAAAGGATTGATATCAGTAGGGAGAGTTGGGGAGGGGGAGAGGCGGATGAAGAAGAGTAAACGTTTGACTATTGATAATCCGGGAGTGGCCATGTGGAGCAATGAATTCAGGTAGGACGCGAAAAAACACTCTGTTATTGATGAATGACGCAAGTTCAGGACTGTCAGCGTGAGAATCAAGTTTTGTACACAAGTTTAATGTCTAGGACGATAGAGACTGCACACGATGATCGAATATTGTAGATAGTACAATAGATTTTCGTCGATTGCCGGAAACAGTTCAGCCATTTTTTCTTCTCGCTTTTGGTGGGAACTCTACGTAAAGCATTATCCTACCAAACGCTCTCTTCTCTTGTTTTTTTACGTCGCGTGCGTTCGACGCCAACGTATTCGACACCAACATTGTGCCCACGTAACAGCTGGGCGGTCGCGAACCTCCAACCACGGACACAAATACCGCGGCCGGGAAACCCCGACGCTTCATTGCGGTGCCATCATGAAAGGCGCACGAGCCAACGGTGACCTTGCGAGCATGCAGACTCGGAGCTAGGGAGGGGGACGGAGGGGAAGCATAAGAAACTGGGTGGATGGGGGGATTAGGAGGGCGGAAGACACTCCCAGCCGTCGCAGCCTCTAAACTGACCATATCTCCCATCCTTCCGCTGGCTTCGACATTATCACTTTGAGACACCTTAAAAGTGGTTTCCCCGTACAATGACATAACTGCCATTTGATTCACATTCTAGGGACTTGTGGGAAAACGTGTCCTCTATCTGATCTAAACAGGACAGTAATTCCGCGATTTCTTGTGGCAAATCGAACTTAAAATTACGCGTTAATTGTTAATTGCGAGAACGGGAAAAATATGGGGAAAAGTTGTATTTTTCTAACTAATGTTAAGTGTCATTTCCCGAAAAATTGATAATTTGAAGCTAAATATAGCAAGCCACTCAATTCGAAGCAACCCGAATATATTTATGAGTTCTATAACTTTATGGATCTCATAACTATTAATTCCATAACTAAATTTTCTTGCAACCGGCCATTAAAGATTTTTATCATGCCGCGTACTTAAAATTGGAAAAATGGTTGTGGGCTATATTGATACGCATGTAACACTATCGGAAAAAGTGTTATTCAATCTTTCATTGGCGGAAGTGATTTCCAAACGCTATTAACAATGACTTTAGTGACTCACAGCCACGTACGTGACTGTCGGCTCCGAGTAGCTACCATGGCAACGTGTTGAAAATTATGTTCTGTCTCCTATGGGTAAGTAATTATTTATTTGGTATTATACCAATGATGAATCATATTCTTGAAAACTCACTTGGATTTCTTCTTTAAATCAAATAGACAAATACCCTAACTTTTTCCTATTTCTGCAACCTGGACCATTGCATGCTTTTATCGATAACTGCACTCCAATCTTAAGGAAGTCCTGGTAAAAGGTAAACACTCCGAATATCATATTAAGGATGAAATGTTTTTCTTCTCGATTAGGAGGCCAAATTCATAGACTGCCATGGGAAGTGATTTCATGCTCACACTCACTCAAATAAATCCATTTCTCTTCACCATGTTCTTGGTTATAATATATTTGTTGCGGCGATGCCGGTCCAAGATTATTTCATTCATCTTGAGCGTTTGAACAATATTTAGTTAACCTTTGATTCATGTTCCACGTCTTATTTTATAAGTATGCCTCAGTTTACTTATTGAATACACATGTTTACACTGTTCTTATGTTTTGATTACTGAAGGTATTGTTTGCGTACCTTAAAATTCAGAGGCACTCAGTTTTAATGAAAGTGAGGCGATCAGGCTAGTGTGGTCGCTATTAATACTTCCAATTTTAGAGGTTCAGGATTTCCATCGCGACGCGTCCGGTTTGGGATCCCGGGGGGGCGAGGGAAAGATTTCTCAGGTATCTTCCGTCGCTTACTTTGGTACAATGTGGTGAGAACCTCAATTACAGTACACTCTCAGAACGGAACGTTAAACTCGGGATCCGAATTTCGTTGAGGGCGGGAGTGCACCGTTTTTCCCTCTCTTCAACTCCTTCCCTGCCTGAACTGATTCCGCCAAATTTATTCGCTGGACCCTGGCGGCGTACATGACCCCTGTAATTCGACCCCGACCACCCAAACGACCAGTTCTCAGCCAGGAAGAGAGAGAAGTAACCCTTTCCTCATGAATCCTTCATGTCTAATGGCCACTTGCGAGAACCTTTAGTTATAGAAACAATAGTGGTGAGATCTATGAAGTTTTGGACCTCGTAAAAATATTCGGGTTGTATGAGCACATTATAACTTATCTACCATCAGTTCATGGCTTCGAATAGTTAATCCAATGTTCTACCACTTTATAAAATTCATATAAGTTTATCCTATATAGAATTGCTAATGCACGTAAGAATTAGTGATAAAAAGTTGAGAAAGCCATCATTCGTCATATAACTCGTTTATCAAGCTATTAAGTCTCCAAGCAGTTCAATGTGCGTCCGCCAACTGCGCTACTTAACGGAAATAATTGCTCCATTCCTTAAGCTATGAAACCATTTTTGAAACTAAAATTTATCGAATGTGTTTCCAACTATTATTGAACTGTTTCAAAAGATTTTGGGTCCCAGAACTTTAATTGCTTCTAATTAGGAAACGGCCATTGGAAATGAAGATGCAAAAAATGTGAATTCGATCGTCGGTTCGAGACCCTCACTACCAAGAGGCGCACCCGACCGATTGCACATTAGCCAATTTGCCCGGTTCCCACCTCAACTCAGTCGGGTGAAGCGATTTTTTAAAGTAAACATATTCATGAAAGTTGGCATAAGATTAACGATTAGTAATATGCATATATGAAACTGAAAAAAATGCATGTTCTCATTATGGTTTCTTGGCAACCATAAGCTCTTTTAACACCTAGCATCATGGTACTTGACATAAAAATCGAAATACTTCGATTACATATGTGCAGTTTCTCCTAGACGTCATTTGCATACATGGAAGTGAAAAAAATGCATGTTATCATTATGGTTTCTTGGCAACCATAATCTCTTTCAACACTTAGAATCATGCCACTTTACATATATATCGAAATAATTCGATTAAATGTGTACAGAGTTTCTCCTAGACGCAAAAGAACATGCTTGATGTAAAAAAATTGCTTCTAACAATTACCAAGGTGTTTCGCCGACTAAAAAACACGTATTTACCTCTTATTTGTGTTGAATTTCAATATCAGCTCCAAACAAAATCTCAACAATGATTTAATTAGGGCGAAAATTCTTAAATATAAAAATCGCATCGCATAATTATTTCATATAACTATATGGTCACCTCAAACGAATTAACAGTTCTTAATGTATAGAATACTCCAAGGGGTTTTTTTCCGACACTTGAAAAGTCATTTAAATGTGCACTCAATGCCCTACAATTACTAATGAATAATATGCATACGGAGATGAAAAGAGAAAAAATGTATTGTCGTTCTGGATTGTTAAATTGGGATTTGTTAAAAGAGTACTTGGAAAATACGAAGATAAAGTCATAGAAATCTGATAATCTCTCTTGTTAGACCCCACTTAGCATAGGCGGTCATTACTTGGGATACTCACGAGGTATGCTTAAAAGGGGGAATAAGCAAGATCCGCGAAAGGCCGTTGTGACATTCTAGTTAGTGTTACTGACCTCTCGTAACAATTGGGGTGGTAATCACTTTCAGACCGTCTATTAAAAATTCGACTTAATCTTTTATGCAAATTGGAAACCAATTTATATTTAGATGAAGTTATTATCTTACTACGGCGGCTGGGATGAAATAAAATTAGAGAAATGGAGTGAAGAACGAAAGGTTTTAAAATGTCATTCTTCTTTGCGATCGATAGGAGACCATAATGGCTATCCAACGAGACTTCGAAGTAAACTTGTCGACGGGTAGTGCAGCTGATTAGTTCTCTCTAGTGCTTGTTTTTTAATCTGCCACGTAGTTTTTACATTACGTTTCGCATGACCCCTTCATGAATCTTGTATATCGTTTACGTAGTTGCATTAGGCATTAATGCAAATAGTTTCTTTAGCGTGGGTAGCATATCTATAGTGCGGTGCACGGTGGTGATTACTCACCCACTACCATACACCACAATCGAGGTGGCTTGCAAGGTGATATGTAGACGTAGATGTACCGCTGTAGCCACCTCTGTGTGTGTGTGTGTTTATTATTATTATTATTTTATTTACCAATATATCCACAAGTAACGAAAATCACAAGGTTGATTCTACATGATCAAAGTGTTTTATACATTTACACATATATATGTGCGTAAAAATCAGGAACGGTTGGACGGGGATAGTTTGCTCCCAGGGGATTGAGACGACCTGCTCGCGATCTTCTCTTCCTGCCAATCCCGTCGCTCCAGCCCAGTTGGCGGTGGGTAAGGGTGGTATCGGTGATTCTCGGAGCCGAGTTCCATGAACCTGGTGAACATCACGCCGTCATTCCTCCAGCATAATGTCGTAGGTCTCCACATGAATGTAGCGTATCAAAAAGCAGGTTTAAAAAGCGTCATATGAGTTTTGGGTGAGATAATACAGAGTGGAAGGAGTGTGACTGTTTCCCATGCCCACACCGCTCCTTGTCTCTCTCTTTCACACTCCCTCTCTCTCCCGATCGTCCACGTGTAGACTGACCGCCCTTCCCCTCCACCGTTCCCCAACCCCCTGCGCTCGCGGCGTCGCTGACCTCATTCCCGGGTGCACCCTTTCCCCTCGTTTCCTTTTCAAACCCTTCCCCTCCCATTAACTAACAAAGTCCCTCGACCCCCTCCGATCCCCCGCCCCTCCCATCTCCTGTGCCTGTTTAGCGCTTCCGGTGCTAAATTCGGGCGCTATTCTTCCTCGGCCCCTTTCGCTCTCATCAGGTGCTTTAATGCATTCGCGTGAGGCCTGGAAGGATCTTCGTTATTTTTAATCGCTAACTACCTAGTTCGAAATCGTAGCGGTACTCGAGACTTTTTCGACGGTGTGATTTTTCGACTGCGAGGAGAGTGGCGAAGAGCGGCCGTGTTAATAAAGATGCGTTGCAGAAGAGGTCGGCAGAGCCACATTATTTACAGGTACACAGCGTGGCAAACGAGTATGATAGACTACAGTTTACAGAAGCAATCTCTCGCCAGGACTCGAAGCGAGTTCGTTTCCTGGATTCGTGGAAACCACCGTTGCGTTTAAATCCAAGTATTTTCCTGCCAGCGGCAACGGCAGAATCGAATACGAATGAACACATAAGGCTTAAGCAGAATTAAATATTTTCCTCACTGAATAGGGAAATCAAGGCGCCTGAATCACTAAGTATGACGAAGAGAATAGTTGGCTCGACTCCGTAGCCTTTTTATGCCATTCCACGTACAATTCCAGCAGCTTTATGCCATTGAAAAACAAGGCTTGTTCCTGAACGGTCTTGACGACAATATAAACTCCGAGGCCTCAATAAACGTGAAGGGCAATAAAGCTCATTTGGAGAGTAGTTCACCGTATTCAATCGCGGAATCGCTTTGGATACAGACACACAAATGGCAGTACGCTTTCTAATAAAAATGCATTACATAGGTTTTTCTGCATTTGTCTGGGTGGATATGTAAAAAGGAGTTGACATGAGAAAATGCCTTAAATTAAGCTAGAATAATCGTTTGAATTCGTGTGAAATGCGTGACCGAAGAATATGATCACCTCAATCAATCACAGAATCACGAACACGGAGAAAAGGAGGAATGCCAAAAGAGTGGCAGAAAGTTATTGAACCACCCATCTAGAAGAAAGGAGGTTAAGAACAATGTGAAAATTGCAGGGGTGTATCATTTATGAGTAATGCATATAAAGTTCTCTCGAAAATACATTAACGCAGAGAGAGATATGTTCTTCCCTCTTATCTCTCTACGCGAACGACAACTGATGAGTACACGTATCCAAACGGAGGACCACCGAGCTGATTTAATTACGGCCGTTGCACTACAGAGTAGATTTTATTTTAACTGAAGCTAACAGCAAGAGCTGGGGTAAAAAATTTCATGGACTTTTTATCGATATTTTACAAAGATAAATCAGTTTCAAAAGGCAACGATCATGGCTAAAGCTGTAAAAATTTGGTATTCAGTGAAAATTGGCCCTTCTGGTCCTACGGCGAAAATGATTCCATCGTCCGAAAAATGAGAAGGAATTCAAGCTGACGGCAGACAATAGTTTTCAATTAAATTTGAACGAATCACTGTCGGGGGCAGTGAATATTTCACTCGGATTATCCGAATGATTAGTTCCTTTTGATTCGTTTGATCGCGAAGTACACGTCTCTGCTATTGGATTGCACTATGTTCTCCCCTCTTATCTTTCTCTACGCGTCCGACAACTGATCAGTCGTTTGGAATCTCAAAGCGCGATATGATTGAAACGTGACAGGTGACATTTTTCCTTTGAGTTCCCCTACTTCCTATTGCGTACTCTAAAACTGTACTTTCTTAACAACTAATTTGGCGACATTGAACCACTGAAATTCTCCGTTCCCCTTTACTGTCCAACAATGAGGAAGAGCGTAATAAAACTGAGTGATGTTCACCACCAGAATGATTTTCCCATTGAGGAGTTTGACAAACAAAGATTTGTAATCGCAGGTAGTTTCCACGTCAAGTTAGTATGGGAGTGAGACTTGGCGTATTGATTATGAAGCCAATCCAAACTAATCCCGCGCTAAATTCAAATTCCAGCCTTGATAAGGGAGTTTAGGCCTACTTGGTTGATTTTCTTTTTCTTATTCGTACGTGGGGTATTCGCGAGATCCCTTCGTCGCCCACCCGCACAGAGGGGGAATAAGAAAGAAGCTGACGAGGGGTTCGGCCGAACGAACGTACGTGCGTGTGGCGCCTACAATTGACGCGGGCGTCCTCCAGGTTGTGACCGTGAGTCTTTCACTGCACGCGGGGCGAATCACGAAATGATTTCGAGCAATTACATTCCATCAATCGCGTGATTATTATTTAAACATTTTTTTCGGGGCTCGACAACTTGAAGGAGTTTATCTTTCGTAAAATAGCACTTATAACCAGCGAGGATGCGCAAAACTTGGCAAAAGTCGTTCATAATTGTCAGCGTAGGGCTCCATCTGCACGCAAGCGCTGGTGACCCGATGAGCACCAATGCATCGCTCGGTCGGCGAGTTCGATCGCTGTAGCTAGCCGCATGTAAATCCGCGTAGTTGGCGGCAGTGCGCGTGACGTCAGGGGGGGGTGGGGAAGTGAAGGTCATCTACAGCATCTGCAAGGAGGGGGGGGAGTGGCGGGGAGGGACGATCTCTCACGTACACATACACATATAAATATGTATATTTTCCCCCTCTCCTTTGCGACCTACATCCACGTTCATATGGTACGGATATGATGTGTGCACTTGCAGCATGTAAGGCGTTGTTATCGCAAGATGGAGAAATGGAGGTTGGGGGAAGAAGGGGTCTGCGACGCGGCTTCCCTCCCCACTCGTCACCCTTCCGTCAGGGGCGGCAAATGTAGGTTCAGAAGAGAACCGGCCTCCCCCCACCCCATTCATTCATATCGACCGCCGTTCTCGTTGCAACGACCTTCCAGGCAAAAGGGTGCACCCTCTCCCCCTTCCCTTCCTTCCTTCGACCCTACGCCCTTCCCTCCCTCCTGCTCTACATCATCGGCTACACGTGCCGCGGCTTACTGCGCTGCATTGCATTCTGGGAGTCAGCCGCGCCGTTTTGCAGGCCACCGGGGGGAAAACAGAGGGAGTGGGGGCGGAATCGAGAACAACTCTCTGGCCTTACATTAGGTAGGAACGAGCAGGTGGCAAGAGGGGGGACTATTTACCCGGGTGAGGACGCATTGGCGGATCCAACAAGCACGTTCGTGTCCAGGAGTAGAAGAAGAGCGGGTGACACGATCGTGCTGACTACCTTGCGTCTGTACCGTTATTAATAATAATCCGTTTTTCTTTAGCTCACTTCTCCATGGTTACCACTTCATTTCACGATACATGGTTACCACTTCTTTCCATCTTATTGTTTTATAAACATTTTATTAACTAGGACTAAAAAGTAAAAAATTAAAAAAAAAAAGAATTTTTAAGCATGCTTTTCTAAAATAAATTGTTAAAAATCTAAAAAAAAATATCTGAACATCGTACTAAAAAAGGAAAAAATAACATTTTTCAAGTGAATGAAAATTTAGCCTAGTACTGGAAATAATTAAAAATTCAATTCAAAGAAATTAGTCACAATAATGATAAGAGCACAATTAAAAGCATGGGGCGCGACCTCATTTATATTTTGCACCTCAACTTAAGTTCATATTAAAATTTTCTAGAAATTGTATATTGAAGCTCCCTATTGCATTGAATACCAAAATCTTCATATTTAATATATTTATATTGATATCGAATATGAAGGAGCAATGGTAATGGAGGAGGATGCTGAAGATAAAATGGACGGACAAAATGAGAAATGGTCAAGTGCGAAAAGCTAAGAACTTCGATAATCGCACCTTTCATTTTTGTTTCCTACGTTGATATAATAACGAATGCGGCAAACATGGGTAATATAAACATTTTAATAATTTTTGATAAAATAGGTTTCCTAGCAGCTTTATGCGGTAACAACGAATTAGTTTCAGCTGTAATAACTTTTTCAACGTAGTATGGGTTGTAAGTAGTTGCGGATAGGTCCCGTTTATTAATTGCTTGAAAAAAAACAATTAAGGTGATAAAGGGCCAATGCCTCATCTTCAGTAGAGGTGTGCTGAAGTACGGCTTACATAGAAGCAGCATAAATAAAGGCAAGCGCGATGACACAATATTGTGTCATATTACATATAGACATATATGTCTAATACACACCTTAGCGCTACCTAGTGTTTATGGCAAGACCCACGCATCGCACTAATGTTTGTGTCTCTTCCGGTGATTTATCGATAAGTATTCTCTCTGCCACATACCCATGAGATTGCTCGCAGGGTATTATGCAGATGTAGATAACTTCACAAACAATTGAAAATGAAGAATAACACGCATGAAATTACTCAACTCTTGATCAGAACACCTAGGGTTGGAATTCGCCCTGCAAAAAAAATCATTTGACTTGACCGGGATTCGAACCCGGCTCTCCCCATTGTCTGTCAGGTGTGTTACATCTCCACATCATTTGTTAATGCAATGATCGGAAATTCCCGATAAGAATGCTGTAAACACAAGTGCGATCCGTATGACTATCGAAACTCATCGACCTATCGATGACGAGGACTCGAAACTCGACAATGCGGCTCTCGGGCGGGTTTACACGTGGAAGTCACTCCCACGAAAATGGCCTCGCAAGTCGTTTACGATCGACACTTCGATGTGTAGACACGGATTTCCGTGATGGTAGGAGTCGATATGGGTGGTAATCGACCGAGGTTCGCACTTTCAATGAAAATGGACAGGCTTCTATCTTGCGTCGTTGCAAGTTGCATATCGATTTTGCGATAAAATCGCATCGCGTTCTGGAAAATTTGAATCGAATGACAGCTGGCGGAGATCAATAATGTAAACAGCGAACAACATAGACTCACTGTTGCACAAGCAAATATTTATTCCTCCTTAAAAATATGTAAATTGCTATTGAAGTTAAATACCCTAAAATATTTAAAGTTAAAATTTCTAAAATATTTAAACGCTGCGTAAAGAAATGAAGACCCATATTGTAAGCTTTATGCCTTATCTCTTATTAGATAATAAAAATTGCTGTCCCAATTCTCAAACTGAATACTGCCAGTTTGAACAATTAATGTAACTGATGCAAATTTACCAAACTCTTATTTGATACGGAAAAGTTGGAAGTTATGAGTACGCAGACGTTGCCCTCCGAGAAGCGATACGACTCGAGATATCGCTGCAGTCACCACTTCCGGAGAAGTCAACTTCCACGGGGAAAGCCGCATAGCTATTCGAAATTCGATATTTCAAAGATCGCCTAAATTTTGCGATAATTGTGTTCGTAGACTGTTCTGATTCCCACTGGAATTCCTGGCTTTAATAAATCTGTATAAATTACATTAATTGTGCATTATCACATCGTATCAAGTATGAGAATTGTGACGGTAATGTTGGTTGTTATCTAACATTAGAAAAGTCATAACCCTTACCTTAGTGTTATTTAGCAGTGAAACATTTCCAAATCAAATAAATATTACATTACGCAACAATGAGTCAAACTCCTACTAATTAATTCGTTTGTTACATTTTTTAACTCCGTTTGCAGTCATGAGACGACTATTTCATTTGGAGGCGATTTTATCGCAGAATCAAAATGCTTCTTGCAGGCAAAAAAGAAGCCATTCTATTTCCCTTGCAAGTGCGAACCTCGGTCGATTGGTACTACTATCGATCCCCAATACAGCCAATAAAGTCAGTAATTAAACATCGAAGAGTCCCTTGTGAGCGACTTGCCATAGAAGTGACTTCCACGAGTAAAGCCGTCTTCACGATCTCGCATCGATGGAACAATATCGATATCATATCCAAGTCCACCTAAGTAGGGGTTCTCCAGGTCCACCTAAGTAGTGAATGGGCATCAACACGGTGGAATTAAGTGAAGGGTGGATTTTAATGTTCACTTCAGTAGTCAGTGTGGACGCAGTGTTGGGAATGAAACGAAATAAGTGTGTTAGAGGGGATGGGGAAAGGGAAGGGAGAGTGGGGAATCGGAAGGAGGGGAGGGGAAGGAGGAGAGGGTGCGGCAACGTTGTCGAGGCTTAAAAGGCGGTGTCGATCACACACTCACACGAGAAAGACTCTTCGGTTCGCACTTTAGGTCCCCCGCTTCATGTACGCATCAATCGGGACCTCCATTCGCCACCACTGCATATGCATTTCCTCCCCTTTTCGATTGCGGATCAGCCGCGACCTAGGTAAGGGGACTTAAGGATAGCTCGCTCGCGAGGTTGACGGCTCACTATTCATAAAACATTCAGCCGCGACCATGGAGCAGAACTGTGCTTTGATCTCACGCTGGAGTTCCTGCCACGGAGCCTGAGGAAAAGGAGGGAAGTTAAAAGTGGACGGGGGTGAAGGGGAAACTCCGGATTCATTTATAAGAAAAAAATACCACGTACAGCATTATGCCATTTTAAAAAAATTACGTACGGGAAATGAGAAAGGAAACGAGAGTGATTGAGAAAACTGAACCAAACTATCTCGCGAAAATGACGCGAGCCACACACGTTTGCAAGGCTTGTATTAAAAGTCACCCATCCTTCTGTCCGCACCAGGGACCACATCTTTGGGTCTCGCCATGAGACGTCGAAAAGGGATGGCCTGGTAGTGGTGAGTCATCCTACCTCTCGAAGTGCCTGAGTTGATTGAAATGATAAAGGTTTTCTGACTCCCAACTCTTAACAACCTTCCTTCCCCGTTTCGCAGGATTTCGAAAGTTAGGGACCCCTTGTTGTCCCCACGTCGTCCACTGCGCAGCGAACTTTTGCGAGAACTATAGCGAACATTTACCGCATGCACACGACTTCGTCGTTCATATTCGATGCGTGTTATACTTTGGGAAAGCGATGATTCCACATTCCAGTAAAAACAATAGGTATTCATGATGAATGATGTTATAAAGAATCGATAAAATTACTGAAACTGAGAGGATAAAAGTAGCGGAAAAGGAAGACAGGAATGCAACCTCTCACCAGCAGTTCTATACATATTTGGAGGAGGCAATATGAGATGTCATTGAACGAAATTAAAAGATTAAAGGATAAGAAATTATCTCAGTCAATAATATTCTAAAATCAGGTCAAGCGAAACAGTAACAGTAGTTGATGCAATATTTCCGGAATTCTGAGAAAGCAGTCGAATAGGTGTCTCTCACAAACCGAAAATACAAATTAAAATTACGCGTAGTTTAAAAGCAGTGAATTGGATGCGTCATTATCTAACTGATAGCAAAAAGTGGCAATCCAAGGCATTAGTTCTAACAGGGCGGGAGTGACATCGGGCGTACCTCAAGGAAGCGTGATTGGCCCTCTCTAATTCCACACAGACGACACTGACTCAAGAGAACCGAGAAAAATTAATTTTTTAGGAGAAGATGATATCATCTACTGGAAAATTTTCACAAATGCGGTCTTAGAAGCTCCCACATCGGACCTCAACGACGCAAACTCATTGTACCTAAAGTCAGGTCTCGATATTAACTTAAGTAAAATCACTGCAGTATATTTCTAACGAAAACATTACACCAGCGCTACATCTATAAAGTAGGATATGTAGATATTAAGTAGTCAAATAACTAGGAATCGCCTTGACTTCGCAACCTAGCGTTGGAGATGCACATGCAAAACACTATTGGAGTTGCATTAAAGGAACTAGGATTCATCGAACGAATAGTAGAAAGCTCGAAATCTTAAATTCGCCACATCTTAAATACGCCACGAACAGTTAAGGCTCTGTACTGAAAGAGATTTAATTTGCACAATTGATAAAATAGGTCAATACAAATAGGAAAGCCGCTTGCTTTTTTAAAAACTGCAACGCACGAATAGAAAGAGTCACGTAGTTGAGGGAAGGACTAGGAGGGGGCCTCCAGAGGCACTGGAGGCTAAACGATTAGCTGAGATAGGTTGAAAAACTACGACCAGGGTGTTAAGTCTAGCTCCTATAATTAGTTACTGCAATGGCACACTTAGATATAAAAAAGTATCATCTCTATCAGAAGTTTAATGAATGTAAAATGAACTCGTAGGATAATCCTCGACATAGAACTTTCTCAAAGGGTGTAAAAATATTTAAAAGGTATTTTATCCGTATTCGCTAAAGGTGCTGACACATCGGTTTTCACAGCGCGTTAAAAAGCTGATGGTGCTTATTAATCGGCTCGTTCAAAAAGAATCATTCGTTTAAGCTCCGTCTTCTAAATAACTTGCCTTGAAAAATCACGTAATTAAATTGTCATTTAAACATTATTTAATTTTGAGCATAAGCTAAAATTGGTGTAGGGTCTAGTTAATTCTGTAGACCCACAAAAATATTTAAATAAATTGTAGAAATTTAAGAAAATTCTGTGTGACCTTTCTGAGAGTGAAACAGGAAAATTCCATGGGATTAAAAGAGTTAAATCGATTGAGAAGTTTGTAATGTAATTATAGAAGGTATCGGCAACCTCTACTCCCATTTTGTTTCATGGATAAGACATCACCTACTTAACCTATCTTATCTACTGCCATTTCATAAGATAGCTTTTACAGTGGACACAATCAAAATAAATACACGTTATACGGAAGCGTTTGACGTTGTATTTCACTACGATGGAGGATTCAAAATGGTATAAGCACCTCCAGAATGAAAATTCTTCAACTACGAGCATGGGAGCCAAATGTGACATGCATCAATAAATTACGATGGCGAATAATGTCAGGGGTCAGTGGCGCATATTCTCTCAAATTTTGTAACTGAATAAGTAAGGTTTCTATCTGTCAAAACTAACGACGTGAAGTTTGGACCAATATTGAGACAGGTGCATGCGTAAATGTATTCTCACGTTTACAACTTAGGTGTTTATTCAAATACTATCACGCATACAATATTATTTCACTTCTAATAGCTAATCGTGTATCTTTCGCAACGACGGAAAAACAAGGGAAAGACAGACCGAAACAAATAATATTTAAGCGTGTTTACACCCCTTCAACATGCGCTGTATTATTTTGGAGTTCATACCTTGAATTTAAACATTCACGTCGATGATTTCAAAGTATCTTTGCAAAATAATTCAAATGACACTCTTAACTATACCTTTAGTTTGCTACTCGACCAATTGCTGACTTTCGCCTTCAGATGTGACATAAGTAGCTATTTATTAAGATATAATGAAAATAAAGCATTACAGATATCGTGAGCTATAAGCATTTACAAGAAAAAAGATTAATTAACAACGTCCAAATGCACCCAAATGGGTTGTACCCGTTGAGACCTCTATGGCAGTAACTGTTTCTTATTGAATGTATATATTGCTCGTTTACTTCACCGTGGCTAGACTTAATAATTTTCTCTTATTTTTTCTTTCTCGTAGAGTTGATTTTTTGACCACTACGTCACCGTAGGGTGGAATCATTGCGGGGGGGGGGATCGTAACCAACGAGTCCTCTCGGTGGCTATAGGTAAATTGGATTGGACTGGATTTTGGGGAGGCGACCGACAGCTAAGGTCATTTGCGCCATATGGGATAGGTAAGGGTGGATAGAAATCCGGCGTCGGCATTAGCCTGCTCTTAACGAAAGGCGCCAAGGGGGACAACGCCTCAACGACAGACGGAGTACTGCACTTGAAATGCCCTCCACAAGGCACTCAAGTAGGGATCGGGTTCCCTCTGAAAAACATCCTCCTCTGCAGGGATTTGAACCCTGGTCGTTCTAATGATTAGCCAGCACTCTAGCCACCACACCAACCCGGTCCCCACAGGTTTGCAACGAGCATATGGGATCCGGCGGAGAAAGACCTAGTCCATGAAATTAATAAAATACAAAGGAAAGCTGCGCGATTCGTCAAAAACTGCTACGGCCGAACAGAAAGAGTTACACAGATTTTGAACGATTTAGGTTGGGAGCCGCTAGAGACTCGGAGGCTACGCGCTAGGCTTAGATTGCTTGAGCAATTGAGAACTTTCAGAGCGACACGGAGTACATCATATTAGAACCACATTATATTTCCAGGTCCGACAGAATCGATAAATTAAGAGAGATATTTTGCCGAACGGATAGGTATGGGAATTCGCTTTTCCCCTGAACAATTAAGGACTTTAATAAATGCTAGGCGGAACTTTGTTTTTTTTTGTTGACGGCTGGTGTCCTAACACTCCCCGCCACACGCCTTTTGGGACGGCTTGCGGGGTAGTATGTAGATGTAGGTAAATAGAGAGGCCATTACGTCGTCATACTGTATCCTGACAACCGAAATATTGAGCCATATACACAATATACTCTTTTATAACTAGCTTTTGAATAGCTCGTCGGGATGCACGAATAAGCGGATGTAAAGCACTAATATCCGCCACCTGTTCGAAATTTAAGGCAAGTGACTCTTGAATCACACATTTGTTACTTAGGGCAATGATTTCTACGCGATTTTTTCAAATATTTTCAAAGGGAATGCGAATAATAATTTATTCAAATAAATAAACAATGTATGTAAGGCGAATCTATATTAAAGAAGTCAAAGCAATAATAAAGATGTCATTGAAACACTCTAAATGATCAGAAGTGCAGTATGGTGAAGCTAATGTCAATAAAAATAGGTCAACTGCCGAAGTTCTCTGGGTGAAAAATGTGAGTGTTGGTAGTGATATGCCTCGGCACTAATTCAACCGTGATTACATCAGCAGTCACACTTTCTAATTAGCTCACTCCATCTTTTTACACAGCTTTACTGTTAAGAGACACGGTGAGTGATTTTCGGGGGCATTCTCGAGTCATTCAACTTTCGTCCGCCAGGGAGGGCGAGGAGCGATCGGGATCGGCGAAACACGCGGGAGTGTGCAGGGATAAACGATCGCTTCGACGCAGAGCAGGAAGGGGAGGGCAGGGAGGTAACACGCGAGGAAGGCGGCGGATGTGGGATTTGCCGCCGGGAATTCACATCCCACGCCAACCAGGAAGTCTCCGGATGGCGAGTTAACAATTATCTAGCTCTTTTTTAAGTTATTACCCGCCCCTCACGGAGGTTCCGCCATATAGTAATTTAAATTTCTTTCGATTCGATAATTATTTCTGTCGATCTCGTTTATCGAAGATAACTGAAGCATTGTTGATCCCGAAGGCCAAAATAATTGGTCCCGGCGAAATCAATAAGTCTTAATATTCGCATCGACCCAAAGCGTAGTTATCCATGCACTCTTGTTTGTGGGAGTAACGAAGCTTTTGAATTTTCAAAGTGTTAGAATTTCGCGCAGGTTTTGGAAACATATTGAAGCGCAATTAAGAGAGCCATCGATCGGCGATGAGCGCAGGCGAAAGATTCGGTAATCAGTCAATAGAAAACGCGTCAAAAGTATGATTGCTTCGCGAGCAATCAATAAAGTCGTCCAAACTACCAGCTTTGGTGTGAAATCCCTTCACCACGAAGAAATTAAAAACTTCATATAATCCATGTCTGACGTCTTTTCGGAAAATCAAATACTCTTTTAACAATGGCGAGTGTATTGATAAAAGCTACGGGTTGTATTGCTCACTGATTTTATTCATCACAACGCGTTTCAACGCTTGAGCGTCATATTCGTACAATATTTTCGTAGCAGTACTTGAAGGTGTTGCTAACGTGCTGAAACGTGGTGCAACAAATATTAACGATTGGGCAGTACTACTTGTAGTTTTTATCGATAAAATATGCTATTCTAACATGTCTCTCCTGGCACAGTTGAGCATAATCGCGAATATGATTGCAGAATTCTTTTATTCTCGAGCTCAGTAGACCGCTACTCAAAGAAGCTCCCGGGAAGAGGTGAGTGTGAAGCTGCGAAATAGAATGAACACTGGAGAGCGCCCCTTGTCCCGAGCTAAAAACATTTCGATATGTTACTCCCAAGTGTGTCCCAAACAGGCGCGCCGTGGTCGGCTACCGATGGTTTCAATTGCCATCCGGAGCGCACATGTGAGCCTGATTCCGAAAAGATGGACACGATGTGAACCCTTTGTTCCATTAATCTGCAATCCGGTGAATACGTGTTTTTGGGGTCGTCGATTAAGAATATGGGTTCAGAAATATCATATTACCAAAATGGCTGACTCAACACGGCGAATTAATAATTTTAAAAAGGCAATTGAGTCGTACAAAAAAGTGATTCCATGTTTTTCAGACCACCGATCAAAAATTTGAATTCTATACTTCAATGATCGAAATTGCTGACCCAACACGGCGGAAGGGTAATGTAGAAGGTAATTTTTTGTAAAATAAAGCGCTCGTAGGTACGTGAGGCTAATAATACTGGATTTGAAGTTATCTTTTAGAGGATGAAAAGTCATCAATAGAGTCACGCAAGTGCTAAACGTCGGCGCACTAGTTGTTCAATATATGTATTCTATAATACTCCAGGAACCAATGTCTGCGTATTGACGAAAATCATATCGGTGCGTTTTTAGACGCTAAACAATTATTAAAAACATCTTTCTTTCGAACATTTCTTGCAATATTTCCTGTTAAAATGTTAGTCCAAAAAATAAAAAAAAAGAGTGTTAGGGGAGCAGAACCTGGTGGCACTCACTTGTGACTAGGTGACTGCTAATCATAAATCAATGCTAATATAATGAATACTATAAAATGAACTAATGTAGATATAACCCGTTCACTTATAACCAAATACCGCTGAAGATAATCTCATCAATCGAATCCCTACTTTGTGCGGTTTATATCCGCCACCTAACCCACTGTGCCCGTGCACCACATCCGCATGTAAGGTCACTGGTGCTCGACGACGCCAGTCCATCTCGTCAGACATAGCGCCGCGAGTATGCATACATAATTAGAGACAAACTACGGTCAAAGACGTCTTCAGGTAGCCAAGTATGCGTAGGCCAAAGTACTGTCTTCGCGTCAGTTTATCTTTTCTTTACTCGCGAATGTTTTGAAATTGCCAATAATGTCCTTCTCCGTTGAGCTATGCGGCTGAGGCCGATACTTAGTGGAAGTCCACGGAAAGGTAGGTAACAAAATATTTAGCTTTCCACTGTTTAAAAAAGCACTATTGCAGACTAGTTTCGCTTCACTGTAGCACCATCAGGTAGTACACCTGATGGTTCGGCTCAAGTTTTTATTGGACCAACTTCTCCGTTCAATGTTCTCAATTCGAGGATTCTCGATGTTCAGTGCTGAGACGAAAGCACGAAGAACCACTCGGAAATACAAATTCATCCCGTAAAAGTCTTATATATCGTCCCGCGGTGAAAGTAAAAGGGGTTTTATTTTCCAAGCGGTCGTTCGAGCCCAACACTGTCCGGGTCCGTCCACATCAACCTACGGATTCCGAGTTGCAAAACCACTCCACCTGGGGGATGGAACCGTCATTTACCTACATTCTATCTCCTCCTCCCGCCCGCGAAGGTTGCGCTGCGCCGAAGTGTTTGTTGTTGATGTTGCCTGGGAAGAGCACGTGTCTCCGGCGATGCGAGAGTCCTCTCGGCAGCGGCGGGAAAACGGCCGATGCCCTCTCTCCGATCCTCTCCCCCTCCCAAAGGAGGCGCGCGTGGAGCCCGGTGCATTGTGGGATGGGGTGCCTCACGCACCTTCCCCCTCCTCCTTCTCCTCTTCTCTGGCGGGCGGGGGAGGAACTCCTCGCCAAACCACGAGGCTGACCCACTTTTAGATCCCTCCCTCCCGTCGATATCTCTTCCCCCCCCCTTCCCCCCCCCCGAAGGGCGAACGGGTGGTAAGACATATCGCATACCGGTGGCGACCGACGAGGTAGAGCTCTCGCCCGACAATCCGAAGGTCGCGGGTTCGAATCCCACGAGAAGGCTCCTGTTCGAACCGTTCGCGATAATCCCTATCACACAACCATGAATATATATTATGGATTCGGATGTTTGGCATTATTGCCTGGGCTACGTGTTTCCTTAATTTCCACTGTTAGTTCACCCAGTCCTTGGCGCCACTTCGATTTGAGTCTTTTCTGTTATTATTGTAAATAGACGTAGTTAATTGTTGCTAACGTGAGACTGTGGTGAATATTCAATAACGATTGAGGAGATATGAATTATGAACTTGATGCTTTGAATAATATCTTGCCTTTTCTGTGATCTAAAAGATACTTTGTCAATGCTTGAGAGGAAATATGTATTACAGGAAATCAGTAAGAGGTTAATGAAACGTTCATCGTGTGGCGACTACGTTGTTTGCCAGAATCCGATTATAATTGGAATGCATTAATGCCGTTAGGCTTAAATAAAGAATTTAGAATGCCTTGTTTAAACAGAACTTGCTTCGCACCAGGCTGCAAAACAGGGTATGCGTCCATGAGGATCCAAAATAGGAGACTTGGATTGAAAAATAAGAATCTGTTCAAGGCGGCGGTAAGTGCATTCCTTTTTACCTACACTGCAATGATGGCCATTGGGAATAGGAATCATATATATCTGTAGACCGGATGACATTAAAAAAGTGTATAATTACGTCCCGCGTGTAGCACTACATTTTTTATCCACTGCATTATGATTACTTGTAAGTAAAACCCATGTATATTCATGGTAAAACCGGTAAGACGTGTTTATTTACATACTATCGACTGTATTTAAATTTGAACATCCGTCTTTCATCACTGGGCACCACTTTCCAAAAAGTTATTTGTTTACGGAATTCTAGACAACAGTTTTTGGCATCGAGATCCCAATCCACAATATATATTCAAGCACACAACAAAGGAGTCATGAGGTGAAACCACGAACAGTGAGGGTGCGTTCCGTTTCATGCTCCAATCGCATTGATGCGGTCCCGGCGGTTCCGTTTCACACACCGTAGAGCTACAATGCGCTCTCGATGGGGCCACGCATCGAGCATAATATGCGCTCTAAACGCTCCATGGAAGAGCTGGTGCATTTGATGCGATGACGTAATTTTGGCGGTTTATTTGTTATGGCAACGCATGCGAAATGTAGAAAATGAATGAAGTGAGTCTTCACGGAGACTAAAACACGGATTTAGCGGCGTTAACCTTAACAGAATAATAATTGTCAATTTTCTATTCCGGTTTCCATTGTGGTTGTGTTTCCCTTCCGAAATATCTCCTCAGCAACCCTTAGCAACGATTCGCCGTCGCTATTCAAATCTTCCGTCCGCTCCAAAGACGTTCCGTTTCACTCTTCCACATCAATAGCTTTAATGCGAGAATGAGAAACGGACCAGCCACTGATGCGGTGGCGCATCATGCGATTGGAGCGTGAAACGTAACGCACTCTGGGAGACTTTGGTGTGTTTAATCCACAAATTTGGACAACTTACGCGTCTGATACATTGTTTTTTTTTCATCTTAGATCGCCGTATTCATTTATAGGATTAGCGAGAGAAAACCTCGATCAGAAGTGCTGCATCAGATTTTTAGTGGGGTCTAAGTACACAAAAATTTCGAACCGGTCGTTGATGAAGATGCCACGTGACTCCATAGATACGTGATCGATAGCACCTCGAACTGTTCAAACGCAAAGGGAGCGCTTTTCACAACTCAGGACATGGGTTGCTATTGTGCTCATGCGTTGTTGTTGTTGTCGTTTTTGTTACCTCCGATGTAAAGGGGTCAATGGTGCTGTTTACCGATCAGAGGAAATAAATAAATATCGCATATCGAGGGGAGAGGAAGGAAGGAGTAATGGGGGAGGAGAGGAGTGAGAACAACAACCGGAGGAGAGAGAATGGGAATATTTGGAAGAGAATGAAATAAAAAGAAGAGACGGTGATGTATTTTCCCTCTGTCTCTCTCTCTGTCTCCTTTACACGCGCTGCGGCCTCGGACTCTTTCCCGAAAAAGTTTTTCAGGGAAAAAGGGGGGGGGGAAGAGGAGGAGGTGGAGAAGAGGGTTCAGGAAAGAAATGAAGGCAACGGGATGAAGGGAGGGAGCGAATCCCGCTTCTGCTCGCGGAGGCGAAAAGGTAGCGCCCTCCCACATTTTGTGCCTCCCCCCCTTGCCTCCCCGCCTTGTGCCAACGTGCGACGTAGGGACGTTAGCCCTCCCTCCCGCCCCCGAAATGGGTCGGCTTTTGCTGTGTGAGCGCCGCATTGTGTCATTGCCCTTTGGAACATGAATGCGTTGCCCCGCCGCCTCCTTCCTCTCTCACCTGTGCGAGCACCTACAGGGGGGTGGGGGACGACAGTGTGGGGGAAGGACGAGAGTGAGTGAGAGGGGGGGGGGGGTGAAAGTTGCGGTCGATCACCCTCGCACAAAAAAAAATGCATTCACTGAAATGCACGTGAATGAATTAAAATTAGATTTCCGATACGCACTCGAAATGCGTTTAAACAGAAAATTTTGAGGTCATCAGTCAACGAGACGGAATCTGATTAAATGAATATACGGATCATGAATATATATTATGGATTGGGATCTCGTTATCAAAAGCTGTTGTCTAGAATTCCGTGAACAAATAATTTTTGTGGAAAGTGGTGCCGCCTAGTGATGAAAGACGGAAGTTCAAATGTAAATACAGTCGACATTGTAAATAAACACGTCTTACCGGTTTTGCCATGAATTTAGAATTTCCCAAATTATCATTTGGATGAATTGGTTTTTACTTACAAGTAATCATAATGTAGTGGATAAAAAATGTAGTACTGCACGCGGGACGTAATTATACACTTTTTTAATATCGTCCGGTCTACAGATATATTTAATTCCTCTCCAAATTTAATTACACAAATGCACCACTTCTTAGCACTTCGTGAATATCGCTATACGGAAATTTAATAATAATGCGAGGTGACTTCATGAGTATTCCCAATGGCCATCATTGCAGTGTAGGTAAAAAGGAATGCACTTACCGCCACCTTGAACAGATTCTTATTTTTCAATCCAAGTCTCCTATTTTGGATCCTCGTAGACTCATACCCTGTTTTGCAGCCTGGTACGAAGCAATTTCTGTTCAAAATAGGCATTCTGAATTCTTTATTTAGGCAAAACAGGGTGAATGCATTCTAATTATAATCTGATTCTGGCAAACAACGTAGTCGGCACACGATGAACGTTTCATTAACCTCTTACTGATTTCCAGCAATAGATATCTCCTCTCTAGCATTTGAAAAGTAAATTTTAGATAGCAAGGTATTATTCTAAGCATCAATTAATTCATATATCCTCGATCGTTTTTGAATATTCACCACAGTCTCACGTTAGCAAAAATTAACTACGTCTATTTACAATAACAACAGAAAAGACACAAATCGATGTGGCGCCAAGGACTGGGTGACTAAAAGTGGAAATTGAGGAAACACGTAGCCTAGGCAACAGTGCCAAATATCCGAATCTATAATGTATATTCATGATACGGATACAAATCGTTTCCTGATTGACGTATTATACAATGCACAAAAAATATTAAGAATCGCAATTTGTTATTTTTGGACGATAATGTTTTGGCATGGAAAAATATGAAATTCCCTTAAAGAGTAGACTGTTGTTTTAATAATAATATTCGATTCTCCTGTTCAGGCATAATCCTATAGATTCGATTCATTATGACTCGTACACATGTCGAAAACCTGGTGAAACGAATTTCCCATGATTCAGTTCAGTGGATTCATTCGTGATTTCGAGGCTCCAATGTACGATCCAGCGTCGTCTTTGATTTCATAGAGGATAATCCATAAGTTACGAAATACCAGCGTCTGACGGCTTCTTCGATGATATTTCATCCAAATATGTAAAGTCTGTCTCCAACTAATCCATCCTATTCGCTGAAAGGTTTCTCTTATGATGAAAGCCACTTTAACATTCCCAATTGATTCGTTATGGGCCTTCATTTTCCCTACATATTCATATAAAACTCGGCTTCAAACAAACTGGGAAATACATGAATAATATATGAGTACAATTTTTTGAAAAAATACAATTTTATCAATGAACCACAAATGTATTCATAATGAACCCTTAAACCTACTTCCAAAATGCAAAGCATATTCTATATTTGAGATAACAATGTTAATATGAAGCGAAAATTACAGGGAAATTGTATAAAAATATAGATAATCCGCCACCGATTTCACAGGGTTAATTACAAAATACAGCCGTAATTGAAGAAAAAGACAGCAGTTCCGTGCAAATGACGCTGCAGTGGACTCTCATGGCTGGGCAAACGTGGATATGAAAAATATATTCGAGGAATAATCTGCGTATTTTGTGCCTTAATTTTGGTTTTCAATAAGTAATCTATTTCATCTGCCAAGGCTAATTTTTTCTTAACAGAACAGAATAATGGTACCGCATCATTAACAGAGAAAAGAATAATTAAAAATAGTTAACTTTGTACTTCTCTTGAGTCACATAGAAAAGCATGAGCCACTTCAACCCTCATATATTAATCGTAAGGATTTCGAAATTCCCCGCGGCCTTGATAAAGGCGAAGATTACGACATGCCACCCGAACCGTTGAACACATCAAACAGAACTTTCTCGAGCCGTCCGATGATTCTTCTCGACGCACGTGGCGAGGTCTTTGAAGCGGATACTAATTACGCGAGATATGCATCATCTCATCCATCAAATAAACTTGAACTGTTTTTAAAGAAAAATATCACACCTTTCCAAATTATACTCACCGCACTACTTTACCTAAGATTTGCCTAAGAATAGAAGCTATTTTCCCATGGATATGGTACTAATATGTACTCCAAGGAGACTTCCTTTAATAAATAAGGAATTTACAACTCCTAAATATCGTCAGATGTGTAATAGTGCGTAGTTTGTATGTTTTTCAATATTAAAAAATTAAATTTATTATCGCTGCATTCATTTTTCATAATCCAAAAAATCCTCGGGTTGTGAAAGCATTTCACGGTAAGTGAAGAAAGACATGGGCAAAGCTAAGGACTTATATCAATAAATTTATTAAATACTGAGAATTCCAGTCAAATAAAACTAAATAGTTGCGCCAATAATACAGTGTATATAAATTAAAAAATAAAATCCGAATACTTTCTCCATCATGACTGGGGAAAACTCTCAATCAAACTGCCTTAAGCGTCCTCGGGTCTCATTAGTCACACGCGTGCAACAATATGGATTTGAAGAGCGTTTAAATCCGATGGTGGGAAGACAATATTGACCATAATGTATAGGACAAAAATAATATCTTTCCCTTTGCTGTTCAAAGTGTTAGTATATGCAGATATCAAACAGCTCAGGATACAAGGTGCGATTAGTTGTTTATCCCTAGTAGAGAATGCGAAATAGTTTTCAGGCTCTTTCCCTTAAAGCAATGTAAACTGTTCTCTGCGCCATTGATATTTTAGCAGAAGGCCTTATATTGACCGGCACCAACGAAAGTCAGTCAAATAAAAATCACAGTGGAGGTCACATTTCCGTTTGAGTTTAATTTGGTTTCCACTAGGGGGGAAAGGCGTGTGATTAGGCAATCTTAAATAACTCCAAACGCGACACGATCGGGAAGAAAACCTGAGAGGAGAAGAAATGGACGAAATTTCTGTTGATCGGGGACTATATAAATGTAAATACATGTTAAACTAATTGTTGAAGTTGACCTTGGGACGCTGCTCCTGTGGTTATTGATGCGTATGTTCAGAGGCGTACTTGTGAGGCCAACGTAGAAGGCCTGGCAGTGTTGACAGGTGAGGAGATAAATTACATTACTCGAGGAACAGGTTCCCTGAGAAAGTATCTAATAAGTTATATTTGTCACCGGGGTCGTGACAGTGCGGGAAAAAGTGTCGAGTGGACAGGTGAGGCAACGAGGCTCGCTGCAAGGATTTATTCCAACGAGAGGGGATTGGTCAACCTTTCTTCAAGTGATGTGTGTCAGATCTCGCGTATCAGGAGACTATTTTGGAGATTGGGAGGGCGACGATAGGAGAGCACGGGAGGTCTTCGTATAAAAGAAGAAGTTGAGGGGGAAGAGACGAAAATTGAGTGTGCTCACTTCGGAAGGTTTTTCAGTGGAGTATCTAGACCCGGATGAAAAGTGGTAGCAAAGATTTGTTCACTAGGGGAAAGATAATCGTCCTGTTGAGGCGTGGAGGGCAGTCTCCTTGAGGGTTCAACCACCCTGATGTGCATATATATGTGTGTGTGTGTAAATTGGGCCCAATAAACTTTCTGTGGAATATGAAATTTTGAACCTAAGACCAAAATTAGTGCATCCATCTCTTTTTACATTGTGTTGAAATTGAATAATTGTATTCTTTTGTGTGCGTGCACAGAAATTCTCTGTTTCCCTCTCTCAATAAGCTAAGAATCCAGAGTAGCGCTGAACAAACCGAGGTAAAAGAAAATATCAAACAACGCAAGTTAATCTCTTTGGGCAGCGTAGGGATCAATTTATAGAAAGGAGGAAGAAGATTATTTCAAGACTGTGACCGGGGAAATGTTACAATCTGATAACTCTAACTACAATGACGATATTCACCCAGTTAAAATAAGGAAAATTTCCCATTATCCCGAATTCCAGAGCAAGAACGACACCCCTCGGCCCTGTGAAATTTAACTGCCGTAGAGTTGACTTTCATAAAATCTGATGTAGCGAATTTAATTTTAATAACCTAACATTTTAACTTGTACTTTTTCTTTGATTTCACTCAGTCATGTCAATTTTTGGTAAAGTATGCTAAATAATAGTAAGCCATAATCGCATGTAGATCCATCACGCGATCCCAAAGAACCTTGGCAAAGAACCTTGCTAAAATGATCCTTACAGTTTTCAGGCATAGGATTCTGGCTATTTTAAATCTTCCCTCATAAATCCCTATCCTTGCACATCTGTTTTGCGTCCGTTGACCGGAAATTCATTGCTCTGCTAACACTCTCCGATTACAGGTTGTTACGTGGGGATATAGCCGGCCGTTGGGAGGGGCCGAGCCCACCAGAGTCCCTGACCCGTAACCCTTCCTCGACCCTCACAGTCCTCTTAACCCTTAGGCCTTTCCAAAGTGGGCCTCACGTTCAAAAATTAACCATTCGCAGTACGATTCAAGCACCAGCGGCTGATACCTACAAATCAATGTGCTCATCGTACTCGTGAGAATAAGGTGCGTACGTCTTTTTGTCGATAATTCACCTCTATCTCAAATTGTTTTGGGTGCATTGCAGAGTAATAGGCGGGGGTAATAGGTCTCGTGCAAATTTTACGAGAAATACCGCAATGAACACACACACAGGGGACGTACAGTCAATGAATAAAGGATCCAAAGCTACCCGCAACTCGCTCAAACTTCCCGCACCCACCCCCATTTCCCTGCAACCTTGCCATTTCTTCGGCCGCCAAATATGGGATTACTGCCATTATTAATGAGATCGTTATATACCATTGCGCGACCTCGATATAAAGACTGCCGATTTGTCATTTAACCCACTTTCCCATTCATAAGACTCCTTATATTCATCCCCTTGGGCCTCTTTCACCTCACTCACCCACGGTCAACCCTCCACTCACAAACCGTTCACTATTTTTCCGATATTGTTCTCGCCATTCGACTCTCATCCATTCCATCGACATGGCCAAACCAACGAAGCCCATTCTTAACACACGTGTCCTTTCCTGGAACATTCTATCATGACCCACTCATTCCCATCCCTCGTGCGTTGGTTGCAAACATTTCTCAGACACCCCATTTCCACTGCACTTAGTCGGGAGGAAGGGAAGTTGAGAGAGGAATACTCGTGCATGCTTCGATTTACGCGTACCTAGGCAAACGCAAGTTCCCTGATCAGCTCCACGTACTACCTTAACCTTTCCTTCCTGTTCGGTCGTCAATGACTCTCTTTATCTATCCCTCCATCTGCCGCAATTTTGCGTCCATGGGCAATCCCACTCGCCGACACGGAAAGTAATAGTCTCTTAGATTTGAATTAAACAACATTAATTGTGTATAATTTAACATTCGTGGAATTTTTCCCTGTCTGGACTGAATTTCAAACTTAAGAAATGCTGGATTAGGACAAACTTTTATGCCCTGTAAGAAATGCAAAAAAGTTGTTTCACTAGTAAAGAAACAATAATTTGGCTATTTTTCAATCGTCTTGCCTATGTTCGAAAACTTCTCTTTTTTGTAATGATTTCGAAAGTCTTCAGAATCGATCTACTCAAGAATTTTACCACGAATACGGCTCTTTCCTGTCTAAGAGAAAATGAATCAACTCATGTCTGCCCTGGTAATTGCCTAAGCATTTGTATAGGGAATGAGTTTCTAGTTAAGTAAACTTAATTATAAAGTGGATTTTGAAGGAATTTTCTTGTTAATTTGGCACAGAAGTGAGTTAGTCTAGCGCTAAATAACAATATTTTTATAAATGCATAAATAAATAAACTCTCATTATCAAACTCTCATACTCATAAATTATATTGGTAATATTCAAACAAATGAACTATGGACCCAGCCAGTGAGTCTTATAAGTGAAAACTTGCATTATAATGCGGAAATGCTCTTGAAAAAACAATCTCTTAATATAGCATTAAGATACGATAACATAAAACAAAAGCACATGTAATATAGAAAGATGAAAATCAAGAAAAGCGAAAATATGACATACATCAAGCCCTCGAAAGTGCGGTCTTCAAAAGGTCGGTAGATATCCCTGAATATATAGCTAAGGTTAACAGCTGGCAAGCGTGTCGAAGGGCTCGGTGTTATGAAACAATTCGATGACATCGCATAGGAAAGACGCTCAATAATTTCATTTTTGCGAAAAAAAATTTAATTCAGTTTATTTATCGATAAAGGAAAAAAGATTTAAAATTTACATATGCAACGCATTTTCTTCCAATTGCACCTAGCATCAAACCTTAAGCTAAATTATTCCATATTTCAATGAGAGAATGAAATATTTTCTATAAGACGAATTTTCGTATCCCCATCCAATTCCATTGAAAAACCGAATTTCTGCCTGGGTTAGAACTCAGGACAATGCCTCGGAGTATCGGCTTTTTCCTTGACCCAGCGAGCTGTCAAAAATTTTGTCACAGTATACTGACAAAACGTTTGTCCCCATGAGTAAGTCAGTCGGTCAGTAAACCACCAGTTGCGTTGTGCACTGATGAAACTTTAACATTTAGCTGCGGTTGCATGTCGGGGAAGGACGGATGCGGCCCGAGAGAAAAAAATCCACATTCAAAGGTATAGTAAATCTGTGGAAGTAATCCAGAGTCATTCTCTCCTGCCGACTCAAAACAGGCAGATTTCAGCCACAAAGACACGTTTGTTCATTTGGTTTTAAAAACACCCTCCTTTCTCCGACAAATGCGTCAGCTGTTGAAAACCAAAATTAAAATAAATATATTCAGGTCACTCCACCAATGTATTTTTAATTTACTCTATTTTTATATGGCCGACTCTACAGCCATTTCAATACAATTACCACATTTTCACTTCACTTATTGCAGTAATTACCTAATAAAAGTAAATAAAGAAGAATGGATGTAAAAGTAAAAGAGAGTTGCTACTTCACTCTGGTTAGGCCACACCTCGGATACGCCGTGAGAATTTTGGACCGTGGTCATAAAGATTTAACCAAAAGAATTGATAAAATACAAAGAAAAGCAGCACGCTTCGTTAAAAATTGCTACGACCCAACATATGGTGTCTCACAGCTTTTAGAGGCATTAAGGTGGGAGCCCCTAGAGACATGGAGGCTACACGCTAGGCTTATCTTGGTTGATAAATTCAGAACTGGTGTGTTTCACAGCGACACAGAGAATATTATCATGATGCCTCACCACATCTCTGGGTCTGACAGCAGCGATAAAATAAGAGCAGGATGGGGCATAAATGACACGATACAGCGCATATCGCCGCCTAGCTCGATCAGCGCCCATTTGCTGTATTTGCACTAAACTTCCTTTCGAAGCCATTATGACCCCGCTGTGAGGTCACGAAAGGTCAAGGTTGGTCATATGTGCTTCTAACGGTACACATTACGACTGGAGACTCCAAGTACATCGAGCTTTCCGTTTTGGTGGCGATATTTCGGAGCGCGGTCAACTTTTACTCTATTTTAGTCGTTTTTCTCAAATTTTTTCTCAAGGGCCGTGGTCGACCAGTAAATATTATCCTACAGAGCCCAGATTTGGTGTGCGAAGTTACTTTATAGATGGTAACGCAGTGGTAAATTACTTATTCGACTCCCAGATACTTTTGGTATTTTGGAACACCCTAACGAGAGGGTGTATACCGTGTATACCAAGTGTTAAGGTGGCTGAAGCGGAAACAATGGGTCACTGAGAGCACCATTTTATAATATTACTAGCGGACCCGACAGACGTTGTCCTCCCCAAACGTTGGCTTGCCTGCTACTAGCGGGTAAAGCAAACGTTTTATCGATGTCCGAATTTTCGATAAACTATATACTAATTGACGTTTGACATTGCGTATGACATTTCAATCTTTTCGTTTCGTCAAAACAACGCCAAGCTACGACGCAAGTGCGACGACTTGCGCATGTATTGATGCGTACGTCAAATAACACAGAATTCGACATCAGCGCCACCTATGGTACACAAACATAACTAAAAATTATTCTCAGATAGTCAATTATTCATGAACTTGTCAGAAGGTTTTAGCGGTCAATTGTTCATGAAATTATGATTTTTTCATTTTAAAAATATTGGGGGGTAGTGGTATCTGATATGCGAAAATCTTTAAAAAATTAAAAATGATTTCGTAAAAAAATTGCCTATAACCAAATCGCAGCGCCACTTACCGGGTCCAATTGTGATTCTAAACCACCCGGGGACTTACTGTAGCAAACAAAAAATTTCATCAAAATCGGTTCAGCCGTTTAGGAGTTCAGTGACATTCGCACGTACAGAAGAATTATGTATATAAAGAAGATAAAGTAGTCGAAAAAATTCCAGGGCCATATACTATTAAGTGCATCTGCAGATGTTAAGGAAATTATGAAAATAATCTATTTCAACATTTTTTCCTTAGTTAAAGCGTGTTACGGTCTGTTTTCGACGCGTTTTTAGAAATTCGGTCGAAATTGTTTTAAAGCAAGTTATATTAGAACATTGGATTAGGCGCGACAATCTGGTATTTGATAGCAACAATTGTGATGATGGGAAATTATTCCGCTCTCGGCTTGAGCGAGATTATTCCATAGTCATTATACTGATCATATTCGAATTCATATTTTATTTATTTCAGCATTAGTAAGAAGCATAAGGTAAATATTTTTACACCAACTTCGCAAAAATATCGCTCTATGTGACTGGAAATCCAAGCAATTTACTGAAATTGCACGCATAATTCCGTAATTAGTATCATTTTTTTCATGCCGTATGGGAAAAAACCCTTACATTGGGAAGTTTTTTTGGATATTAGCAAACATTTCTGCGGTAACTGATTTTTTAATTTAAAATACATACAATATACACGCTGTCACATTTTTGACGATATTTAAGACTTAGGAATTCCTCGTGTATAAAACACAGTCACTCTTGGTGTGCACACCCGCGACTTATCCTACGCAAAATCGTTTCCGTTTTTCGGCGAATGACTCGAAAAGGAATGCTGTAAGTGGCTGCTACTTCGGTATCTTCGGAAAGGTAGGATATTTTTATTTAAAATGAAACGATATTAATCGTGCGAAATTCCACAGAGAAAATAATCCTCCGCCTTGACCGGGATTCGAACCCGGATCCATCGATTTCCGGCCGAGTGCTTTAGCCAGTCAAGCTATCCAAGCGTCCTATTCTCCTGTGGAGCCAACGGAGAAGAGGACGCCTCGATAGTTTAACTGGCTAAAGCATTCGGCCGGAAATCGAGGGATCCGGGTTCGAATCCCGGTCAAGGCGGATGCTTATTTTTCTGTGAAAATTCACACAATTGTGCATTGCGAGTGACTCCGTAAAGGTGGAATTCCGTGGCTAGTCTCGGATAGCTTAAAATATGTGAAATTAATCGTATTCAATGAGAAATGTCGTCCCGCTATCCCGCACTATCTTGAGCCCCGGCCTCTCCGCTCCTTCCTCCAGCGAGCTCCAAGAGGCGACTGACTGAATCCCCCCCCACTGGAGCTCTGTCGATCATGAGTGATTCGTTCATGTTGAACGATTCATTGGCATGAATCAAATGAATAGAATCACGTTATCCATTCAAATCGTTCATAATGAATCAAATCAAGCTGTTCTCGTTCATAGGTCGAGTGGAGTGGATTGTGAAGAATCACACGAGTCATGAGTGATCGAGAAAAACTTGATTTGGTTCAAATTGAACTTAAACTTTGGAACAAATTGAACGCTATTCATGAATGGAGAGCAACGTGATTGAGACAAACCACATTCCAAGAATTCCATAGTCTTTTGGTCACAAGGAATTTACTGATACAGACTGAGGAATAATTTTATAGAGGCGATCACATAAAGTTGACTAATTATAACACCGAACACAACCATAAGATTCTTAATATATAATCTCCAGTCACCGTGGCAGGCGTTTCGGCTCTCGCCGCAAGGAATACAACCTCCGTCCCCAGGCCTGCAAGCTTTCCGCTTATACCTAGGGACTTGGAAGAGGGGGAAGGAAGGGATTAGGATGGGGAAGGTTAGCAAAACCGCAGCCCCTTCGAGGCCGACACCAATGAGGCGGATAAAGGTCAAAAGGACCTCTATGGGGCCTCCGCCTCCCCGAAGTGCTCGTATTAGTTTGGTTCCCCCAAACAACTGAGACGAGTAACCGTCGGCTCCGCTTTCGCAGAAGCCTACCGCACATCTCTGCGAACCGAGAGAGCCCGTTACCCAAATATTTGGGATGAGGTGTCCCTCTGATTCGCTTTTTGGGTTGCCGCCGTGCGGTCTGCCGACTTACGTCATTGGAGTGAGGATCACCGGACCCATGGAGGGTCAAAACGGACCAATTTTGGTCAAATGTGTGAGTGCAACCCACTCCTCAATAGGTCCCGACAACCCATAGTCACCGTGGCAGTATGGATGAGTTTTTAGGCTCCCAACTCCAGGCATCATGATTTAAGCTGTTCTAAGGATAGGCACTTTCAGGTTCCTCAAGTCCCCCAATATTTCGACGATAAAACTAAACTAATCTGAATAACAGATTTCATATCACGCAATATCTCCGTGAAGGCAGCTTCCCAACGGTACGAAATGGTTGGATTTGATTCTTCACCTTAGTTTGGTTCCTCACTGATATTTTCTTCTTCTTCTTCGTGGTGAAATCATTCATCGTCATTAAAATCACTCATCGCAGTCATTTGGCTCTTCCATGGTTATATTCGTTCATTATGAATGATTTTAAAGAACGAGTCATTGACATGAATCGAATCGCGTGAATCGAATCTTCGAAATGAACCGAAATTCCCACCTCTGCCTCCCCCCCACCCACTTCCTCCCATCCCCTTTTCCCTCTTCCCTCCCCCGCCACATCGATCGAGAGGGGGAGGCGCCCCCCACCCGCTTGTGCCGCTAGATAGGCGAGGGAGGGGTGGGGACGGGAGGGGTTGGAGAATGAGCACGTGGTTCAAGGCGTGCTAACCTCTCTCTCTCTCTCTCTCGGGGCAACGTGGACGCAGAGGAGGGGGACGGAGAATGAGAGATAGACAGATAGGTATTTACTTAATCAATGTACAAAAGGACTCGCAGTCCTACGTGAGTACAATACAAACATTGGAATGTGTAAAAAAATAAAGTAAGTTCAGTTCCGTCAGCAAATAAGAAAAATTAGTCAAGAATTAATTGCACCATAAATGAAAACAGAAAAATAATGTAAAAAAAAATTAACAACATAATCAACAGGAATCGAGAGACATAAAATATTTTCGAGCATGGTGTTGGAAGGTTTTGACAGAGATGCAGTTAGTGACTGTGGATGGTAACCTGTTCCACACAATGACAGAAAATATCCAGAAAGCACCTCTTTCTTTATCGGTTCGGTGTTGAGGGACTCTTAGCATATCTGGATTCCTAGGAGGGCGACTGTGAATGGTGTAAACAAAAGAAAGCTTATTGTACAGATAGGAAGGTGTCTTAGTATACATAATCTTTTTTAAGAGTAATACAGCCTGATAATCACGTCTGGGGTTGATTTTCATCCAGTTGAAGGAAGCAAGGTGTCCAGAAATGTGGAAATGTGGTCGAGGACAAATCGAGCGCGGGCATTTTGGAGGCGCTGGATACGATTTACACAAAAAACTAACATGCCATCATTGACCAAAGCCCCATAATCAATGATAGGAAAAACGAGACTCTCAATCAGATGTTTTCTGACATTAATTGGTAACAAATGTTTATGAGAGAGAGAGAGAAAAATAGTGCGCCCACATCACAGAGATCGTCTTTTTGTATCGCTCGCGTTTGTTTGCGCAACCCGTCGGCCGGTGTGCTTTATGACAGGATGGGGGAGGTTGGGGGGGGGGACGCGGGGCTTCTGGGAGCGTCAGAGGGGGGTGGAGTGGAGGACGCTGGGGAGGGGACATGTGCAGGCGGGGAAGAGGTGAGAATATTCGCGCCGCCTGCTCTCTGCTCTCTTCTCAGGAGATAAAGACGCATCACCTCGCGGGCACTCACCCACGAAAAGGGGACGTGGTGGGAGAGAGTGGGAGGGAGTGGGGGGGGGGGTGGTTTCTAGGGGCTTTCTGCGCTCCCCCACGGATTCTACAATTCCTTCCTCAGGAGCCAAATTCTCAAGAAGTTTTTTGCTTGCCGGACGATTCTGTTGGCCCGTATGTCCCCGGAATCCCGATCGGCTGCTGAGCCTGTCATCAGGTTTTCCAGGGACCGGACCAACAGAACTTGACATACATCCATGCCCTGGGTGGTGAAAAACCCACCCAGGCGGGACTCGAACCAGCGACCCTCGGTTTAGCCCGAGGATTTACCCCGCCGGCCCCGGTGGCGGCGGGGTAATATATAATGTGCGCTAGAGCGGAACAACTGCTCTCTTTTCTACAATTGTATCTTATTTTAATCTTTTAAAATAATTCTTGCATTGCTTATGCCAATGTATGAGCAACATAAAATCAAAACACAAAATCTTCAAATATAGTAAAATATTTTGGAATTACCTTAACTTCTAATATATCGTGAGGAACACACATACTGAACATATATGGTGCAGCATTAAAGAAACTAGGTTTTGTTAAGCATATAATAGGAAGGTCCTCGGATGGAAAAGTCAAGGAGAGATGCTACTTCGCTCTGTTAAGGCCACACCTCGAATAGGCCGCGAGCATTTGGGACCCTGGTCAAATAGATTAAACAAAAAAAATTAATAAAATACAAATGAAAGCAGCACGCTTCGTCAAAGACTGCTACGAGCGTACATATAGTGTCTCACAACCTTTAGAGAGATTAAGGTGGGAGCCCCTAGAGACTCGGAGGCTGCACGCTAGGCTTAGGCTGCTGGAGATATTCAGAACTGATATTTTTCAGAGCGACACAGAGAATATTATCATGACTCCTCACTACACTTATAGGTCTGCCAGATGCGACAAAATAAGAGAGATACACTGCCAAACAGGTACAAAAACTCGTTCTTTCCGCGCACAATAAGCGACCACAATAAAAACTGAGCTCCTCTAAATACACTCCCATAGGACATGTCACCAGTTCACCTCCAAATATTTTACATCTTTACACGGCTGGTGACCTAGCACCCCCTCCCACACGCCCATGCGGCGGCTCGCGGGGTATTATGTAGATGTAGATGAATTTCAGGTAAATATACCGAAAAACGCACTACTGCTAACAATATGAGGTTTTTTATCTTTGAAACGTATGGAGCCTGATTGCAACTACCGATCGCGTATTCAATAAATTTGTAATTATTCCACAGAATTTATTTATAATTGAACCTTTTACCTTGTAATTGAAACCCTTTTCCTTCATAGTAATTACTATGTTCTTCTCACATTCGTGACAGTGACTCGTTCAAAACACTGTAAGGGTAGGTTCTTTAGTTCAGTCATCTCTCCCCCTGGTGATAATTCTGGATGTGCGCCTGGCTTCTCCATAAATAATCCTTCGTATTTTCTTCATCCTTCCATTCTTTCAGAAGAGATGATAATATACACACTGGAAATTTAATGAATGAAGTGTGTCAGTTGCTCAATCACCATCACTAGTCATCCAATCCTATGAATGATAAGATGATTGCAGCCTTCCATTTTATGCGATCCCACTGCTGACCCAGCATAATGGAGAGCATTCTTTACGACTTCATTTGAAATAGATAGATGCCGACGAATTATTATTTTGAATACGCAAAAAAATCAAAAATTGTGAGCATATGGAATGTAAATGTCACTTGAAAAGGAAGAAGCTGGAAAGACAGCGAAACAATGTATTTTTCACTTAGGATAATACTTGAATATTCCAAACGAAGAATTCATCCATCATTAAATGAGACCGCAGCAACTCATTACATAAAAACACTATGTAGAGCAGGCTTTAATTTAACAAAGAATGGGCGATAAAGCATGAAAACAGAGTAATGGAGATACTGAAAGCAATCAACATTTTGTGTAATCGAAGAACTACGCATAAAAGGGAAGGAGAGGAACACCAATAAAGATATTCTTCGAAGAGCAGAAGATATAAGATTTTTTAACGAAAACGGCAAAAGCAATATTCACATTAAGTAGCAACATATGTACGCAAGAGTCCAATGAAAACTTCAATCGAAGGAAAACCAAAAGACAATAATCACTGTGGATGATGATTGAGGATGGAAATACATAGGGGAATCATGAGGGACATTTTTATAGGTCAAGAAAAATTTTAACCGAATGGCGAATGGAGTGGGAGAGCAATCGGAAAAAATCTCCTGACGGCTGATGACGATTACGAAGAATCGATATTTATCAACGATTCATCTACGAACTGCCCTTAGAGCCGCCACGGGGGTATGTGGCAGGGAGTGTTAGGAGACCAGCCACGAAAGGAGAAAAGGTGGTGAGGAAAGGACAGTGACGACGTTAACGAAGTATCTCACTTTAGTATCGCGGCTTTGTAATTATCATTAATGGCTGATACCCCGAGGGAATTTTTGTAAATATCAATCAGTTCGGCAGTGTATCTATCTTATTTTGTCGCTTTTATCATTGCAGATATACAGCGCATGGTCAAAATTATGTCCTCCCGAGTCGCACTGAAATTCGCCAAATTAAAATGTTGCGAGTGATCTAGTCGTGGTGTGTAGCCTAATTGTCTCTTACTGCTCCAAGCCCAGTTCTTCCATTAGCTGCGTTTGACACTTTCTGCTCTCTCGTCGCAGGGTTCAACGAATCGTACGGCTTGCCTCGGCCTATTTTTATAATTCGTGCATTAAAACTTTCTGAGCCGAGTTCCAAATGCTCGCGGCGGTTTCGATGGGTCGCCTAATAAAAATAGCACCTCTCTGTAAGTAACTTTTTCCCTAGGGAAGCTATCCATCATTTGCTTCACAAATCCTAGTCTCAATTATTCAGCACGCAAAGGCCTCGTGCGTGTTTCCTTCATCATAGATCTGAATCAACGCATGCATCATCAAAAAGATTGGGCGGCAGCGTTAGGAACTGAATTACAAGCAACTAATTCATCCCATCACCTTCAAAACTTTTGGTTGCCGGCATCGCCAATCAGGGGGGGAAGGATGAAAGCAATCACTTCGCCATCAGAGGAGTCGTTTTGGGAGTGGAGGGGGCTAAGGGAGAGGGGGGGGACACGGCACATCGAGAATAAATCATGGAGCTACTGAAACATGTGATCCGCATTCGCTATTTATCATTTACAGGTCCACAAGATTGATTTCGACCTCTCAGGAGCGTACACACACAGCCTCGCTTGGCTCCTCGATTAATATTACAACGGAATGCTCATTTACTGAAATTCGTTACTTATCTAATGATTGTAAATTATTAGCAATTACTTTCAAACGGGGACAAATGAAATTATAGCCAAAAATAAACGAAAACTCTGATTTACATTAAGTAATAGCGTAAATATACGCAGTAAAGGGCTTAAAAAAGGATTCGATGGTCAAAGTGCTCCGTGTTGGCTGATGCGGCGGTAAAAGTTCGCGGAGAACAAAGCGGTTGTCATCAACAGCTTCACTATCGCATGCCATTTGCATGATATTGCATTGATATTTGTTATAAAATTTTTATGGGAATTAGGGTGGGAATCTCTGTCCGATCGAAGGGAAAAATATAGGTTAAATCTTTTCGGAAGTTTGATGTAGACTATTTCTTGCTAGACGTTCAAATATTTTTCTAGAGCCAAACTATTATGGTAAGAACGATCACGGGAATAAGATAAAGGAAATGAGACGGCAAAACCGATAGATTTAAGATTTCATCTTTGCCACATACAATAAGGGACCATAATAGTTGTGATTGGTCAGTTGTATGATACTGGCTTGGTGAAATAGGTTTTTCAGTGGTGCTAAATATCTTAACATGATTATTCGCTACTAGCCTCGCATGTGATGTCCAGCATGCTCTTGAATGATTTAGTACCTTGGAGTGTTATTTACCTGTCGCATTATTAATACTAGCCAGTAGTTGTATCTTTAGTAGTGTATTGCATGGTAGCATATTGTTTTACATATCACTCTCCTGGTTTCTGGTCTGACTGCGCACTGATGTCCTGACTGCTTTTGCCCTGCGCCTGGCATCTGGGAAACGTGCGCGGTTCTGATTTGAACTGGGATGAGTGCTGCATGCCTGGTGTGGAATCACCCCGTGCCACACACCCTAGTGGTGGCTTGCACGGTATTTCGTAGATGTAGATATTTTGCCGAAAGTGTTTTCAGATATAGTGAGCCGAAAACCATCCTACCACTACGGCCTCAGAGTCTCAAAGTGACTTCAGATTAAACCACGAGCAGTGTAACAACGACGGAGGTCCCCATAGCACTCATGCGCAGGGTCCAACGCGAGGGAGAGCACACATTGATAATTAATTGAACGCCTCCTTTCAAGTGAAAGTCTTTGTCGTAATGGGGTCCTTCGATGGGCAAGGGTCACGGGTTTCCCCGTTAGGGAAGTCCCTTTCCCCCCTCCCAAATGTTCATAAAAATGGCCAGTGAAAGAGGTAAGTGTCCAAGCGCATGCAGAAATCACTCGAATGTTGGAGAGAAAGACGATTAAATTTGCAGAAATTATAGAAAACGTAGAATAAAGTTCAACACTTGGTTCCTGCTACAATATAAAAATATTCATTTGAAATATCCAGAGGAAATCCACTCTCGCGATGGATATGGGAGTTGATAAATCATAAAGAGATGAGCACTTAGAAAATGTTTACCATTGACAAAATGAAGATATTTTTATCCTCATCTGGAATGGTTGTTGTCTTTGAATACTCACATTGGTAAGGGGAAATTGCTGAAAACCTCGCAAACAAATTGTTGCAATTACAAATAGTCCTCGGTAGAAAGGAACTGTTTGCTCTGTCCGAGGCAGAAAATGTTAGCTCTTTTCATGGCTTTTTCTCACTTAGTGTCGATCCATGGCGGCCCTCATAGTTTGGCTCCTACAGCTGATCACTTACTGTGGA
This sequence comes from Ceriagrion tenellum, assembly GCA_963169105.1. Classification (NCBI taxonomy): domain Eukaryota; kingdom Metazoa; phylum Arthropoda; class Insecta; order Odonata; family Coenagrionidae; genus Ceriagrion; species Ceriagrion tenellum. The sequence continues at coordinate 21,007,293 of OY720636.1, forward strand.
ACGTGCCTCAATATCAAGGGACAATTTATAAAAGGGAATCAAATCGTTCTTCCTTCTGAGAGCCCTATCACTCTCCGACCCAATTTCTTATACATTACAGTCCTCCATTAAACAATACCACGCCTATTTGTTAACATATCGGGCGTCTTACCACAGAAGAACCCCATTTAGGATATCTTCCAGCGGTTTCATGATATTAATAACTAGCAAAATTAAAGCCGATCAAATGTTAGGACTACCGATAACTATGGTTTGGCAAACAAGTCAAAACCAAGGGATCACGGATAATAAAGTAAATATTATGTCAAGAGGTTGGAGAACCCTTGCGCTTCTTTCTGGACCCACATCGGACCTTTGAGAGCCTCCTATCTGTACGTAATTTTACCCTCAACCTGTTGGAAGTGGAATCCTCGGAGATAAGTTAGTAAAGCGCGTGTCTCAATTTTCCGTTGTTGATGGAGGCATTCTTGGAGACAGGAAGGGATGAGCGATTCAAAACGCTTATAAAATCCTGTGAATGGCGCTACCAAAATATTTAATTTCGAAGTTAGCCGGCTCAACGGGAATAAAAAGTTGAGACGTCGTGTCTCAGGAAATTCTCTTCAGAATCTGCAAGCAATTGAATGCCATTTCAATCCTTTGACGTCCAACTCCTGCGTATTTCCTTCCACGAGAAAAGACGCAAGAGTGGGACTCGCAGGTGCTCGCGAGGGTGGATTCCCGAGATTCTTTCCGAAAAGTTTCCCGAGGGTTTTCAATGAGGCTCAATGGAAGCTTTGTAAAGAAATACTCGAAGCAAACTAGTATCTGAATAGCAACAAAAGATTTGAATAGCATATCTTCTTGGGCAAGAACAGAAGAAGTATCTCGCAGTAATCTCTGTCAGGTTTTCTTCATCACATCTTTGCTCCAGGCTTCAGGGCCAACCCTCTCTGGAGCCGCCACTCCCCTGGACTGGCTCTGCTCATTACCCTCCTGCCGAATTCCTAATCTTCACGTTCATCTATATATAGCCCTGTGAACCACTTCAAGTAGTGAGTTAACACCTATGTACATTACACTACACCCTATTACGATTCATATGCCTACGACCACTAATCGTTGGCAACATCCTACTAAGGTTCATTCCTCGTTAAGATAGGAGGTGTCGCTAACAGGCAAACGCCAATATTCAATATGGGCAGTGAATTTCCTCCCTGCTCACTTTTCGTCACAATACGTTTATAGGTCGTTTCTGGAGGCGACCGGCATTAGGTCGTCTCCCCTTTTTGAGGACATATGGTGTCGTCAGGCAAGGGAATGATCGTTTAGGGAATGAATGACGGGTGAAAGAAACGTGACATCGACATAAATTAGCCTGAGCTCGACGAATGGCGTCCACGGGAGCATATATTTACTGTCTCACCCGAAGGACCGAGTACTACGCTCAAACTGCTCTCCACAACACGCCCATGTTGGGATCGGGATATGACTAAAAAAATCTTCCCCACTACAGGGACTCGAACCTGGGCCCTCAGGGTTGGAAGCCAGAACTCATCCCATCGCACCGACCTCATCTATCCTCTCGTCAATGCCAACAACAAGTTTCCCTTCCAGTCGACGTCAAGACCAAGCGTCCGATTGAGTAGATCGCCTGCCACGGGGCCATTACACCTCCACGGCAATACGCCTTCACTCCCACAGAGTCCTCTAGATTTCCGATAATACACTACAGAGTAACCCTATGAGGGAGTAGCGTAGAGAACGGCCATACAGAGGACTCTGCACTTCCGAGCTGAGCAGCGCCAGAGCGGCCGTGAATCGAGTCGTCGACGACGCTCATCGATGCTTCTTTATTCGCGGTAGCGGACGTCATCTCCATTCCCTCCGCTCCCAGCTGTCCCACGCAAGTCGTTTGATGTCCGATTGATTATCGAAACGTGCTGCTGTAACGTTAACAGCCGCACGGACAGGGGATGTGGGGTTCCAACCCACGTTATGGACGCACCGGCCGAACTCAGGCCATGTTCTGATCCACGCTGAGGTGCATTAGGCGTACTAAATTTTCAGCACATTCAGGAAGTGACGTAACAATCTCAACCTCTGGACCAAATTGACGTTTACTAAACGTCTAGTATGGGCTGTAGTAAGAGAAAAGGCCAACTAACCGGCTGTACCAGTATTACTAATCCATCATGGCGTCATCGCGAAACAGCACTCAACATTTTAGTTACGTTTAAAATCAACTTAAAGTGAATTTTTCAATTGTTTTGAGTAAATACCATGCACTTTTAAGTTACTAATATCACATTGAAAATTGTGAGTCACGTGCTACCAGGTTAGCTCACACTGTATCAGGAATTGGATTAGTTGAGAGCGATTTTTTAATTGCCTTACCATTGTAATAGCGATTCAGCCTTGCTTAAACGTATTTGATAGTAGTTTTCATTGTCTGCGGCCTTATTTGTTATAAATTTCAGTTTTCCTGCTTACCTTCGTCGACAACGTAAATGAACGCTTACCGATATGTGATATGTCTGGACTGTTAGAAGAATTACGATGGGAATCGCTATCACAGCGTAAATTAAATTATAGGCTTAACCTCCTAACTAAATTTCAGGAAAATCATTTCTCTGACGAAGTAAAAAACATACAATGAACCCCCTCGTACTACGGCTACGGCAGATTAGATCGCGCCAATAAAAAGAGAGAGATTGACTGTAGAACCGATAGGTATAAAATGTCATTTTTTCCGAGTACCATAACAGCTGTGATCGTCGTCATGAATAGTGCAAATAGTGACATAAGCTAGACTGTAGATCTTTTTCTTTATATTCTCTACGTTATTATTTATGCATGATGTAAATATTGATGTTCTTATTTATGCATGATATTTTGAATCTGTAGTAGTAGTCTTTGTATCCCTTGCATGTTGGAACGATTGACGATAGAATGTTTCCTGGATGGTAGATTTTTTATTGGCGCGTTGCATGTGTGGTACGCTGGTTTCAATGTAATTTCGGTGTTCTACCGTATCATTCATGCATGCCTGGTGTGGAAACACCCCCTGCCACACACCCCTTGGGTGGCTTGCAAGGTAAGACGTAGATGTAGATGTTTTGTTTTTTCTTCGACAGCAACAAGAACCGCATCCAAGTACGGACGCTAGCTGTCCGTTCAAATTCGTTAGTACACCCCTAACATAACTAACTCATAGTATATACATGACACGTACTTAGGATGTACTTGTATTGAAACACGACCATTTTTCCAGACATCAGTAAGTGACGTCACAGATTCAAACGTTGGACCAACTTAACGAACATGAAAAGGTTGGCGCGGGGTATTAAGAGAAAAGGCTTCCTAGGCGGCAGTACTAGTACTAATCCACCCAAGGTCGTTCGATATCGTTTGTATTCTTCCTTCGATACAGGTCTTCGCAACCATTTTCACCACTTTTCCGCCATTAATGTACTCACTCAGCCCTTACTGTCATGGCGCATCCAAGGAAGTCAACGAAAATACGCCGCAATTCCTCATTTCGAATATAAAAGAACTCCAAATGAACAAAACGATAAAAAACTAAGGTATGCTTGTGAAGAATACACTAAAATAAGCAGAGTAATGGCGGACTTGCTTTCGATGCGAAGACCTATAATATTGCAGGAAGAATACAATGGATATTGAAGGACCTTGTAATCCACCATGGCTGCCCGCTGTGGCCTGCCGGTTGCATGCTTCATGAGTGGTAATTTGAATTCATCTCAATTCACCCGCCGTAACTAAATGTATAATCTCTTATAAAGTTCTTGCGTAAATTGATAAACTTTCCTTCGCTGGTAAAATTTCATTTCCTAGAGTTTTCAAACGTCAAGATGGCGACTGCCGTCACTTATTTGTTGGATGTATCTTTTGACCACATGCACGTACAAGCACTAGGTGCCTGTTTCACTGCGTAATTATGGCCCAGGCTGGTACTGAACGTCATCATCGGTCGTCCAATCCTATGATGAAACTTGTGGCGTTCAAAACTCAATCTCTTACTATAGTGAACTGTATCTTTGATCTCTAACAGGTACGAGAATAACGACAGTTTGGTAGCCCCACCGATCCAAAATCGCCACTCACCTTGCCGACGGGGCTCATCTTCTCCATAGGACTTTCCGGCCGCTTCAACCATTCTCCAAGACGACACACGATGAACTCTTTCGTTCAACTGCACAACACACAAACCACATGCAAACACCAGCGCGCCACACGGCGGCGCGAACAAAACAAAAAAGGTGAGCGGCGATTCCGCTCCCGGCAAGGCTCCCGACCATTCAACGTACTGGCGCGAACAGGTTGACAGCAGCCTTATACCTTTCCATATAAAATTCTACCTCCCTTACTCCCTGGTCATGACTCTTCCTATGTACTTTCCTCCTTATTTGGTCCAAGTATTTATCCCTTGGCCTTCCTCTTGGGATTTTTCCTTATATTTTTCCATCATTTTTATTCTTCATAAACGCATTGCACCTCAGGGTGAGCCCAATACATCTGATTCTTATTTTCTGTTTGCAGTTCTATTTGATCCTTTCCCCTTCTACTCTTCTGCGTTTTTCTTCACTTCATATTTTACCTGGTCATTTGATCTGCAGCTGAATGTATTGCATGGTATATACGAGGGTAGGCTGAAAAGTAATGCACGCATGCTTGTAGAAGGCGGACGAAATAAGCTACAGAAGCGCGCCTGGTGGCATTCGTAAGTAACATTCCTCCTTTACATGCATGCGCAGTTTGAAGTCCTTGCGTCTATCCAGGGTATTTTGAGCAGCGTAAATATGGAGACATGTTCTAGCGCTATGTCAACGAGAGTTAAACAGCGTGCTGTTATCGAATTTTTAACTGCTGAAAAAATGACTCCTACTGAAATTCATCGTCGTTTAAAGGGTGTTATTGGTAACGATGCTGTCGATAGGTCTACTGTCAATCGATGGGTAATAAAATTTCGTCGTTGCGAGCCTGGAAAACCTAAAAAAATTCAAAACACAACCATCCGCAAAAAAATTCTTTTGACTGTGTTTTGGGATGGTCATCGAGTTTATGTGACCGATTATCTGGATCGAGGCGCAACGGTAAATTCTTCTCAGTACATAGAGACTCTAAAACAACCCCGACGTCGAGTTTGTCGTGTTAGAGGAAGCCTGGAGCCAATAATCTTGCAACATGACAACGCTCGTCCACACACCTTGAGCACACCTGAAGAGGCAATGAGAGAGCTGAAGTTTGAACCGATTCCACACCCTACTTATTCCCCCGATCTTGCGCCTTGCGATTTTTATTTTTTTCCTCTACTCAAGAGAGACCTCAAGGGTAATCATTACACCTCGGACGATGAGGTGAATGCAGCTATTAAGTGCAGGATTCGAGAAAAGTCGGAAGAATTTTTCAGTGACGGAATGAAAAAACTTTTTACACGTTGGGAGAAATGTGTTAGTCTTAACGGTGACTATGTTGAAAACTAAATAAATGATTTTAAAGCTTAAGAATTGTACTTTAATTTACTTTTGCCCGATCTCGCCATTTCTTTTCGTTCGCGTTCTACAAGCATGTGTGCATTACTATTCAGTCTATCATCGTACTATGGGGATACACTTCATTGGAAACTCAGCCACTGTCCGAGGAATGGAGCATCACACCACACCCGCCCATTCCCGTGTGGAGCATAGAGTGCGGGGGAGGAGGGTTCAGACCACCACCCTCAACATCTCCTCCCACCTCCCTTCCTCCCCCACCCCCGTGTTCGAATGCGTGACGAACGCCGAGCGCATGTGACCAAGTGAGAGGAGAGGGTGAAGCGGCCGAAGTCGTTGCAAGTCGCTGGAAGTGGAGCGCATGGGAGAGACGGTTTGAACGGTATACTGCCAGCAATTCAAATCCCGGCTAACACCTTGGAAGCTTTCCAATCACCTATCTGCGCTCAACTGTTTCCATCCGTTTACCGCAGAGCGTGTTAGAATCACATTTTTGACGTCTTCTGCAATGAGCATCTGCTCTGGCGGGGAAATACGCAGAAATAGAAACAGGAATGTCTCAATTTCTACCCAAATTGTGATTTTTTCACGAAAAAAAATTAATATGATATCGGAGTTTGATCCATAAAGAGACGAGTGTGAATATTTCTTTAAAAAAGCTTGATATCATACCACTATTTTGAAAAAAAGCTTCAGCGTAGATTGCTCCAGCCATCGAGTAAAATGTGCGCCCGTTGAGTTCCTTCAATGTACGCTAATCTGCGCAATCTGTGATTGGATAACACCTCTTATCGGTTAACGTGTGTTGCGAGAGCTATGGGTAGACCGCTAGGTGATATGTCGAAGAACTCATGTTACACTGACAAAATTCCGAACCACTGAGAAATGAAAAAAATCATATAATACTCATTTAAAGGGAGTCCGATTTGGATCAGTGGTAGCGTGTTCGATTCCCGTGGCAGGGGTTGTCGGTTCAAGTGATAAAGTGACGGAAAAGAGGGTTGCCTGACTCTGTAATCGAATATTTTACAAGCTACAGGACCCCACAAATGAGAGGCAACAGTCTTCAGCAGAACGCATTGATGGCGCAGATCCAAAAGATTGGACCAGTATCGACAGCCATAGCTTCGGACGAGAGGGAAGTTCACGGAATCGGCCGGGGTACTGAGGTATGGGAGGCAACGGGAAAACCACCACATAAACAATCCCTAGAATCCACTATTCCCGACAGCATAGTTTCACTCAATTCCTACAATCTCGTGCGGCATGATAGAATCGGGGAAACTGGTGGCGGTTTCTTCGCAACCGGATACACTTTTCCATCAGGCCTCTTCTGCACCGCCCTACAGCCGGAAGCCAGAATTCATAATTATGGAGGTATCTGGTGTAAATTCTACGAAGCTACTCCTCGCAAGAGTCTGTCGGCCGCCAAAAGTTGGGTTTACCGAAGAGTTTGAAAATGTGTGGAATAATATGTAACCTACAAAAATGTAATTATAGTTGGTGACTTTAACGCTGATATGCTACGTGATAACTAGGACAGCACTCATCTGAAAATCTTTTCACTCTCTTTCTTTAGTCTTTACCTAGCCTCCTCGGAAGCGACTCATCACACTGAAAAAGCCTCACAGGTCTTGACGTATGCACTGTTGACGAACTTGACAAGATCATGGATTTTTCCCGATATCCAATTCCAAGTATTTCTGCTCATGATTTGATATCTATCACGTATAAATTCAACCTGCCAGTCACTCGACCTAAGACTCGACAGAAGTGATATTTACGAACTCTCATGTAACGACTGTGATGGGGTCTACGTGGGGCAGACTTCGAGAAGTTTCCAGACCAGAACCAAAGAACATTATAGTGCATTTAAAAATCACCATGAAGAAAAGAGTAATTTTGCTGAACACCTTTTAACTTGTGACCATCAAAGTGATTTTAAACTTTAAGTACTGAATTTTACTGATGACCGACGTGAGCTAAATGCATCTGAACAGCTTGAAATTTTAAAACGAAATTTTGACTCAGATGTTAATCTTTTAAATGAATGCTTGCTGCCCGCCAATTCCCCTATCCTTTCCTCTTTTGTTCACCATTCCCCTACCCCTCAACCCACCGTCCTTCCCTCTCCACCCCCTCTTACCACTGACTGATAGTATATAAGGGATTGCTGTACATTTTTGTATCACCTGATGATGACACTCAGCCGTCGAAACCCGGGTCGTGGTGGTGTGTGTTTTTCTGTGGTTTGTAAAGTTTTCCTCACTTTAATAAATTGTCTGGAAGAAATGGACTGGAGTAATATTCTTCTCTCCAGAAGAATTGACTCCAACCTGGAAACTTTTAATAGCAACTTGTTAACCTGCCTTAACACTCACGCACTTTTACGTAGATGTAACTCGAAGCGTATACCTGCTCCCTGGATGACAGATGAAATACTTTTACTTATCTGCAAAAGAAAACGGCTTCGTAGAGCATTCATTTGGACTGGTAGCCCCGATTTGCATGAACAATTGGTTTTCCTACGAAACCACATCAAACGGTTCGTTACAGAATCTAAGCGACGGTATTTCTATAACAATTGCTCTACTTTGAGAGAACCCAAACATGTGTGGAAAGAACTAAGGCACTTTGGTTTAATCCGAAAACAGGATAACACCATAGCTGCGAATATAAAAGTTAATCAGCTAAATGGATATTTTACCTCGTCTTCCGCCTCTCCGATAGTGAACAGCGATGCTCGACCGACACTTACCTCATTGAATCCTCTTACTCCATATAAGGATAAGAGCTTCTACTTTAAGCACATCACATCTGAGAACTTTAACAAATTCTTCTTCAAATCAAATTTAAATGCATTCGGTGTTGATGACTTATCCAATTCCATTCTTAAATTATCGTATTCTATTACTATGTCTTTCACTCTAGAAATTTTCAGCCACTCTCTTCTTGTTTCCCAGTTTCCATCCTTGTGGAAATCATATATTATTCGTCCCATTAAAAAAGTAAAGACCCCATCAAAACCATCCGACTATAGACCCATTTCACTCCTTTGCACTATATCCAAGTGTTTAGAATGTCTACAATCAGATGTCTACAATACCTTTCTCTGGGTGGAAAACTCGACCCATATCAATCTGGTTTCCGTGAAGGTTTTTCTACCTAACCTGCTCAAATTTAACTAACCGATGACATAAGATTAGCCATGGAGAAGAAAAAAATGTTGACGATTCTCATTTTATTTGATTTTAGTAAGGCATTTGATCGTGTGAACCACGCTACCTTATTGGATAAAATGAGGTAACAAAACTTTTCTAGCTCTGTCCTGAACTGGTTTCTATCCTATCTGATGGAATGCCGCCAAGCTCTCAAGGACTCTAACGGAGATCAGTCTAGCTGGGCTTCTATCTCGTCTGGAGTTCCTCAAGGTTCTGTTCTTGGGCATTTTCTATATCTATTTACTTGATCTGCCTCATTGTCTAAAACATGCCAAACATATAATATACACAGATGACTCAGAAAGTTTTGCAGCTGCCCTCCCTCCGATCTTGACAACACAATTAGCAACATAAATGCTGACATCAGAGCCATTTGTCATTGGGATGAAAATAATAGTCTAACTATCAACTCAGGCAAAACAAAATCATTAATGTTAAAAGTAACTATCTCTTGATAGTTTCCCTCCGATTAAAGTTCTCAATGACAATATTCCTTTCTCAAATTCGGTACGAAACCTCGGTGTTACCTTTAGTAATAACCTTTCATGGACCGATCATGCTCTTACAATGAGTCATAGGATTAATACTGTACTATGGCAACTAAAATTCCATCGCAATGTTCTACCTTGTAATACGAGAAAAATGCTCATATCAACCTTGGTTTTCCTAATCCTTGACTATTGTTCCCTGGTCTTCTACGACTTGAACAAAGGACTTAACCTTAAACTTCAACGGGCCTGTTACATTATTCGTATTTTAAACAAGTGTCAGTCGGAATGCGTAACGGATAGAACTCAACACGGGTAAAGGCACGAACTAGAGAATTTGGGTCCTCTGCTTCTCTCCTCCGAGCGATTAGCACATCGAGATAACCACTAACCTTCAAACCATACCAAATCTCGAAATTAACTGGAGGAAAGACTTCCGCAGACAGATGGTAAGCACTAATCCCAAATATCCTGTAGCGATAAAAAGACTTAGAAGCCATTTTCTTCATAGCATTTACCCATAGAAACGCAACATAGACTTTAAATATAATACGTAATTCGCAGCATTTACTGGTGTAATAAAAGGCGCATTATCATATCCGTGGACTAAGAGGAAACAGATTAAATTAAAGTCGTTTGAGTCTTTTCATGTAATGTATTATAGGGAGGATAAAACAGCAATGAGATCATTGTAGATCATTAGAAAATTGCGAAAAATTTCTATATAGTAAATGTATTCTTAACAAAATCATTTATTCCCGCAATTACAGAACTCAAGAATAATTTTGTAGGGGAAGAGAAAAATAAATACAATTAATGGTCTTCAGCAGGAATCCGCTAAGACCATAAAAGATGATGAGTCAAACTGAAAATTTGACCACAGTAACAAAAAATCATGGAAATAATGCTTGAAAAGAAACAACCGAAGAGAACCAAAAATGAAAAAGAGGAAAAATCGCAATCTTTAACGGACGTCACGGGAGGCGTCGGCAGTCGGAGAGCCACACAACAAAATTACAGCCATGAAATCAAATGAAAGGGTGATGGTACACCACACGGAATCAAGGGAATACGACAGAGACGCACGATCAACAACAACGGCGGGCCCTTATAAGGATATGAACGATACGACACGTGCTGCCTCTTTCCCCTTCCACTGCACTATCAATGATAGAAAGAAAGTATCAAGCAAGAGCAGGACGGCCAGCGAAACAGACGTATCCTGCCACGGTTACTTCCTCTGATCCTCAAGGGCTCTTTCAATCACACTTAACGCTGAAAAGCCTGAAAGAAGATGCGGAGAATAAATGATAAAGGTTCGTCGGAGTGTTTGACGGAACAAGTTTTCACACACCGTGACATCTTAAGGCTCCGGGTGGTATCTTTTCGCATTCTTCACCTACAGTGGCACAATAAGTATTGGGCAGACGCTATGAAAACGATTCATTTACAGTTCCATTTCGACCATTGATCGATTGAAAATGACGAATTTAAAGTCCGAGGGTACTGCCATAAGAAACAACTGCTTCCAGAGTTTTTAAAAGTAGTTACGAAGGTGACCTGATTATATGCAGCCATATTCGATATTTTGAGGAACGAAGCTCACGTGATAGAAAATGATGCGCACAGTAGTTTGAACGAAAGTCCAGGAAAACTACCGAAATCCCCGAATTATACAAAATGTGGAGGTGAGAGCGTTGTCTCCCTGTCAACTTGCGCAAATTTTCACCCGCCTAACTTACACATATCAGGACTTATAGCACGAGATCAATAGTCACCAATCGTCACACCATTTGTGAATATGTTAGTGCTACACTAAGTGAACGTATCAGTTCCATCAAAACTGTTTAACTACCGAAACACTCTCAAAGTGAAATAGCTCCGATTAACCCCATGCCGCGGACAACAGCTAGGAGCACACTAAACAACGGGCGATCGATCGGTGCGGTTGCATAGTTGCTGGTGATTCTGTATTCTATGTAATGCGAAATCTGTCACTTAAATAAAATAACACCTTTAATTATATTCATCAAAGATGCTTAACAGTTTTAATTCTATCAACAGCAATGGAGGGAGAGGGTATTGGCTGAATAAATCGGCTACCACCAGAACAGATTCAAATACAATAATTCATAGCTTATGGCCGAAGCGCTGTCCAACGTGCAGTGCAGCTGGAACTGATTAGAAGAAGTAACTGTCAGTTTCTAATATCAGTTGTCGCTGCACAGACCAGAGCGCAACGGCGCGGCTGCGACACGATCACGAAACTAAACCTGTTGCTTGCATCTGCCTGCTCAAGAAGTTTTCTGAACGAAACTGTTGCGCCCGTAGCCGTTTCGATCCGAAAACGCTAAATTCCACCACTAATATATGCACTGCAGCGAAAACTCGAAAGCTATCAATCATTTCGATAAATATGCAAAAGGCGCGGCGTGGAAGTCAAGAGTTGAGAAGAGGGCGAGTCCCCTGATTGATTATGCAGCGTGCGCAGCCCACGAGGTTCGGTGCGACGCATACACGCGCAGGATACACGTGAGCAGCGATTCCTAATCCTTTATGGACAACAATTTTTCTACCTAAGAAAAAAAACTTTGCCTTCCAAATCCCAATCAAGGGAGATAATTTAAAGCAGGCCCATCCATTTTTGAAACAATTTTCTCATAAAAGCGTACGAGCGTGTGGAAAACGTCCCAATGGGCTATAGTGGAATAACTTACATGGTTACTGAGGCACAACGATTCTGTAGGTATGTGCCCAATTCGGCACACCTGACGTTAAAGGGCTTCGCAGGTATTCGATTTGCTGTTGGAGTCGGAATTTTGCCCTAAAAATTAGTGGCATCAAAACAATAAACCAAGTAGTATCAATTATTACACAAAAACTAGACTAGTTTGTCCATAGACATGCAGCCTAATACTACGATGTCGTTCCACCCATACGTGCAGTCATCAGCCGAAAACCATTGTAATCACAACCGGCATGATGAGATCAATTCCTGTGCTTGGTTTTACGTTGATAAAATTAATGCTCACATTTTAAATACTGTATTCATGGATATATCCGACGTGGACTACAAATTCTTTTGTTTACAGCGGTGTCAAATGTATATTTTCAATTCAAAAATCGGTCTTTCTGCATTCATAATGTAAAAGTTGAGCTTATGACTGGTTCAACCGTAAATTTGGCTTTAGTTCAGAACAATGACAATATTCCATGATTAGGCGACCACCACGCGCCCCCGTGTAAGACTCTAAGAGGTCCGAGTGAGACATCTACGTGAATAATTAATTTCAGTGAAGAAAGAAAGTTGCTTTCAATACATCATGCAGTATATTGTGAACTCTATCCATAATTGAGGCAGTTGATCGGGCGTCTGAGGGAAAAGGGACGGTCTGTCCAAAATATTCTCAAGTAGAAGATCAATAACTTTTTGAGCCGTTATTCGGGGAAAAACAGGCGTTTAGCAGAGTACATGCGTCAATGCGGTATTTGTATGTACCTTCGGCGTTTAACATTGATACCATAATGTCATGTCAATAAAAGTTCAAGTGACGTTATGGTGAGTCAATTTTAATAATTATTTAATTTAAACATTGACATAAAAAAGTGGGAATTGGCCTTCACTTTACCGCTTTTGAACAAATCTGCTTAGCGTACTCCTTTTGACTCCGATATTGGCCATGCCAAATTATTTTTCAAAAAATGCACTCGTTGCCTAATTACGTAAAAATGAAAAAAATGAGCTAAAAAATGACCCCCGAATATATGATACCTATGCCATAAAACAAACGATTTTTGAAAGAGAAATCAGCGGCGCATAGTATTGCTAAGTAAGTACTTAAACAATTTGCAATTTACTCCAGTAAATTTTGGTTTGCGTTTCTCCATACAAGTACATGATACTTAAAACTCGTTCTTGTCGAAGTACATAACCCTTCGAATTTGCTCTTTTTTATTTATTGCGACTAGATAAATTTTTGAGACAACATGCTCGCTATTAGCGTCGCAGTTTCGCTACTTCGCGGGCTGGGGGTGGTAGTTTAATCTATATGGCGTGCGATTCATAAGAAGTGTAATGCAGTGCATTTCTTAAGTTTTATGCCGAGCCCCCACTCAAGATACCACGACCTAACACTCTTCAGTCCCGATTAGAATTTTAGCAAAAGTTATCAGAACAAGTAGACACGGGAGAGTGGGGAAAGATGGGGTAGCGGGGTAAGAATAAAATCGTGAGCTACATACACGCCAACGCTTCAACAGCCATTCGTAACGCCGCCAGGATGTCTGATTGAGAAGATAAAACGAAATGGGTGAGATTCCAGTTAACCCATTAATGCCCACACGTATCACACAAGCGAAGATCGATTTAAAAAATTCGTAATAAATGTTCCGTATCCTATTATCTCTTGCACTCTTTTAACTATCATGGCTGAAAGTGTTTATTTGTCATGACTATGTTCAGTATATGATTTTCGATGACGCTTGTTACAAAATTTGTAAGATATGAAATTATACGTTAAAAATATTTTGGATAGGTACCTCTCAAATATGTACATTGAGGTCAAAGAAATTTTCTACCAACAACTAAAATAAACTATCAAGTAAATTTGAGCATATCTATAGATATATCTGGGCATCCATTACACGTAAAATGGTATTTATCGAGCACTTAATTTGTTTTATTGATAAAACGAATGTACTGGCCTGTTTTTTATTTTATGACATAATGCTACTCATTATGGATTTTGAAATGTTCAAAAGATTCATTATTTTCGCGATAACAACAAAAATACTATGCCGTATGGTGTAATTGGCCGTATTTTTAATTTCCGTGTATTTGTTCTATAGAGAAAGAAAAGCGGTGAGAAATCTGCGGCAATCGCATCTGGTCTCAAGGTCCTGAATCGTTTGAGTAATCAATCCCTAATGTTATATTTCAACAACATTAACTTAAAATCTTTCATTTAATGTCTTCTTTTCACTCTTTTACCTTATATATTATTGTCTCGCATTAGAATAGCAAATTAATGATCACACAAATATTTACCCAAGATTGATGGGGAACTATCCTATTGAGATACAATTTGAAGCAAAAATATACAGCAATTTATTGCTTTCAGGACGCTACCATCTATCATATGACAGGCTCTAATGGAGCACCTCTCCTATTTTTAAACCCATAGTGGATATAAAATTGATTTATGGCCGGGAATGAGTAAAAATCCGACCTTTTCTGATATTTTAATGGGAATTTCAATATTCTCAGTTCAGTAGAGCCCTGTTCATTGGGTCAGTCATTTCACGGGTACAATGGTTGGTACGTCTATAAGCAGTTTATTTACGTTAGGCTTTCTGCACTTACTAAGATTTGGTTTAAAATTATGGTGCCTTGCTGAGTCAAACGGTTTCCTCCATCATGCTAAAACTTGAAGAGGAGAAGACACGCATTTAAATAAAGCTGACTATGAACAAGTAGGAGACGCACTACTAGTTGTCCATAGTTATTACTTCCGGACAGACAGATTTTCGAATCCTTATTTACTCAATTACTGAACGAGCTTTCAAGGAAAAATTAAGAAGTCGCAGAGACAACTCATGAAAACTGAGTGGGTGTCGCCTTCCCCTGTTTCTCTCTCTCTGCCTCCCTTTCACTCCTCCAGTTTCTTCCCTTCAATCCATCTAATCACTACTCTGCCCTCTCCCCATACTTGAATAGCCGGCAATAGCCTGTAATGCACTCTTTGAGTCACTAAAAAGCGGGAAAAAGGCATTCATGCATTTTATCTCTTTAAGCGCCATCTTTATAGCGAAAAGCTCCGCCGTAAAGATGCTACACAACGGATTCAACTTCGCCTTGATGACACCATGATGGGAAGAGACTACTGCACACGCACACGCAGATTCTGACTTGGATCCATCCGTATACAAGGGGATTAAGTCGGGGTGGCGGTGTAGTAATTCGTTGTACAGTTGCTGGTACACTGCGGAATCGGTGGAGGATTTCTGTGTTTGGAGAAGACAAAAATTTACGGAGAAGACAAAAATTTATTTTTGAGCATGGTATCCTCCTTTTCGGATGGCAGGAATATTCAAAGGGTTACGTTTCCGGAATGGTGAAATCACTCCTGTCAATGAATTCTATTAAACGCTGGCTTAGGAGCTTAGTAGCCCTGGTCCTACGGTTAAAAATATTTGAAAACCTGGGGTTAAAAATTATATTAAAACAAGGGTGCGTCCGCATGGGTAAAATTTTTGAAATGTGATTACCTATCATGATGTTCCGCCGAGTTGACAATGGGGGCTCTCCAGCATCCGAGTATATGCTCAGAACAGGAGATGTCCTGAACCAAACGGAGCAACGGAGCGGTAGCCAAACGGAGCCCCGCATTGTGTACCGTCGTCAAAGATTTCAAGTAGCTTTCTCGGCCAGAGGAGTCAAAAAAAAACATCCATAGTCCAGTTTAGACCGTACCAGAACTTCGTATAACGCTTAACGTATGGCTTCGCCGGCCTCGGTGGCGGCGGGGTAAAGTGCTCGGATAAAAATCCTCGCCTGCCAAACCGAAGGTCGCGGGTTCGAGTCCCGCCGGGGTAGGATATTTACACCTCCCTGGGCATGGCTGTGAGTGTTCGTCATAATTGAGTTAATTGTAAAAGAGGACTGTACTGGCCTAAATTCGCTCGAAATAAAAGACAAATTATTATTATTATTATTATAAAAGCATGGTGTTGCGATCGGCACCCCACGTCGAATGTGATAAAAACCGTAAAATATTTAAAGAGTTAAAACATTTATCCCTTAAAATTCGAATGTTCTCTCCAGTTGAGCCTGCGGTCGAACACTATTCCAAGAAATCGGACCGAGTCAACGTAGGGAAGCGCCCTATCACTGAGTTTTAACTCCGGTGGTAAATGGTACCCCCGTAAACGATGAAAATGCATGCATTTCGTTTTTTCTAGAGAGAAACGAAAACCGTTCTTGAGGCACCATTCTTCTGGTTTTATGAGGCACAGCTGGACTTGTCTTGCTGCCACCGCCAGTTTACTCGACCGGCAGAAAATCGCCAGGTCGTCGACAAACAACGACGCCATGATCGCTGCCTTTACGCATTCTGTCATGTCATTTATGGCAATGGCAAAATGCGTAACACTAAGCACGGAGCCCTGAGGAACGCCATTCTCCTGGATGTAAGGCTGTGACAAATTCTTACCTATCCTCACTTTAAAAACTCGGTCCTTTCAAGAAATTATTTATAAATATTGGTAGATTTCCTCTTCAACTCCAAATACTTAACATTGAAAAAGTTCGTAGGTATGAAGAAAACAGCAATTGCCTGATGTCGCGCTTATGCTGCGTGAAATTAACGTGACCCTATTTTAGCCTTGTTGTTATACATAAATTTTTGAGTTATCAGATACTGAAAAACTAGTTGAAAGAATAGTGACAATGGATTTTAGATGATAACAATCGATAATCACGAGTATCAAGTATGATATAATACCATGTATTTTATACAGGGGATAACAGAATTGCCAATATTTTTGAATTATAATGATTTCAATTATTCTTGGGGGGGGGGAACCCAACTGAATGATACCATAAGACACCCTGCAGTAAAATATGATATAATACCATGTATTTTATACAGGGGATAACAGGATTGCCAATATATTTTTGTATTATAATGATTTCAATTATTGTTGGGGGGGAACCCACTGAATGATACCATAAGACACCTTGCAGTAAAAATATCCATTGTATATGGTTAATAATACGGTCTGAATATTTCTAGACTGAGAACATAGTGGAAACAGAATGAAGTTTTTTGCAGAATGTGGTTGAACCAGGTTAGAGTGGACAGAAGATACTGATGGTCTTCAAATGTCAAAGAGAGACTATCATCGGATGTATCATTTTTATTTAAAAAAATATGCACCAATGCAGTTGCGTACTTTCGACAAACAACAATGGACTTGCGCCGCATTCAGGCTCCCCATGAGGACGCCTCTGCCGCGCCGCACGAATGCTCGTTTGTCTACCCTTTCTACCCGAATTGAGCACATACACACCGCTCGGCGAAATATTTGTGTGAAAATAATTTTCAATTTGCGCCGAAAATACCGGCCACGGAATTCGAGCAACAATTGGGCAAACGAACATTCTTGCGGCAGAAGCGTCCACATAGAGAACCTGAATGCAGCGCAAATCCATTGTTGTTCGTCGAAAAACAGAGTCTGCCTGCTGACTCGGAGCGAGTGCATCTGAAGTGAAATTAATTTTCGTTGTCCCGACCACAAATTTTACATATTCCAGTGCACGGCCGGAAATTCACGCCAGGTCGTATTTGCTGCAATTTTCAATGGGAGTGGCCGCGGTAACAGGTACACGGGACTTAACCCTTGATACTAATCGATGATGCCGCCGAGACACCTGCTCGTATTCTATGTAAAAATTGATTAGAATGTCACGCGCTCTGTTCACATTATTTCATCATGCAACACTTCCACTATGTCTCAATTGATTGTCACTTCACCAAGATGGCGGATTGAGTGGTCTTCGTGCGAAGGATGGTGCTGAGAACCTCAAATGCGGAAAAACAATGAAGAACCGGAAGACGCGAAAGTTTCCCTTGTTCATTTTCGTTCTTTCACGGGCTTGAATAATTTTCCTTGTCATCCTGATTGAAAGTTTTCCCAGGAACAAAACCAAGGAGCCCGGCGGCTGTCACTATCCGTCTTTCAATAAGTCTTCCAATATTTTCTTAAGATGGGCTATCGCCGCTTTTCACGCTCCTCAATGACACTACTCTTCCTCCTTTCGCTTCACCCAGATTACGCTTCTTTCTTGCTCTTCCTCGTGTAACTTCCCCATCTAGCGGACCCTTAAATATATTTGTGACAAATTATGCGCATTAAAGGATGAACACTATGCTTGTAACGTATAATTCCACGTCCAAATTTGGCCTTTATCTTTCGGACCTATTGAATAAACCCTCGTCCATCACTTCCCTTCCCTTTTGATCTCCACCAATCTTCCCCTACACCAGATTTTATTCCTTTTCTCTCCGCTAATGCATTGACCCACGGTTCGCAGCCATCGAATGCCCCAGCCTAAACGAATGTAATAACGTATGCATCTCTTCCTCGTCTTAAGTAATGTCCTCTCAGAGTACAGTAGTTTCCTCTTCATTGTACATGCCTTTTTCGCCGGAGCTTTTTTTAGTGTGACTATCTGGTTATGCATTATGTAAAGCGGGTAAATACGGATAAACCGTTTTGAAAGATAGTTTCAAAATTTCGCTCTCTCTTTCACTGGGCTATTGTTCCTAAAAAAAAAGGGTGCTATTAATTGCGTTATTATAGCATAAGTAGGAGTTTTTCCACGTGGATAAGTTTTTTTCATACTGTAAAGTTGGCATGATAGCTGGTAGCAGTCTATGACTCTTTTGTTTCTTATCAACGGTTGTGACGCCTTTTGAAATTAAGGTTAGCTCTTGTTCTGCTTCCAAACTACTCGGTTGCATTGTCACTTATATCTTATTTAATCCGATCCGCAGCTGCGTTTATTTGAAGTCTAAGAATAGGTGAAGGACAGTATTAAAACAGTACAGTCCACGGGCCCAAGGAAATGCCAGAAATCAGCGGTCCCTGTGATATTCGCCGTGTCCAATATGAGACCAATTTTACGATCCCTTCCATCAAACTGATACGATCCCAAGTTAAGATAGTCTAATAAGGGTGAAATAAACTCAAATAACACGAACTACTTAGGTAACTCTACAGGAAAGGAAGTCGTTTTCACGGGTTTCAATGGGTCCTGCGGCGTTAAGTTCGAGAAGCACCGTTCCAGGCGGCTCCAATCTCAGCGAGTTCAATTTTTCCCTCGCAATCGGTCTGGGAGGAAGGGGAATGAAACGGGGGAGGGAGGAAGCGGGGGTGGAGGGAAGGGAGACTTGAGCGACCCCAATGCCACCAACCAAGCGCCCGCCCACACCACCCCCTCTCGCCCTCCCCCCGCCTAATCCTCGCAGACCGCGACACCACCTCGGGCCACGTGCTCGCGCGGCAGAGCACGTGGGGGCGTCTTCTGTGACAACCAAAGGCTGGTCGAGGGAACGGTTGAGACGAACATGCGACTGTGAAGCGACGAGGAGGCATCTCCTCGCTGTGCATGAAGTTCTCTTCTTCTGCCGCTCAACGGGGAGAGGAGAAGGGAGGATCGGGAGGGGAATATGCCAAGGGCACACTATGGCAGCGGAAGGGGTCGTTCACGTCGCACAGACAGCGTCTTGAATTATGGGTGCCTCCCATACACTTACCAATGCGATAATCCCTTCTCATTACACATCAGCGCACTTGCTTCCCATTCGTCGAACAGAAATTGCGCACTTCAAAACAGATGAGCAAATTTTATGTTAAGTTGATGTACGCGAGGCAACAAAAGAACGTCGATAATGGCATTAATAATTGTTGTCAATTTCGTTGATTTTTCAGTACAAGCTTCAAATATGCCAACTAAAGTTTTTAATTACTCTGGGATGATTAGGTTTCGTTTTTATCCGAAATTACTTCAAAACGTGCTTGCATGTGTGAAGCTTGTACTGAAAATCATCAAAATTGACAACAACTACTGATGCCGTTATCGACGTACATTTGTCGAATAAAAAAATTAACTTACATTTGACACATTCGGCTGTGACTTGTTCACCCTTAAAATGTTATGCTTTCCGGCATGTTACAAAACACATCCTAGCGCACAACGTTCCATTCAACGTCTTTGGTGTGCGCTTTAGAGCACTAAAATCAACACCTTGAGTAGGAGAGCTTTCTACATGTTCGCCAGCTGAAGACAACCGCCATTATTTTTATATCACTGGAATGGATTTTTGATTTCGCCGGCATTCGACCAATTTTCCCAACATTCGTCGGCACGGAAAGGAAAATAAATGATACTTCGTCGCACAAGTTTATTTTGCTCCCCTTAAAGGCAATAGCGGGATAGCCGCATCTTTCAATTCTCTGCATCCTTATCACCACCAGATGGAGGCATGAAATGGTTAATGCCATGAATTTAAAATGATTTAAATATTTTCTACGACTCTGTAATAAAACAAAAAAAAATGAATCGATCTCTCTGTCCAACTTTAACGCATTTAACGAAAGAGTCGAAATAACTCAGGAAGTACAGCAGTCCAGAATGTGCTCAGCACGTTCGTGAAGTGACTAGGAATAGCATACGGCGAAGAGATCCACCCAACTTTCAAACTTTTCATTAGTTCTAACGTTTCAAATATTTAATGTAATTTTCACAGTATGTAATTCCAATTGTAGGAAAACTTATCTTCTACCAATAGCAACCAAATCACATCCCGCTTTTTTACATGGTAAACTGATAAAATAAAACTTGGAAATGCATGCATTATAAAGACATTATGAGTGATGCAGAGGAAACTGATTGGTGACGATTGACATGACCTACAGAATGAGCGGAGTAGAGTCCTCTAAAGTTCACGATGCTAACCACCATGTGGAGTTCGTCCAAGATAATAGCGACGTTAAAATAAACTGACTTGACTTAGAAAGAAATTAAAATTGAATAATTTTTTTACGATCGTGTGATATAAACAAAGTTCATCTATTTTTATGGGATCCGGACGCAAACAGCCGAGATTTCATTAATTAAGACAGCCGCATCGATTCCGAACACGCAGAGGGTTCTGGCCGCCGTCCGTTGCACTCGGCCACGTGCATCACGGATCGAAGCACCGCAATGCACGCGGAGGCGACCGAGAGAATGACCGGCTGAGCGAAGCCACTGACGGACGAGGGTTTTGAGGAAGATGAGGACATAGAGAGAGAGAGGGCACTTTGCTATGTATGGTAGCCAATGCTTGAAGCTTTGACTGTAGGCGTGGCCAGCCCTCCATCTTAGATCTCCCACGATTCACCTCAATACTTACGGGCTAACGCACTAACTTTGCAATGCCACGATGTTAAACATCATTAATTCACTAAAAACCTGCATTAATTTCCTTCTTGAAAATACATCCTTTATTTATGTGCATTAATTTGAATTAAAAATAAACCGATGCCATGATCTCACCATAAAAGTTTTTGTTCAATTCCCACAGAATTTTATTCACCGACCACGGTTTCGACATGAACTATGTCATTTTCATCAGCATCTTTACTCTATTTCCACAAAATATCGCCTGATACGCTAAGCTTAAAAATAAACCGTATTCCCAGCAAAAAGCCACACTAAAATCCGTAGCAGAATCAATAGCTCTAAGTAACTAACATATTTTTCAAGAGTGTCTATTCTACAAATTATCAATTGAAGGTGGATAATCGTGCTTAAAATCCACTAATCTGTCCATTGGTCTGTACCATTCGAAGGGAAGCAAGGAAAAAACTGGGGAAATCAATATGGTGGATATTTCGGTTGTTAGGCAACAGTTTGAAGACGTCATGCCCTCTCCATCAAACGACAATGGGCGATACGGTCGAATCACTCGTCCAAACCGACGTCACTCAGCGCCAGGTGACACCCCCCAATGTCACAATGAGTAGGCTCTGACCCCTCGACCACGTACCTTACCCCTCAACAAAGCGCTCACTATACTCACGTCTGGCTCCAGAAACTGGAGTTCCTAATGGCGGACCACGTTCGACTCATTTCGCTTCACGCCGAGTATTTTGAAGCGACGGCATTCGACTACCGACTCTCTTAAGGTTCCCGGTATATTTAGGTGTTTTCCTAAAAAAAAATGTTTTTCTCGACAAAAAGCGTCAACGTCGTGGATGAATAACTTCAACAAAGCATGGCCTACAATCGTTATCATTACCGACGTGTTCAGAAGTGCGTAAAACGAAAAATAAGTTTATTTCGTTAAAAATTCATAGTAATGTTGTTGAATCAAAAAGAAAGTCGCTAAAATACTGTAGACGACAGCCATCCATTTGAATGTAGCAAAAAATTTGCATAATATGGGAAAGGAAATTAACTTTACAACCCGTGTTTTCCCCAAAAGTCCAACTTTTCTTCCTAATTACGCAGTATACTATAACTAATAACTTCAGGCTTAACTTTGTGAAACCTATCCATACTTAACGGAAATTAAAATACGACCAAGGTTTCATCACATAATGACATCTTCGTAGAAGTAGAAGATGTCATTATGCGACGAAACCATGGTCGTTCCCAATAAACCCATGCAGTGAACCTATACAAAGTGTATTTTAATTTCTGTTACGCAGTATACTATTCGCAAGCATGATGCAAAGTAAATAAAACGCGCGATATACCTGCGCAATAAATGCGTGGGTATATCGCACCAGCTGTCATCAACAAGATCTCCCTATACGATCTCCATCCCTGTGGGTGTGTCCCACGTGAATTTACACTCGACGCGGAGTGAGCTCCAGAGCTAACAAGTGGAACCTTTCCATCGCGCCCCAGTCTTTCCTTAGGCCAGTGACTCTATTTCGGCGTTTTGGGACGGGATAGGTGAGCGCGTCTGGTTACAAGGGCTTGCGTAAAACATAAGGTCACGTTTGAAGCGGTGATATCGCGCCCCACACCCTGACGAAGGAATTCCCCCATCCCGTTTTCGTTCCCACCCTTCCCCCCGCGGTGGACAACTGCGCAGCGTGTCTCTCCTTCTCCTCCTCCGCAGTAGAAGCACCGAGACACGTTTATTAACGCGAGTGGACATTCAGCGGCGATGGTTCGACGTGACGCTCACCTCCCCTCCCCCCCCAACAGTAGCACCTGGCCGGCAACTGCTTTTCTTCCTCTCCACCCTCACTCAGCTTCACAACCCGTCCCGACCGCCGTTACTGTCGCGTGCTCGCAGCGGATGAGGGGGACTTGAGCGGGTGGGGGGGGAAGATGGGGGCGGAAGGGGAGGAGGAGGCGGCTGGGGTTGATACATACATATGATACCCGTCCCGCCCCCTTCCCTTCACCGCAATAGGGAGAGGGTTGGGTCCCTCTTGAGCGAGAGCACTTGCCTCACTAGTCCGTTGCCCGCCGAGCGAGACGCGTTGAGGGAGCATCGAAAGGGCTGTTGAGCACTACGCCGTGACACGCCTTTTAAATCCCATCTTTCTACCTTTCCTTGCGGGTGCCTCCAGGTGGGTGCAGTATTGCAGAGGAGGAAGCGGCGGCATCGCTCCGGGGAGGCGCGGCGCTCATGTCTGCGGCGTCGACAGCACCCAGGCCGGCCGGCGGCGGCGCCCTCAATGGACCTCCATTCCACAACACACTCGTCCTTCGAAAGGTAAGAAAAGCAGATGTGTCGGAGCGCCGGCACGAGGTCGCTCAGCGTCATCCCTTTGTTCCACGGTTAGCCTCAGCGGCGTAGCTACGAGTCTATGGTTGTGGAGATCACCAAGAAGCGACAAGCAATATAAAATTATCCTAAGTTGTGTTGGTTGGTGCCTACATACAAGAGATCTGAAAGGGTGTAGTAGTACATACTAAAGATATTGGATTTCCGGGGAGAGGTGGTTGGTGGGAGGGGGTAGACGGCGACCCAATCCGTTAACCTGTCCCTGAGGAGTTGTGTTTGAACCGTTCGAGATAATTCCGATCACGTAACTAAGGAGTCACGTGGTGCAACAGCAAATGGTTAGAAATTTCGTTGTTTTTTGACGCACACGCATAGATAGCTAAATCACCCCATATGTTTCTTGTTTATTGAGTCTGCGATCGGGACATTAAACATAATCAACTATGTTCCGATGAGAAGAACCCGATCGGGAATGATCTGTGAGATTTTTATGAGCAGTTCAAATATACTAAGATCTCGAAACCTTCGTGTTGTACCACGCGGCTCCGTATTTACGTTATCGACATTATCTCGACCGCTTTAAACGCAATCCCCTCAAGAGGTGCGGGACCAAAGTCCCAGACCCCACTGGCCCTTCGCCCCACGGTGGGCGAGGCCTACCGAGGAGGGTGATTCTATATTTGACCAAGAATTGGTCAGAGGACACCGCTCTGATGACGTACGCCGACTGACCGCGCTGCGCCCACCGGTAAAGGGAGCCGGGTGACACCCAATCCCAAATTTTTCGGTAACGGGCTCCTTCGGTTCTCACAAGATGTGCGGTAAGTTTTCACGTGAACGAAAACTGACGGCGACTCGTGCTACGCTGTTGGGGGAACCCAGCAACTACGAGAACTGGGGGCAAGCGGAGGCCCATTGGCATTTCGACGTCAATCCGCCTCATTGGTGTCGGATTCCCAGGTGTTGTGCGTTTCGTGTGGCGTGCCCGACTGCTGTAATCGCAGTCGGGTGCCGGCGGTCCGTACCTCAGCCTATTCCCCTTTTCCTTTTACTTTCCCCCCAGTAAGACCAACCGGATTGAGCTTAGTTGCTGGTGCCGACTTACTGGCCTTCCGCGCAAGTAGACGCATGGTTCTTGGCTCTTCGCCCGACGACCATGTGGCCGGGATCTACAAGTGCACACACACACTGGCAACCTCGTGGGGCAAGGGGTGTTGTGACTCCAGCCGTGTGACGGGGAGGGGAGAGAAAATGATGAACAAGAGTCGAGTAGGAAGGGAACGAATCAGTGGCAAGTTCCCAAAGGAATCTCCTCAAAAATAAGTCTCGCGCTCTCTCTATAGTCACATCGGCCTGGCCGAGGTTTCGCGTTTCTTCCTTTGCTCTCGGGAACATTCAGGACCATTCCCTTAGCGGTAACTATCGGTCCTTTTCTGGAGGGAATGCACCCTGACCCTAAAGAGCCAACAAGCCTAAAACAAGTGGCGTGTTGAGAAATTGCTACGTTGGAATCTATTTTGTTACCTTTCATAACTCTTAAGCATGGCAATGATAAAATTCGACTTGATTTGGCTAGTCACTAAGAAGAGTGATTTCAGTACTTATTATTTGGACAGCGCAACCTTCTCATTCATTGCTTTCATTGGTTCTAAATAAACACATTCTACAGACAGTCTTTAACAAAAGTGCAATAGTTCTTCGACATTAGGTACTCCAGAGTAGTCTGATTCATATGGGCTACTCTCTCAATTCATAGGATTCAAATACTCTCGTTATGTTTCATTTCCATTTCATTCGAGTATTCTACCGCCTGAATGGTATGTTTTTGGACGGTATTTAACCTAATGTCCTTATTCTGGAATATTGTTCTGATTTTCCTCCTATACGTGATCCACCCTTTCCTCCCCCTTAAAATCCTCGATTTGTCTCCCTCTTCATATTTCGTCCAGAATTATCTACTGCCCCAATTTTCTTCCCTCTTCTATTACTCCCTTCAAAATTCCGTCTCTTTTCAAAACGTTCCCCATCCACCTCTTCTGCCTCCTCCTCTTCTCCCAAACCATATCCAATTCCTCTCCGTTAGTCCTTCTCGACACCAAGCAAACCCTCTCCATCCTTCTCCACATTCACATCTCAAGCGCCTCAAGTCTACGTGCATCCTCCCTTCGCAATCGCAATTCTCCGACCCAGACGCCGCTACGCTCCATGTTAGAGTTTTCACCAGCCCTATCTTAAAGCCTCTAATCAGGTCCCCCTCATCAATTGCTTCCTGTTTGAAAATGATTCTTTAGCCATAGCAATTCTACTTCTTACGTCTCTGACACTAAACTCTGTCTTCTGCAAAATACTACCCAGATGCATAAACTGCTCGACTGGCTCTACTACTTTTTGCACTCTGATCCTTATCTTCCGTTTATATCCAAGCTTCCGCCTTCTTATTCAAGAGATGATATTATCTTACGCCTATATTGCCTTCTTGCTTCAAGGGAAACTCATCGCTTTCGTCTTCGCTTGGTTTACCTTCATGCAATACTCTAGAACTGTTCCCTTAACACGCATTCACCATTGACTGCAACCCATTGACTGACTGACAAAACAATGCTTCATCCTCTGCGTACATCATTCACTTCATCGGATCCTCTCCTTCCTTTTTCCTGCCTCCATCTCTCCCCAGGCTTCCCTTACCATTTCTCCTGAATGCACAAAAAAAGCAACGGCGATATAGGGCACCCCTGCCGCACTCCCCGTCCTATTACGGCCCATCCCGATGCTTCGTCAAATTCCCTAACCTACGTCCTCTAGTTCGTGTAAAGAAGATGTTTAATTTTATATAATTAAAATAAATAAAAGGAAATATTAAAAGTAGGAGTCAATAAAAGTTTGAAAATTTCCCAAGGGGTAGGAAATTAATAGTTTTGTGAGAACTGCTGCTCAGAACTTCAATAGAATAGCGGAAAACGAATTAAATAGGATTAAGGGTTCTGGGGAATGGACAAGGGCAAGAAACAAATAAATTATCCTTCTAGCCTCTTGATGTAAACACTTTCCTTGCTGAGAAGAGAATTTCACATAAATAGTTAACATTGGGAAGAGTGCTATTTATGAACGTTCGAATAAACAAGAATAACTCAAAAATTATAAAGTTGCATAACCATGCAATCCACTCTCCAATACTTAAGCTCAAGCTACTCTTTCCTTAGATTTCGCCAGTAGTAATAATCTCATACAGTTCATGCTTATCTGATCAGAAATAATAAAGCTACTGATAATAAACTTAACATTACACATTGCATATTTCCAATATGTAAGATTTAAGGCTTTCCCGGCGAATGCTTAGAATGTAAAGGTCTCGGGTTTCCAACCGGGTGATGGTGGCACTGGCGTTTCCAAGGCGTTGTCTGCCATCGTCCTCAGGGTGAATGACGATGGCAGACTACGCCTTCGAAACGTCCCACAGTGGGCTGAAATCGAAAAAGCAGGCCTAAAACCTATAAAACGTGTTTTTTGAGTCCGGAAGTTGAAACATCGCAGTGATATTCTCAAACAGTTTGTGTTCAATTACAAAGAATTTAATCGTATTTTAATCAAAAGTTCACTTAAACTTTATAGCCAATAAGTAAATATATGATTGTGCAACACATACCTTAACAATGCAACGAAAGTAGAAAATAAAATGAAATATCACCACTAGTGCCACCAAAGAAAGTGATTTTAGTTGGATATCGAACACTGAAACACACACGGGTAAAAACCGAAGGACTTAGGTTTCAAGGATAGCATCAGGTACAAGCAAGCAGATCTGTTCCACATCACACCAGAAATACAGCTAAATGTGCACGTGCATTTTGTTGGAGCAAAGAGAATATGCTCCCTAGAATATCCGCTACAAACCGCACGAAGGGCTCCGCAGTGTTACTATTACTACTACTAGACGACCATTTTTGGCAGGTTTTGAAGTAGTTGGGGAGTTGATGCCATGCGACACTAGCTGACGCCTAATGCCTTCGAAAGGGAGTTTGTCTATCAAACAGATATGCACATATGGAACCGGACTCGACCGCGCGCTCGAAAAAACAATGTAATATTCGGGGTCGCAAAAATAAGCAAGGTTTTTCTTTTAATTCACAATCTGGAAGCTTTGAAGGATGACATGGTATGAGTTACTTACCGTAACCAGGCGATTCCAACTACTTTTTCTCAACAAATATGTACAAATTTGACTGAAAATAGGCTCCGCCATTTTGTTGCGTGCCTAATGTTAATAATAAAATAAAATCTTAAAATAAACATTAAATGTAAGAAAAAGAACTGTGTTGTAAATTGGCGTAATAACTTCTTCCATAAGTTAATCCATTAAAGTACAGAAAGAGGTTAATTTTGGTAATTTACAGAGAAAATCGAAGTTGGGTGTTTTTTGCGAAATTTGTTCAACTTTGACTCCATATATATTGTTAATGTGCGAGTACGAGAAAAAAATTAATACGGCATATCATACACAAACTATTTGAGAATATCACTGCAATGTTTCAACTTCCGGACTCAATAAAAAACGTTTTAGAGGTTTTGGCCAGCTTTTTTCGATTTCAGCCCACTATGCGTCCGTACCACAAACCACCATCACCCGGTTGGATACCCGAGAGCATTACATTCTATATTTCCAACAATGCACTTGGTTTCGCTCTGCTGAATAATCTTCAGATAATAACCTTGGTTCCTGAATGTACTTCACGCGAGCGAAACTAAAATAAAAATAACAAAGATATATTGAGTGTAATCTTAGTTTAGTTCAATTTGAAGTTATATAAGTTCACAAAGGAATGCATCTGCTGTTTGGTTTTAATCATCGCTCATATCTAATATTTCCCAGGATCACGTCCCATCTCCCACATTGCATTTCGTTCTAACCCGACTTGGCCACCTCCGATTCATCACTCTGACTTTCATTCTAAACCGCGCCCAATATTTTTCAGACTTATTCTTTCAGTCTTATTTCTTTGAACAATACCATTTACATCTTCTCACCATGAAAACCTCAAGGACATCCATTTTCACTTTACCTACAGTCCATACGGCAAATATAATACTTCCATTTCAGGGTAACGGAAAGCGTTTCACGAAATTTATTCAAGTCACTCTAGGGAATACTTTTGCCTTGAAGGCGTATCAACATGATAGCTTCACATAATCAATGGCCATTATTTTTAACAAATGGAGAAAAACACAATCCGTCAGCGCAGGGCAACCCCCAAAAGAAGCAGGATACAAAGGTCACTCACGGTCACCAATCAATGAGCTCCCGGATGTCGCTTATCTGAACAATGGATCCGAAAGGGGACGACACGTGGGGGAGAGACAGTCGCCGTGCAACGCACACGGAACACATTCTGCCGCATTATTGACAGGAGCAGATGAATTGAGATTGGAGTTTCGATCCACAACAGGCGGAGCATATTGGCACACATAAAGGACATCCCGTGGACAAAATAACTTTCCAAATGAGACATTTTCTTATTTTAGCATGTACCTGGGAATAATTTGGTCAAAGATTCTTCAAGGCCGAATTTCGATTTTCCATATTCTAGAAACAGGGCATCACCCGAAACGTGATTTATATACTTATATTAATCACTAGTTATTTATCAGTAGGACTGTGGTGATTGGTATTAGCTGTGTTCATACACATTTAATGACCGATACCAATTAATCTGAGAACATACCAAACACAGAACATAAATATTGACGCATGTTCGGGTTGATCGTCAAAAACTTTTTTTTTCACGTTTCACTGACCTTGTGGTCGGAAGAGTTGTCTTTGGAGCCCACTTTAACGTATAAATCAATTAGGATTATTTTCAACTGCCATGAGGTTCCGCCAAGCGATTCACGTTTCGCAATTTTCGGCCATTTTGGTAAAAATTTGAAATAAGCGGAATATCATACGCAGCGTAATTTTTTCGCGAGAATCGTTGACGCATAGTCAGAAAGTTAGTGAAAAATGGTGTGGCAGCAGTAGCATGAACGAAGAACCCATCAGAAAGGGTACGAAAATACGAGTGCAATTCAGGCTAGGTAAACCAGGCAAGGGCGTTGTGGGCGAGGCATTCGAAGAGCGAGTACCTGAAGGAACGCTGCATGTTCTCTCAGTCCGCCCTCAATTGGCCGAAACATAGGAAAGATTAATAATCGCCGGAGGCAAAAAATAGTGGACTGAATTTAAATTAATTTCTGGCCTCGTGCAATGCGTGACTTACCCACTCTCGTCTTCTCTGCTTCGTCGTACTCGGATGTGTTGTCGTCGAGACGTACTTCAGCGACTGATTCATCGCTCACGACCCAAAATAAGCAATGGCACAAAACAGAAAAACTTTCAACATTTTTCGGTTTAATAGAGAGCAACGCATTGCTCTCTGGTGGCCATTGAACAAACAAATTAGTGGCACGAATACCAAACACCGCACACCTGTCACATTTCCTTGCAAAAGCGGTTAGTTGCGTTGGTGCATTGCGCTTCAGCCCTTTACCCAGCCCCCTTAACCCTTTGAGGTTGATGGTTGAGGATCAAAATTGTTGTCTGATTGATCAACTTATGTAGTGCCCTGATCTTCCTCGTAGTTACTCTCACTCAAAATTTCATCACCTTGCCCTAGTAACTGGCTGACTTCCTACTGAGTAGACTTCGCAAAAAAAACGTTTCTTAAGCTCTCTCCTAGCCATGCGTGTCTACAATTGCAGTAATTTTTTCCACTGCATAGATTCCCATAAGATGTTCTCCACGCTGATCAGAGGAATGTCCATTCCACCACATGAGCTGTCCGGCCACATCTCTTCACATTCAGAAGCACTTCAAATAGTTTCTTCAAAGCATTTAATAGCTTATTTTTATTCTGATTAAATAGGGTGGATTCATTAGGCCGATGACCTTCCAGGATTTTCATGTATGGGGTATGGTGGACTTAGTTGGATAGCTCTCAAGTGGTTAAAGTTGGGATACCTTCTTCTTGACTCATCTTCAGCATTTTATCTGCGACTTCCTTTGAAATAGGTGATGATGTAGGATGCTCACCGTTCATTTCAGCTTTATTGGCGTGGTGAACGCTGTTGTGGTATTTGATGACAACCTAAGTAGTAGGAAGCTGCCGCGATGAGATATCTTCAGGTAGACCAAATATTGGACACTTCAAAACTTATCTTGTTTTCCTCCTCTTTGAAAAGATCTCTCCACGAGCAAACCCACTACCTCTACAACGTTCACTCACGTAAGAAATCACGACAGAACGCTCTCCTCTTTCCGCATAGGATAGCGTCAGCCAGCCTGGAAGGAAAGCCCTTTGTGATAATGAAATACTTTGTAATTTCCAGTTTCCCGAAACCTTGCACACAGCGCAAAACAGGTGACAGTAACCGCGCGTGTTAAAATGCGCGTGCGTCCACTACGTTCTTGCCTGATTGCCTATCCTTGACTGCATTCGTATTTTTGTTCATTTTCTGGAGGTTTTGCACTCACGTAACCACTACCATACCATTTTCAATGAGCTTCTGGGAAGACGTCAGCGTTTCTCACGACAAATGAGGCTAAGCACGATCTTCAGCTT
Organism: Ceriagrion tenellum; assembly: GCA_963169105.1. Classification (NCBI taxonomy): domain Eukaryota; kingdom Metazoa; phylum Arthropoda; class Insecta; order Odonata; family Coenagrionidae; genus Ceriagrion; species Ceriagrion tenellum. The sequence continues at coordinate 21,038,386 of OY720636.1, forward strand.
ATTTTAATTTTTATCAAAATGGCCTTAAAATTGTGGAACTCTAATCGCTTGGCGGACCAACAAGAATATGGAGAGAAATCCCAAAAGAATTTCTGCGTTACATGGAGCCCGTAAGACAACTTTTCTGACCCCAAACTCATTGAAATGTGAAAAAGTGTTACACGATCATAATATGTACATACGCTAATGTGTAACATGTACAGGGTGACTGGTCATGGACCATAATTTATCAATGCGCATTTTCTATATAATAATAAAGGGAGAAAAATGTATCAGGCTTATTTGCTCACTCTCTCAGGGCATATATGTACACATATTTGGAGTTTTATAAATATATTCACAATAGTGAAAGAAAATAATCATTCACATCGTCTGAATTTCACATACCTCTTGAGCATTTCATTTTACTCGAGCAACGAACAAATCAATTGCTCTATATTCTCAGATGAATTCGTATGCAAGACACTAACTCCTTTCTCCTTTCCATTTCTTCTGAACACCACAGGTTGGGGCCGTTCGCCGGAAGCGGAGGAGGGGCGCCACGTGGTATCAGAGGCGCGCGGCTTCCTCCGACGACGACGTCACTTCCGCCGACTCCTCGATGATCTGCTCGGCGGCGGCGGGTTGCCAGGGCGACGAGGGGGAGCGGTCGTGGGTCGAACGGTGCAGCGGTCCATTGGGTACGGGAGGCTGGGAGTGGAGGACGACGGAGGGCCAAGGAGGGCCCAAGGGCCTTCTAGGAATCACAGTGAGGACGGTGGAGCTGATGCGGAGGAACCAGCTGCTGCAGTGGAGGCTGTCCTTGCTGCAGGAAGAGACGAGGGCATTCGTTCAGTCCGTGCTCAACAACCCCGAGAACAGGAACAGGGACGACAAGGATTCGCCGCAATCGCCCTCATCCGCCACGAAGGACGATCAAGACCCCGCCGTCTCGGGGAGCTGTTGACCCCACCGAACTCCGCATACACACCCATCCATCTTCTCTCCCTCTCTCGTCCTTTGAGGGCGATCGGGCCTCGCGCCGCGCCCACTGCATTCTTTTTCCAAACTCATGGCGGTGCGGACGTCACAGAACGGGAGGCCGATGAAAGGTGTTTCCCTTCAAGCTCAGTTTCCGTGTACCGGCGGCCGAACAGAGTTGTCAGCTCTTGTGAATAAATGCACATCCTCTCAAACACGATAAAAATTTCACGCAGCAAATTTCGGAGACACATTCGACCCGAGACAGAAGTGAACCTCATATCAGCCAATGAGAGACTGACCATCTCCCTAAATGTAATGCACGCTGTTAGATTTTTGCTGTTGTGATTGGCTGGAAAAATGAAAAACCAGCGCTTTCAAGGTTAGCCGCCATCAGTCAGGAAAAAAGGGTACAGAGGACCACGACCGGATGGTGGAAGTGACTCATCCAGTGGTTAGATTGCAGCAGTGGGCGGTGAAGATAGACGACAAAGGACGCGGCCCTGCTGTCGAATCGGAGCGAAATAATCGTTGCCATATGGTCGTTTCACACACCAATCAGAACTAACGGACGAGAGTCAAATTCCTCCTGCACCTCACCCTTCTCAATCGTAAGAGAAAGCTGTTATGCGGCTGATGGTTTCTCTTGGGACCGATCAGTGGATCACCGATACCGTAAGAGTTACAGCGTTGGCATTCCTACTCACAGATACTTGAGGTGTCCTTTGTGTCAACAACTTAACAGATAAATTTGATCCGACAATTTCCATTCGACAAGTATATATGGAAACAAAAATTTCCCTCCTTATCATAGTCCCCCTTAAACGACAAGTGTGTATCTTTTTAAGTTATTAATTTTATTATCATGCCAGTGCTTTCTTAAAGCTAAATTGTATTTGAATTAGGATTAAGTGATTTCTTTTTCAATTCACCAGTACTTCACTGCTTAATATATGGTGTCGCATCAACGCAGGAATTCTACTCTTTCCATCAAATGCTAAGAGTTATTACCGCCCTGGCAGGTAAAGTTCAAGATTTCAACGAGGACTCAAGAATTAAAATGGGCAGTGTCTGGCTTTCTGGGTCAAGCTTTCGGTAAATGGTGCTACCTGATTCGTCGAGAGCAGGCGAAATAGCCCGAGGTCTGGCTGCCAATGGGCTGTAACTCGAGCCACTGCCCATTGTCACACGCTCGATAATGCGATGTGATGTCCTAGGAAAGAGAAAGTGTGGATCATCTGAAAATATAAGTAGTCCTCGAATCAGATGTTGTACTCTAATTGCGCACTGATGAGTTACTACGCGGGATAGAGAATATGTGGGATGGGGATTCGACAATATCCGGGCGACCGAAACCGATGGTAATCCGAGTCTAAGCACGCGTTATACCTGTTTCTAACTGGGCAAAAAATATATTCTCCTTATTCAGCAAATGGTATCATTTCGATTTCGCGTTACTAGAATTTACCACTTTCATTGCATTGGAGGATTTACAAAGCATTTTGAAATTTAATAATACAACAGTATTGACCGTATTCTCTTCGGGTTTCTGGCGCGTCGATCCATTTTTTTGGCTTTTGAAAAAAAAATGGATCGACGTGACAAAAACCCGAAGAGAATACGGTCATTAAATAACCGCGGAAGCCTCCGTACCAATACTACAGTATTTGTCAAGATTTCCGTGAAAATAAAGAGTAAAAATGAGTGCCTCCATGGGGTCAGAAATCCTAATGAGTTCTCAAGAGGTTTATCTCCAATGACGAGGGTGAAGTCGAGGAACTCGGAAAAAATCCGAAAAAGAAAATACGAGGCTCAGCAATACGCAGTTTTCTAAAGACAAATACGGATCTAGATTACCGAGCATTACTACCTACTAAGTGGGTTTATGCGAGACTAGAAAACGGAGGTACTTTCACCACCGAGTGTTCTCGAACCTTGTTCTCACGTATGCAGGTTCGAGGGCGTGATACACAAAGCGATATACCTGACTTTCCGGATGCAATAAAATGAATCCTCACTAAATCTTCACGTGATAATACAAAAGAGGGGATGCGGTTTCCTTCGGTGCAGAAATAAGAATTAGAACGTTTTCCAAGAAGTAAAGGGGACCGAGCATATCAAATACTAATAAAAAGAACGGGAGCATACGCTTGTAGGAAATAATCTGCCCCATGTAAAGCGTGCACTTGAAAGTAATTTTCACTAACAAATGCCAACTTATTTTAATAACCCAAAAATGTGTTTATTATCAAAGGTCAACCTGTCTTCCATTGATATGCTCTGCATGAATTTCAAAGGCAAATAATGCGAGGAACAGAGGGAACTTATTGGGATTTTGCGATATTCTGTTTAGAGATCAGACTTTTTATGAGATGGTTGGTTCATTAATAACAAAGGGGACCGACATCTGAGGTCACTGTCGCCATTAGGAAAGGGAGGTGAGAAATCTAGAGTCCTCCTTAGCCTTCTTTCAACGCGAGACACCATGAAGACCATAATTTAATGTCCCAGGAATTACTGTCCATGAAGTCCTCTCCACACTGAACTCAAGACGGGTTTGGGAATCCGCAGAAAAATATCCGCCACCGCTGGATTCAAACAAAGGCCGTCAGAATGCGGAAGCCAGCACTCTAGCCACCGCATCAACCTGATCCCCTCTTTACCCGCTTAAAGTCACCACTTTTATATAAATATGGTGATGTTAGGTATGGCATTTCGTAGTTACAGTTTTAAAAAATACGCGAATTCCACTGCTATTACACTTTGAGAATATAGCATTGTCTGAGCCTTAGGCATGACGCATTCCCTTCTATATTTTTAGCACTGATATGATGTAAGTCTTACAGTGAGTAGAAAAGATATTCCCCTCATCTAAGAAATCTTTCAGTTCTCAAATACGACACAACATGATGTAAAAATCTTCACTTAATCATATCTACACCACAGAGGTAGTTCACTGAAAGTAACCATCTAATTCTATTTTGGATGGTGGAATTGATGTTTGGTTGAACAATAAGGTCTCTGTCAACACTTAAAGTGCAAGGTTATCCGTTTTTTCATGATTGTATCTAAAGGTGTTACATTCTAGCTACATAAATGTGAAACAATAAACATTTTAAGCGTTATTATCAACTTCGAATGTAGCAGTAAATATAACGTTCTGAATGGATATATTATGACCACAATAAAGAGGAGTATTAATACATTTCAAAATTTTGTAATCAAAAGCTTAGAGTTTTTAACAGCTAATAAAACTTATTATAACAACATAAATTGCTATTTTCCGGGAGAGATGACCCTCCAATGACTCATTAATCCAGAAAAACTTTCTGCTGTACCACGCGGAATATAGATTCCTATCTCGAGTGTATCAGCTTTTCTATCAATACTGAAATAAGCCCTTCAGCAGTTCTTATAGTATTTATAACAGTATTTACTCCAGTGCAGCGTACATACCTATGAAATGAGATATGTGCTGGTATTTAAATCAACAAGCAATAATGCCACTAACTAAGCACAATAAAAAGAAAACAATCATAGGAAACTGTGATACTTAATAACAAAATTTTACTTTCCTTCTGTGATGAAAAATAAGAGTTATAATCAAAGAGTTAGGCTGCTGAAAATTAGAAGGTTTTCCCAAAAAACTTTTAAAGACGGGACTTGTTTATAATAAATCAGTCAAAGGTATAGTACTGACACCATATGGCATTGAAGCCACGACTGTTTATTACTGGTGAATGAACTTTACTCAGTGAAGACTAACTGATTTCAGTTGGTGTGTACAGAAGTATTGTATTGTATATCAAGTTTTTCTTGAATAAATATCCATTGTATTTGATTGTGTCCGTTTTTTCAATTTATGTACAAGAAACAGCGAACTAAACCTTGTTTTTAGAATTCCATGTTGGGATGAGATGACTGTGCACCCACGACTGTAGTAATAATTTAGCAAACATTGTACAGGGGATCAAAAGTAGATTGGTCCGAGAGTAAAAATGGAAAAATCCGCTGTTACTCCAATGCAGTAAGGAACGTCTTCAAGCCATTGCGAAGAAACTTATTCACTTCTGTAAGCGGAGACATCCATGGAGGCAGAGCTGACCAGATTTCAGCACCAGACAAGTTTCAGCTAGGATTACGTCACAAATAGTTGAGTTGGTTATTTAAAATGTAGCGAGAGGTAGTTTCATGCCGCATCATGGCAAATAAAAGAATTCTAGACGCATCGGTATGACACATAGCACAGAATCTCTAAGTTGTGCACCGGGTATTGCTATTCATTATTGGAAAAAAATGTAAAACTCCATGTTTTACATTAACAACTGGCCTGGCAGAGGATCATATGAACGTAATGCCACCAGATTCCAAAATCGAAGTTTTGAACATATTAGAAACTCAATATCATTCATCTCAAAAATAACAAGAGCGTGATAATTATTGGTGGGGAATTCAACCTCCCGGCTATAAATTGGTAAACCAATAGCGTTGAACCAAGTACAAGGAAGCGTGATATAAGCGAGGCTTTACTTAATACACTTTCACACCATTCTCTTACTCAAATAGTACCTGTAGCTAAGAGAGGTAAAAAAATATGAGACCTTTTAGCTGTTAGTCACCCTACAATTATTAAACACGTCGATATCCTCGATGGTATAAGTGACCGTAAAGTAATTTTTTACGACTTGGAAAACAACAGTAGATTTCACTGTAAAACCCAAACGTAAAGTCTACTCATTTGACAAATACGATAGCGGAAAATTCGGAGAGACGTTAGAAGCTTCACTCACGAAATTCGTAATCAAAATGAAGAACAAGAGCACCGAAGTATCATGGAGATACTATTTGGAAATATTACGTGAAGGAATCGATGATTATATTCCATACAAATTCGAACGGGAGAGTAAATAACTTCGTTGGTATAACAACGAAATAAGGCGGGAGCTCAAGAGACAATGGCAACTACGCAATCTATATAAAAATTCTATGGAGTTAAGTAACAAAACAAAGGAGCTTTCGGCGAAAGAAATATACGTTGCTCAACGCTCAAAAACGAAGAAAATAATGCGTGCTACTCTATGAAACTTCAAGAAAAAAATCCTCTGAGAATAACTAGATGAAAACCCCAAGTTATTCTGGTCTTCCGCGAGAGAGCTCCAGGGCGAATCTCCGACAGTTGATTGGACACAAACAGCAAAGTGGTCACCAACAGTATCGACAAAGCTAATTTACTAAACCATTACTTCGAAAGTGTATGAACTAAGGTTGACACAATACATACACGATTTAGACATTCCTGACTTTAAAGAGGCGATGGCTGACATAAAAATTAAACGTGATGGAATAATTAAACAACTGCGTTCGCTTAAAAGTAACAAGTCCCCAGGTCCAGAAAATATACCTGCACGCGTGCTTAAGGAGTTAGCGCCACAGAATGCACTATTCTTAGAAATTGTATTTAACAAATTATTATCCGAAGGCCAGGTGCCCAAAGACTGGAAAATAGCCAACGTCACTCCGATATTTAAAAAAGGAAATAGAAATGACCCAGGAAATTACCGGCCAATATCGCTAGCATCACTTTTATGCAAGATCCTCGAACACACGTCGTTAGTAATATTATGATATTCCTGGATAATCATAACTTCTTACATGGCAGTCAGCATGGCTTCCGTAAAGGCAGGTCCTGCGAGAAACAGCTTGCACTCTTCCTTCATGACATCCTAAAATCAGGTGAATCAATTACGCAAGTCGACGCGATATTCCTTGATTTCAAGAAGGCATTCGACAAGGTTCCTCACAAAAAACTCATGTATAAATTGCAATCAGGCAGAGTTAATAGAAAAATAGTGAATTGGATAAAAGATTTTCTCAGTGATCGAAAACAAAAAGTAGTTATTGAGGGTTTTTGCTTTGATATGGTCGAAGTCATATCCGATGTTCCTCAAGGAAGTGTGATCGGCCCTCTTTTATTCATTATTTATATTAATGACCTAAGTTTTCGAGTTAACAGTAAATTAAAATTATTTCCAGACGATACTGTTATCTACCGTGAAGAGAGCGAAGACGCGGACTTTGAAGTTCTGTCATCGGGCTTTAACAACGTTCATTCGTTGTGCAAGGAGTGGGGGGTTAGAATTAAATATCAACAAATGCACCACAGTTCACTTCTTGCGAAAGTCATCACACAAATGCCAATTAGTCTTACCTGATGATGACTGCTAGACAGTTGAAACACGTGTTGTAAAAGTTTGAAATAAATTTGGTAGACAGTACGATATCGTTTGAGTATCATTGTTACACAAATACCATACCTATACTGTGGTTGGAGTAAACAAAATCTTCAGATATAGTAAAATCTTGGAATTTCTTTAACTTCTGATATATATGGCGAGGATTACATATACAAAACATGTGGCACAGCATTAAAAAACTAGGTTTTGTTAAACGTATAATAGGAAGGCCCTCGGATGAAAAAGTCAAAGAGAGATGCTACTTCGCTCTGTTTAGGCCACACCTCGTATACGCCGCGAGCATTTGGGACCCTGGTCATAAAGATTAAACCAAAAAAATTAATAAAATACAAAGGAAAGCAGCGCGTTTCATTAAAAAACTGCTACGAGCGTACATATAGTGTCTCACAACTTTTAGAGGGATTAAGGAGGGAGCCCCTAGAGACTCGGAGGTTACACGCTAGGCGTAGGTTGCTTAATAAATTCAGTACTGATATTTTTCAGAGCGACACAGAATATTATCATGACGCCTCACTACATCTCTAGGTCTGACAGATGCGACAAAATAAGAGAGAAACACTGCCGAACAGATAGGTACAAAAACTCGTCCTTTCCGCGCACAATAAGCGACCACAATAAAATTGAGCTCCACTAAATACACTCCTATAAAAACGTCACCATTTCAGCTCCCAAACACATCGTTACACGGCTGGTGACCTAACAACCCTGCCACACGTGCATGCGGCGGCTCGTAGGGTATTATATAGATGTTGATGTAATGAATATTTTCTTTTGATTCCCCAGTGATTTCTCAGGTTTAATTGGGCAATCACGCAAAACCATAAAGATCCCCAGTGATTTCAAAGAGGTCGTGGAGCACATGACTACCAGGCGCTCTCTCGTAAAAGATGTCTGACAAAGAGACGGAAGCCCCAGTCTGCGCAGGTTTGCGTAGGGCTGGGCGGTTTTCTAACATATTCGTTCCAATATCAATATTTTTTAACACTGAAATTCAAAAATCACAATTTTGTAACAACCAATACCATGTCCTGTATCGGATATTTGCGGTCGGAAAAAACCAGTATTTGTAATTGGAATATTGAATATTGGACTACCAATGTTACAAATTCAAGTATTGAATACTGGAACCCTGCGAGGAGGGTGTTCGGAGAGCAACCTAGTCTTTGAAAACAGACGGCGCACTTGGTACTCAGTGCAGCACTTTCATTTCCCTCATTATTCAGAGAAATAACTCAGGAAAAGAAGCTTAGGTTCATTGGTTTCCTTGTTTTATTAACAGACTTTTACATAGTTAATAAAGTTCCATTTTCGAAGTAACACTCCTGCCACCGTTTTTTGGTTTTTACCTGTTAATTTTAGCAGTTACTATTGCTATGTTCAATATTTTCCCATATACCGAAAACTCATTCTTTATTATTTCCAATATTGCAATATGCCAATATTTTCCAATATTCAATAGACCAATATAGTTTATTGATATTGGTCCATTTTCAATATTTCATGATACTGGATACTGATATTGGGATTCTAATACCGCCTAGGTAAGTCGTTCCTTCTATCAAGGTAAAAGGGGAGGTGAAGGCCGAGTGAACAATATCAGCCCCGTAACTATGACTTCCTGCCGTAGGCTATTCCAAATTGAATATTCCCTGACTCTGATACGTGCAAAGTCTTTGGAAGCAATTTATTTTTATTTTGTAAATAGTTCGAGCATCACAGGTCCGTCAGGCAATACCTGTCAACTGTTAATATTTCCATATTTAACCTAACAAACTTTTGGAGCAAAATTCAGATCATGCAGAAGGCTCACGTTATAACTTAAGATGCACAAAAAGTTACACTATTTACAGGATGGACAGTTAGAGGAAGTATCATATTTACATTTGGAGAAAAATCTCCGTAGACCACACTTTTAACAATATGCTTACAACTGTATATTTAAATCTTGCGCAATAATTCAATGTTTTTTCTACATTTGTTTCATACTTTTTGGAGATCGTACCTCGTTTCCCTTTCACCTTATTTTTCGTCAAATTGAAAGCCCAAAAATATCAAGTCACCGATTTAGTAGGAAGGATTGAGTAAATAGGGAGCTTCAACGACAAGCTCGACTTAATTCCTTCAAATGAATAGCGAAAAATAAACTTATAATAAGTTTCTTCAAATGTCTGGTAAAAATATTATTAAAAAAGTTATTCCTCTGTGTCGTGCTCGAGAGTTTTTTTTATGACCTTCTGAAATATTAACAATCTAGCGGATTTACCGGTACTTCTTACTTCTCCCATTCGGTCTGGATATGTTTAAGGTTAAAGGAAGACCGATATTACGAGCTTGATAGTACCATAGAGAAAGTATATATTGAGTGGCAAAGCAATGCTAAAAACTGGACATAAATTTTTGAGAGCTATCAAATAGTAACGGTCGTATGTTTAAGGTACTTTCTGAAGGTTTAAAAATATTTGGAACATTAAAAAAATTAATAACAGTCGTCCTCCTTGCTTCAATGGGTTTGTCTTGACAATTACATCTGTTCTTGATTTGCTCTCAGAACTTGAAACTAAATATATTGTAACAGGGCGATAAAACCAAGCTCCCCTCGCAATTTTTTGTTTTCAATCATTCGACAGAGGTGTGGATTTAATAGGAATCCCACGGTAAAATCATTCAGAGCCAGCAACAGACAAATGACATTACACAATTTATTAAAACCTCCCCACAGACTTGTAGTTATTTCAACGATGAGGATTACATGCTTCATGTGGAAGAAGAGGACAGGAGGTGGATACTGTGGAAGGTGAATTATCCAAAAATAATTTTAACGAGTGTACAACAGAAGAAGACCATGATGACTCATCATTTAACAAAGAAACTTGGACTGTGCCTGTAAAGGACAGGTGAGACAGTTAGTTTGCAGAATTGTTCAGAAACATATTTTCTAGGATATATAGCCAGAAGACTGTGGTAGAAAATCCGCCATGTGGTGTTCAATGTAGGGATTGGAAATTCCAAGGTCCAATTGGAAAACGTAACTTAGATGACAAAAAACAACTTTTAATCTTATTCTATAAATATTAGCCTGCAAACTGCGTATGTTTATCTCCGAAAAACTTGAGAATGGGTGGACCGATTTGGCTAATTCTTTTTTTTTATGTTTCTAATGGTCAGAAAAAGCTTTTTTGGTAATAAAAAGTGATTAATGGTCTCCGGTTCGACTCCAGACGAGTCAATAGGTTTTCATAAGAAATACATATAAAATTCTTTTTGATGCCTGCAGACCATTTTTCTTTTGCATAATTAAATCAGAAATAATGATCGCACAGAGTCGCGATGAAAACCATTGTAAAGAAAAATTAATGAAAATTCTTTTTCGTGTTTTGTTTTCAAACTGATTTAAAATAAATTTTGAAAAAACATTCATAAAATTGCTGAAAATTGATCGACTTTGGCTCTATGTCTCCTTGATGACCGATAGCATTGTTGAAGCCGGTTGGCAGATATTTCTCAACATAAAAATTGACACGCCGATTTTCATTTGCTGTTCGTGTGGTGAAGTCGTAAATTGGCCAAACCTCCCGAGCCCTGAAGAGCCGCATCTCCGAAAACCAAAGAGCCATCTCAAATAGAAAACCCAACCGGTCTGCCATCCCAGAACACACATGGAGCGGAACAGCACACAACATAAATATGGAGGAGGCGATAATTCGCGTGTTTTTATACACGGCGCGACAAAAATCTTCCCGCAATGGTGAAATCTTCGGTGCGCTTCGCAGGAAGATGCTGTAACGTCTGACTTTTTACATGTAATTATATTTGTTATTCGTTCATTCATATGGTTCATGTCATTATATTATTGTTTTTGTAGGTTAATAATGTTTTTGTTTATATTTGACTGTTGCGACAGTGGGTTGTGAAGGTGTTGTTGATAAAGAGGAGAGGGGATTGTCGACTAATAAATAAGATAGAGAAGACGTGTGAGAAAATCTTCTCTGGAGATTAAAAGTATCTTTAGCTAAATAAGCCTGTTCTGACTCTATATAGCGCTATCTTTCGGAAAACAACAACTTCATCTGCAATTGTTATATGACAGAAGAAGAAAAGAAAATTTGTTGTATTCGTTCACAGTGATGTGCCAAATTACCTGGTATGTGATTTAATTATATATTTTTGAACATCAAAATGTTAGTTATTTGGATTCCCATTGTTGCATTCAATTCAATTCATTTTTATATGCGATTTGATCATCTATTTTCGTATTTCAAATGGTTAACGACTTCGATTTTGATTTTTGTATTTAATTCCATTCATATCTTTCGTTTTTTCCAGTTGATCTTCGTATGTGTTTCTGCCGGCCATAGGACGACTTTCATCAGTTGAATCGAGAAGAGGAAGAGCAACTTAATCGCCTTAACAAAGCCAAGAACAACTAGATCAACATCGAAGACGTATACAATTGCATTGTCTGAATGCTCGAGCTTAGTATCCGTAAGTCACAATAAAAGACTCTTACACCAGGGTTGAAATTCGCTATGAAATAATCATTTGACTTGACCGGGATTCGAACCCGGATCTCCCAATTGCCGGTCAGGTGTGTTACCCAGTTACACCACCAAGCCATCTTCCTTCAAGGCGAATTTCGAGGGGGGTTTATGCGAACTAGATGTTCAGGCCTCAAGTCTACATTGTAGCACATGAGACGGTCAAGTCAAATGATTTTTTCATAGCGAATTTCAACCCTGGTGTGTATGCACCCGTGCGAGTGACTTCGTACCATATCATTTGTTACATGCAATGTTTGGAAAAAAAGACTCTTAGTCATCGTGCGGCATCCTTCAGTCTTAAATCATAGTTCTGCATTCATTAATCATCTGTAATGCCTCGCCCACGTTCGAACACTGGCCGCCTTTCTCGAAAAGAAATCACAAAACATCAAAGCAGATCAAACCGCACTGATCAAGAACGCTTGGACGAAAACGAACATGAGTCACAATTTCTCAAAGGCGAGCAGAAGAATTGTCAGATCAGCGGGAAGAAAGACTTGAAGTCTCAAGAGTTGAATCGAGAAGAAGAAGAGCAGCACATTCGTCTCAACAACGCCAAGAACGATTTGATCTACATAGAAGATGTATGCAGTTGTAATATCTTGATAATCGTGCTTCATATCACCGAATTGCTTTTTCATACGAACCGTATTTTCAAAACAATACCTCATGTAAATTCATTCAAATCGGAAAAATGCACAAAGTTTGTCCGCACTGCAAAGCAAAGAAATTTAAAGGAGAAACCCCGGGAATGTGCTGCGCGTGTGGAAAAGTGAAGCTGCCTGAACTTGAGCAGCCTATTGAACCACTGGAAAGTTTGCTGAATGGAATTACAGTTGATTCAGTTCATTTCCTCAAAAACATCAGAAATTATAATTCCTGTTTCCAGATGACTTCATTCGGCGCTAACGTAATAGCGGAGCATTTTATGCCGACATTTAAAATTCAGGGACAGATTTACCAAAGAGCTGGGTCTTAGCTTCCTTTTCCCAGCGGTAACCATAAATTTCTCCAAATCTACTTCGTCGGAGATGAAAATGACCAATTGAATACACGCTGGCGAATCTCTACTGGAATTAGAAGGCATATCGTTGAGTCATTGCAAAAAATGTTACATGACAACAATAATTTAATTCGTATGTTCAAAAATGCGCTTGATCTCATGCCATCAGACAGCCATAGAATTATTATACGAGCTGATCGAACACCAGCCAGTGAGCATGTCAGACGATATAACGCGCCAACCATTGATGAGGTAGCAATTGTCATGGTTGGAGAAGAATTTCATCCTCGCGATATCGTTTTGCAGCGCAGAAACGATCAACTACAAAGAATTGCGGATACTCATAGATGCTACGATCCATTGCAATATCCAATTATGTTTCCAAACGGTCAAGATGGTCATCATTTTAACATCAAAATGATAAACAAAGTCAATGCTGAACATACAGGCAAAACAGTCAGTTCAATGAATTCCTATCGGATTATGGTACGTGAGAATGAAGATAACCATATTCTGAAATGCCGTCAGCTCTTCCATCAGTACATCGTCGATATGTACGCGAAAATAGTCGGAACGACTACTATTCATCAGGCTCAATCTAAAGAAACTGAGATCAGAAGAATACATACATTTTAGAGACGCGATAAGTAATGATGGAGATATCGTTGAGTCTCGCTAAGAATGATGGAGATGGAGAAAGATAGAGATGGTAGTAAAGATTCTAAGCGTATATGGAAGGAACTAAGGAATTTAGGTATTGTGCGTCATCGACAAAATTCTCTAGCACAAAATATTACCGTCAACCAAATCAATCTTTACTTCTCTACTGTCTCCCAAGCAGGTCCAAGCAGTACCTCTTTTCTTCCTACTTCAGTCATCACATCTAATACTGTAGTTCCTTTCAGCGGCTCAAATTTCTATTTCGAAATTATCAATACCGATACCCTCAATAAATTTATTTTTCGTTCCAAATCTAACTCCACCGGGATAGACGAAATATCTTACAGAATGCTAAGAACATCCTATCCTGTTACAATGCCTATAATCCTTGATTTGTTTAACTTCTCACTACAATCTTCTAAATTCCCTACCCTTTGGAAATCATCACTTATAACACCAATAAAAAAGGTTAAAAATCCAGTGAACCCGTCAGATTACAGACCGATATCCATCTTATGCAATATCTCCAAAGCGCTAGAACGTATTGTTCATTCCCAAGTTATTGATTTTTCTCTCTCGAAACAAAAAATTTGACCCATTTCAATCTGGATTTCGTCGCGGATTTTCCACCCAGTCTGCGCTTCTGAAAATCACCGATGACATTCGAAGTGCGTTTGACAAGAGAATGGTGACGATACTCGTGCTATTCGACTTCAGCAAGGCCTTCGATAGGGTAGACCATGCTTTTTTACTTGAGAAAATGAGGAAGTTGAATTTCTCCTGTTCGGTCCTCAACTGGTTTCATTCTTATCTAACTGACCGTCGACAAGCTGTGGGGGACACTTGCGGGAATCTTTCCAGCTGGGCCACAGTCCGCTGTGGAGTGCCGCAGGGTTCTGTACTTGGTCCCCTGCTCTTTTTTTATTTTCGTTAATGACCTTCCACATAACTTAAAACACACGAAATACATGCTTTACGCTCACGACCTGCAGATATATCGTCACTTTTTCCCCAGTGAAATTGCTGAAGCAGTCAAAAAAATTAATGAGGATATAATAGCCATTCCTGCTTGGTCCCAGCAAAATAACTTTGTTCTTAACACAAAGACCAAAGCAATAATTATTGGCAGCCCCAACATCAATAATCGCTTCCATCATGGAAATATATCTCAAGTCTGTGTTGATGGCACCTTCATTCCCTACTCTGTAGTAGTAGTAGTATTTGGTTTATAGGGTGCGTCGACAACATGGTCATTTTGCACCACTACACGTCATGTTTATAAAACAAAAAATATATGTTACATACATTGGTATTAAAATAAAATTGTTAATATGTACTCTTAGTCAAATTTAAAATAAATTTTACATCCTTAAAATACTGTTAAAAAGGCCAGTTTCATTTAAAAATGATAAAACACGGTTGAGAACATCTGAGTCATCGCCTAGGACCGACTTTATGTCTCCCGCTAACTGCAGCCTGCTACGCAAGCATCGGTATTTGTCACACTCCGTCAGGATATGCCGAACGCTGAGAGGGCAGTCGCAGTCATCACAGCGAGGTGGTCGTTTCTCTTCGGTGAAGAGAAAGGAGTGAGTCAAAGGGCAATGCCCTATCCTCAAACGTGTGATGACCACTTCCTCCCGGCGGCTCTTCCTGGCGGATGTGGGCCACGCGGACACTACCGATTTCACCCCGCGCAGTTTATTATTTCCTACGTTCATCCATATATCTTTCCACTCTTCTAGGGCTACCTTTCTCAAGATAGCCTTAAGGTCTTCGTATGGTACCAGCGTCAGAGTTATTTCCTCCAAGTCAAGTGCCTCCTTCGCCAAAGCGTCGGCTCTTTCATTTCCTCCCTACTCTGACTCAGTTCGAAATCTTGGGATAACTATCAGCTCAAGTCTGTCTTGGAGTAATCACGTTAATAATATCTCTCGTAAAATCAACACCATCCTATATCAACTTCAAGTGCATTCTAAGTTTCTTCCTCAAGACACTAGGAAAATGCTCATTTCATCGTTGGTTTTTCCCGTTATTGATTACTGTTGTCTAGTTTACAACGACTTAAATGAAGAAGATAACACCACACTACACCGTGCTCTAAATTCATGCATTAGGTTTATTTTTAAACTTCGCAGAGATGTCCACATGACCCCCTACTACAATGAACTTAGATGGCTCGATGTTAAAACCCGAAGGAAATATTTCCTCGGATTCTACTTGTATTGCTTATTTCAAGAAAAATCCCCTGAATATTTATTCGACATGTTTTCCGTGAAACCTTCTACTAGGGATATGTGCACTAGATGTGATCCTGAGTATCTTTACTTTCCTAGTCATCGCACAACGAAGTTCCAAAATTCTTTCTTGGTCACTGCGTGTCATCTCTGGAACACCCTGCCCAAAAACATAAAAAATTGTTCTTCTGCTGCTATTTTTAAGATGAAATATTATAATATGTTACTTTCTGACCACTATATGTTGTTATTATTTTGCATATTGTTGTAACTTTGCATATTGTTGTAATTAATGTAAATCCAGAAATGTATGCAGATGAATTTGTTATATGATATGATTTCCAAAAAACTTTGCATTCAGCATTGTAAATGGTATTAATTTATACTTATTTTTTTCATTGTTACTGTCCAAATTGTTGATTTTGCTCTTTATGTTGCTCAAAAAATGTAAATTGCTTTTGTTCTTAAGGGGTATATCCCCAGGACAATTAATAAATTATTCATATTCATATAAATAAATAAATAATAAATAAATAAATTTATTTACAAATAATTTACATTCTGTAATTTCCCTTTGGATGGGTCACAATAAATTTACAACAACAAGGAATATTTTTACTTATTTTTGGTCATTAATCATTCATAAATATAATAATCACAAATAAAAATATATATTTACCTTCAAACAAAGATTACTTTTTATATTATAATATAATAATAATTTGATTCCTTTTAAGGAAATACAGAGTGGTAGTACCATAGATAGCCCCTAAGGAATATCCTGTGTTGGGGCTACTGACAAATAAATAAACCATGCAAAAAACGATAGCAAAAACAAAATGGTTTACAAATTTCGATAAAACGTTTACAATACAGTGAATAAACTAATTCAAAATAGAAAAGACTCAGAGATATACATAATTTAATAGTGGTTACAAAAAAGAGACACACAAATACAAGATCGGGCAAACTTACTTCAACAATGATATTACAATATCACTTAATTCATTACATTTAATTCGATAAATATTTCATGTAAATTACGAAACAAAATCTCGATATTTTTTATAAGTAATAACCAAGTTTTTACTTTCTTAAGAAATTTTCTTAGGTTTTTTCTTCCTTAATGTGGTTTGGAAGGACGTTAAATATTTTTCGGGATATATACACAAAGCATCTTTGAAACACAGTCAAATTAGGCTTGGGTAGAGAAATCGTATTTCTTTCTCGCAAGGTCAGGACTTGAGTCCTGGGTAACAGATTTGCTTCGTCGCCACTTCTTAGATAGAAATTCTTTAACACTTTATAAAAATACATATACCTGATAGGCAATAAGTTCAGTTCTAAAAAGAGTGGGAATGCATGAGAGAAACGGTTTTTGTGCATTATCACACGTACTATCCTCTTTTGCAGAAATAGTACGGGGTTTATAGTATTTCTGCAAGCTCCTCCCCAGCAAATTAAACCATAACTTAATTTTGACTGAACCAGTGCCAAGTAGATAACTTTTAGAAAATACAATGGACATTTGTTTCGTACGAAGTATAAATTTGAGATACAATGCCGTAGTGTTTTAGTTAGGCAATTTACATGGTGTTTCCATTTTAATTTATTGTCCAGGATAACCCCCAAATATTTAAATTCAGTTACATTTCCAATCGTGATGCAATTTAAACAGTTTCCTACTGAACAGCCCGGAGAATGATATATTACTTCCCAGTCAATTTTATACCTGTTACATAAATCATACACCATGTATTTGGTCTTGGAACTTAAAGAAAGTTTGTTAAAGAGAAACCATTGCCTAAGAACTGTTAAATCTTCTTCCATCTTTCTTTTAACAATGTCCCAGGATGCATTTGCATAGTTGAGTGCAACGTCATCAGCGTAAGCTGTGACGTGTCCATTAAAATTATGATTACAAAGATCGTTTATATAAATCAGAAAAAGTATCGGTCCCAGTACTGAGCCTTGTGGAACGCCAGCCTTTATTTCTATATAATTACTATAACAGCCATTCACTCGAACACACTGTGAGCGCATAGATAGATAGCTATTGAACCACTGAAGGACATTTCCTCTGACTCCGGCTTGATGAAGTTTTTTTAATAAAATGTCGTGGTCAAGGGTGTCAAAAGCCTTATGGATATCGATGAATAAGGTAGCTGTGCGTTTATTATGATTGAGTGCATTATAAACATTTTGCAAATGATGCATTAAGGCATCTTCGGTTCCCAATTTACTTCTAAAACCAAATTGTTTCGGGCTGAAAAAATGAGTTTTATCAAGGAAATTTAATAACCTTTTCTTCACGAGTTTTTCAAAAATTTTTGAGAATGTCGAAAGGAGTGATATCGGTCTGTAATTTTCCAATTTTTTTGGATCACCTTTTTTGAATAGCGGAATGACGACTGCCTTTTTTAAAGCCGAAGGAAATTCTCCAGTTGAAATGCTCAGATTGAATACGTATTCCAAGACAGGCGCTATGAATACTAATGTCCTCTTTAAAGTATTGATGCTAATGCCATCGAAGCCTGGTGATTTGTTTGAGGGGAAACTTTTCACCAGTGCAATGATTTCGTTCCGAAATACTGGCTCCAAATACAACGACTGACAAGAATCGATCATGGAACATGGATTTTTCAGAGGGGAGATTGTAGTTCCGTTAATTTTAGATTGAAAAGCTGAGATAAAATATTGATTAAATTCAGATGCCATTGTCAAAGGATCAGTAATGACCGTGTTCTCCCTTTCGATACATAGATCAAGG
This sequence comes from Ceriagrion tenellum, assembly GCA_963169105.1. NCBI lineage: Eukaryota > Metazoa > Arthropoda > Insecta > Odonata > Coenagrionidae > Ceriagrion > Ceriagrion tenellum. The sequence goes on from OY720636.1 coordinate 21,056,808, forward strand.
GTTTTTGAACTAGTTTGTCCAGTTATTTCTTTAACTAGGTCCCATTGAGCTTTAGGATTACCTCGATTATTTTCAAACTTCCTCATGTAAAAATCATTGCAGGTCTTTCTCAGCTTAACCCTTAGATTGTTTCTACATTTTAAAAATTCCTCCTTCAAGCTCTCGCTTTTGGGATTACGCCTATACTTTTTTAGGATATCATTTTTTGATTTTATCTCTTGGAGCAGAGAGGTGGTCATCCAAGGTTTTAATTTTGTTGTCTTTTTATCCTGTATTATTGCTAGTTTTGCTCGGTCAATCACAGCTTGCATCAAATCCAACATAATGGAAAAAGCCCTCGAGGCGTTTGGCTCATTAGTTATTGGAGTCCAGTCTATTTTGCTCATTAAATCATGCAACATATCATAGTTTACATAAATTGAATTTCGATGTTTTTCATGTTCAACGTTAGAGTTAATTTTTATTTCTTTTGAAACGACGAGTGTAATCATTGAATGGTCAGTAATCCCCAAGTGTCGGACGTCTGCCAATATTTCTAGTTTGAATGCATTATAGAACCTTACAAACATGTGATCAATACAGGTTGAAGATTGATGGCTAATCCTGGTGGCCTCATTTACTAGACATGAGAATCCATACGTACACATCAAGTTATTATAGTGATCAGAGTCATTATTTTCATTCATTAAATTAATATTTAGGTCACCAACCACAACCATATTTTTTCCTGTGTTGTTCAGAGTGGGTTCCAACTCCTGTAAAAAATCAGTTACAGGAATATTTTGATCCCTGTACATACTTAACAGATTAAATTCCACCACGTGATTATATACCTTAAGATGAACACAGTCTGCTGTATAACATTCGAGTGACATTTCTTCACACTGAATATTATCACTTACATAAACTATCACACCTCCTGCTCGATTCTTTTCACAGCATTTAACAAATGTATTATAACCAGATATTTTATAAAAATTCACTTCATGTTTATTAATCCATATCTCTGTCAGAACAATAATATTAGGTTTATTTTCCATTTGACTCAAATGAAACAATAAGAGCTCAAAGTTGCTGCGTAAGCTGCGAATATTTTGATGAATTAAAAAAATAGAACCAATATGAGTAACTTCGCTCTTTCGCGAGAGAATCATTTTTTCAGGTTGTCTATGTCTTCAAAACTATTTATGACAATATCATGTTCCTTTTCCGCTTTTCTCATAAGGATCTTCCCTCCCCTAATCCAGAGGAAGGCATACTTTTTTGCCTTTTTTAGCTCTTTCGCAGCATTTAAAAGTCTACGTCTGCCAGGACAGAGGGCCTCGTTTATGTAAATGGGATCATCTGACGGGGAATCAAGGTATAGATGACGTGTTGAAAAATTTCTCTTGACCCGTCGCTTAGCCAACAAGTTTTCTTTGGTTGACTGGGTCGTAAATCTCACTACTATCCCCCCCCTGGGACCCATTTGACTTAGGCCTTGTGCGGTAACAATGATCGATGAATTTTTCACTCAGGTCGACCCCAAGTTGGTGCCCTATCTGACTTATAACAGCAGGTACATTTTCATTATTATGAAAGGGAACGCCGTGAATTTCTACGTTGTTGGATAGAGAGCGCTGTTCTAAATCATCAGTATGATTTGACAAAGATATCAAATCTTTCCTTAGTTGTATATTTTCACTTTTTAATACACATATTTGTTCGCTACATTCATCCAACCTTTTGCTCTGCGCTTCAATGAGTTTATAACTTTCATAGCATATTGCATAAGCAACATAGGAAAGATCACCATATTGCCTGCCACACATACTGGTAGTCCGCGACATATGCACGAATATGCGCAGGACGCTATTACGTATGTGCGGAAACAGGGAACAGGGAAACAGGAAACGTCCTGATCTTTTCATTACATTTACATGTAATCCATCATGGGATGTAATAAAGGAGATATTATTTCCAGGACAAACTCCAGCTGATCGCCACGACATAACAACACGCGTTTTCAAACAAAAGCTGAAGACATTAATTGATTTCATCACTTCACTACACGTTTTCGGAGAAACACAATGTTGGATGTACCCTGTCGAGTGGTTCGCGATGTTGGTTGGATGTACTCTGTCGAGTGGTTCGAGTGGCACTCTGTCGAGTGATGTTCGCGATAGTATTTTTATTTACTTTCCCATTCATTTCATATCAGTCTGAGCCGCAGCGAAGCGTGGCCGGGTTTAGCTAGTACTTCATAAAACATTTCCAAATTTAAAAGATTGTAATTCAGGTTTACTCTATCCTTCCTAGGAATTTAATAAAATAGGGAAGAAAGCACTTGAAGTATTCAGTCTTATATGGAAAATATACACAAAGTTAACATAATTAGCCTCCTCTGGAAAAAAGCCCTTATGCCCGGTTTCACCAAGCTCTTGTTAATCGATGATCATATGATCGGCGTCAACTCGCTGATCGGGGATCAAATCTCGCATCCGTTTCACCAACAGATGATCGTTGATCAAGATTGGCGATCACCTGAACGGCAATCGCGTAGCGTAAATGTTCTCATAGATTTGTAAGATGAATGTCTATTGGTGGTCATTGTCACATGACCTGAGTTTATTGAATTGCATAACAACCGCGATATTTGAAAATGGCTTGTCCCCGATCGACAAATTTTACCGAAGTAGAGAAAATAAGGTTATTAGACTTGGTGGACGAGTATAAAGAAACATTGGAAAATAACAAAACAGATAATGTTACCGCCGAGGAGAAGAAGAAAGCGTGGGAAAGAAAGTTTAACGCCACTGAAATTAACGCCATCCGAACATTGAAGCAGCTGAAAAATTGCTACGAGAACGTTAAATAGAGGGCGAGAAAGAACGCGGCCGATGATAAGGTAAGCACGCATATGAAGCCCAAACATTAGATTAATTAGGATTTATTAGTGAGTAATGTTATAAGCAATTTTTACTTGGTTCCTTCTAAATTAAGGTGGAAAATTAAAAGACAGGAAATGAAAAAATTAACTCAGCACGAAGAGCGCGTGATTGGCATGGCCACGTCACAATTTGAATCCATGAGGAATCCAAATGATAGTGACGCCACTTTTAATGAAGAAAATGTTGAAGGTGAATACTTTATAAATTAACGTATAATTTTGTATATAATTGCATGAGATTGATTTAATTTACTAAATACTTGGATTTCATTTAAGAGTGATAAAGAATTAAGTATTAATTTCTAAGGGTGAGATTATACTGTGATATAATAAAGAGGTGATTATGAAAATATCATGATAAAATATGATTGGAAGTTGGATGGAAAAAAGCATGCTTCTTTTCTGTACTCTTGTTTGTTTTGTGAAAGATTTTTATTCTGTTTACAGATGAATTTGAAGATGGAACAATTTTTGAAGTAAGTATTTCTATAGATTTATGATACTCTAACGATTTAATGTTGAATTTTTGATGATTGATTTTTAAAAAATTGCAGTTATAAATTTTAGAGGCACAAGGAAGTTGTAATTAGCATGCAATAGGTATTATAATTAAGAAAATAAGTACTGAGACATTCATTCCGCGAATGCTTAAGTTTTTGAGTTAATTATTTTAATGTATCTACTAATTTGCCATCTCTTCATTTCCAGATTCTGGAAACATCAGCTGACCCACCTACTACAAACAGTGCCATACCCATACCACAAACCACCAATACCGGAAATAGACAGAATCACAATAACCCAATAGCAAGTACCTCATCTCACCCTAATACTCCCAAAAAAAGAAAAGCAGAGGAAGAAGTAGCAGACATGGCAAGACACAAAAGTACACTAATAAGAAGGCAAATTGAAATAATGGAAAATCAGAACAGTATTAAAATGGAAATTTAAAAAAATGAATTACAGTCAAGCATTATAAATGTTGAAAATAAAAAATTGGAGAATGAAATTAAAAAAATTACATTAGCAAAATTAAAAGAAAATAAATAGTTTTTTCAAGTTCATTTCTGTTTCAATTTTATTCTCTATTCCTTTAGAAACTCCCAAATAAAAATCATCCTTGAATAAAACTGTATACAATTTAATTATATTAACATCTTTATTCTGGAAAGTTGAAAAAATGGAATGAGTCCACCCGTCATATTAAAAAAAAACAATCTTGCGCAAAGGTTACATATTGTGTTAATAGTTAAATTCTTTTTGTCAATAAGATACAGTATGAAGGTAATTAATACTTTAAAAAATACAATGAAAAAATAAATGAATAATTCAAATGTGGAGGTAGTTTTGGTTGTTAGTAACAATGGAAATCCATTTCATTTAATGTCTCATAAATATATTATTTATTAATGCCGTTCGAATTGCAGCTCCTGTTGGTCTTTCATTTCGACGTTCCAAAGGAGGGTCAACTTCAACAGCAGGTGGTGGATTAACTACTATATCCTCTAGAGGATCCTCTTCTATTGCCACATTGTGTAATACTCCAGTAGCTACAATAATCAAAAGAGATGTTTCCAGCTTAACTCTCAAACCCAGGGATAAACTAGGAAACCTCCTCTCCAACACACCAAAACAGCGCTCAATGCAATTCCTGGTTTTAATGTGAGAGACATTATAACATCTCTCTCCTCTGGTTGTAGGGGTCAATAAGGGAGTAAGGAGATAGGGCCTACATGGATAACCTCCATCACCCAATAAATACCCTTCATTTATTTCTGCATTTTCAAATTTGGCTCTTAGATGGCAGTTATTGAATATGGTGCTATCATGTACTGATCCAGGCCATCTAGCAACCAAATTAGTCAGTTTCAAGTTGGCGGTGCAGATTGCCTGAACATTGATTGAGAAATAAGATTTTCTATTTCTAAATAATTCAGCATTATCTCCTCCAGGTGATGTGATGGGAATGTGTGTGCAGTCAATAGCTCTCAGAACCCAAGGGAACTCAGCAATTGCATGAAAATCTTCTTTCACTAGATTTCTCTACTACTACTCTACTACTACTGCTACTAACTTCAGATATGCATTGCTTTACAAAAATGAAGCTCCATTTGACTATTTCAACAATGGCATTCCAATTATACTTTTATTTTATGACGAAATAATGTCCGTGTTCAATAAAATTTTATTTTTGCCTATTTGCATATTTGTATCAATGTTGTAGGGCTTTGAAAAAAACATCCCCATAATAGGGCATCTTACCCTATATACCAATAGAGCTAATGATTTAAGGTCTGTCGAGTATTCCAATAGGTTAGCAGCACTATATAACCAGAAGTTTCGAAGAATGGCTAGTTATTCATCTCCAGGGGTTCTCAATTAATACAGGGTTGATACGCATTGCCAGTTTTGATTTTCCCTGACTTCAATACTGGACGTAACATTACCACTGAAAACTGGTCTACGTCAAAGCCCCTCGCGGAATTATTTCTAAAAAATTACAACCTAACACTGGTGGGTACACTCCGCAAAAACAAAAAGGAAATACCACCTTCGTTCTTGAATGTCAAAGCAAGACCTCCTGCCAGGAGTATCTTTGCATACCAAGAGGGTACAGTTATTGTTTCCTACGTATCAAAGAAATACAAAGTTGTGCTGCTGTTGTCAACCATGCATGAGACAGGAAGCATTGATGCCAGTTCAGGAGAAGCATACAAACCAGGAATGTAACGTTCTACAATTTGACTAAAGGGGGAGTAGATGTTCTTCATGAAATGAAGGGAAACTACTCAGTCTCAAGAATAAGCAACCGATGGAGCATGACAATTTTCTACTCCCTATTGAACACCGCCGGAATAAATGCCTATGTAATTTCGTCTTTTAAGTTGGACATTGATCGCCAAGAGTTTTGGAAAAACTTGTCGTTTGAAATATGCAAGAACTACTTAGAAGTACGCCTAACAGTTCGCAGCCTTCGACAAGGTGTCTAATTCAGGCTGAAAGAACTACTGGGAAAAACCGACGATGACAAACACCGCAGAATTAATCAGGAATTTCCAGGAAGGTGTGACTTCTGTGATAGGAAGACAAACCGTAAAACCAAAATATCCTGTGCTCAGTACAATGCTTTTATATGTAGAGAGCATACAACCTTCACCTGTGTCAGGGGCGTAGACTAGGCCGAAAAAGAAACTAGTGACGGAGATGAAAGTTAGTAAATGGCTAATTTCTCACTCTATTTGATCAATGATTGGTGTTTTCATGTTTCATTTTATGCAAAAAATGCAATTACATGCCATGATGTATCACATAGACATAAACAAAGTAACCCTGGGTAATGATTTTAGATTAACAACTATAACTTGCATATTACTTTTCCTTAGTTTACTGATTCTTTTTAGTGTATTTTTGGACCATATAGTAACCAGTTGTGCGTGGAAATTTATATTGTTCGGCATAATAAATTATATTGTTTACTATAAAATATTGCAAATCTTGTAAGCCTATTGTTTCAAAATAAATAACAAATAATATGGATAATACTTCAAAAGCTTTTTTTAAGCTATATTTTATTTAAACGGGTTTTCTCAGTATTGGAAGCAGATGTTTAAATGCTGTACTGTTACTAAAATTCTTTTTATCGGCCACTCAAGTGTTTTCACTGAGCCATGCTAAAAACCGCTAAATATGCAAAATGCCTGTTACCGCATTTAAATACAAGCAATTTCTTCTAATTCATTTTATACTGTTGTGTTCGCAAAAGGAGCTAATTACTTGGAGTAACATTCAGTCAACGCGTACGCGGTCAAAGAGACCGCGTGCGAGCTCCTGCGTTCTTCTCGCTATGCGAGTTCTCCCGGGTTAATGGCTCATTTGCTACCTTACCTACATGAAATCGTTCCCGAGAGGAGGTATTTTTTGTCCACGACAACTGCCCGATCCACAAAGCGAACATCACAAAGCAGTTTTTGAGGATAATTCTCGACTTTGCGTTTTACCCTGGCCAGCTAACTCCCCGGACCTATCCCCTATTGAGAATGTGTGGGGTATCATGGTGAATGAGTGGCATTACGACGGAGAAAGAACCGAGGAAGCTTTAGAAGCCCACGTGCGGGATGTTTGGAATTCTTTAAGCTGACGTCCCCGAGTAATAGAGCATTTGGTTGGGTCAATGAAATCACGATTACGATCTGTAATTGAAAATAAAGGTGATATAACAAAATATTTAAGTTGCCCTCTGATGAATGAGCATTTTATTTAAGATTTCTGTTCCCATTGGTAATATCATGAAAATAACTATCCCAAATTAAATAGTACACTTTCATTCCTGACATTATGAAATATTGACTCATTCCCATTGATTTTCACAGCAAATTGAACGCCAACTTAAATTTCCAACCACTACCTCTATTCCATTCTCATTTATAGCTAATTTATATAGGTATATACTTCATTTTAATAACGAGCAAATCTCGAGGAAGTCTTCCGCCCTTTCCCCGATTAAATTTAACAGCTATCTCAGCTATTTTTATTACGTGTGAAATAAAAATTCTGATCTCTTATCATTACCTTTTTTTTCTCATTGTTGGGAAAAGTTTCCGAGCTGATTTCGCAACAGTGGATTTTGGCAACGTATTTACTACTAATTTATAAATTACTAGTTTTCCCACACGCAAACGAGGTTACTATTTGTACCCTTTGCGCATGACTAATTCACTTTGCCACGACGACCCATGTCATGAGGAGAGTACGGGAAATTCTCGCCTTCTTTCTCGCTAAAGAAATGCCGATGAGTTCCAGCCAAAAGCCGAAAACGCTTCACCAATTTTTCAGCTGGCGAATTCTTTCGGGAGTGGGGGTTGGGATTTTTTATGGCTATTCGTTGTCGGAGGGAGAAGGTCACGCGAGGGTCTCTTGGCGTATACAAATAAAGTCACGTTGTGCTGGTCGTAGCAGTAAAATTGACCCCCAAAAGTAATGGAACGCGTATGCAGTACGCGAAACTCCATTTCAGCAGAACACGGAGATGGTCGCGCTCACCGTGTGGACCGACTTTTGAAAGTGACGGTACATATCACATATTGTCAGGAGGTGCATCACAGTCAAGGGAGAGTCGCATCGATTACACTGAGGAGGAATCTTTTCCTCGGTGAAGAGGAAAGAGTGAGTGAGGGCACAGTACCCTATCCTCAAACGTGTGATCGCGACTACTTCCCGGCGGATCCTTCGGACAGGGGAGAGCCACACTGACACTACCGGCTTAATAGAGCGTAGTTTGTCCCCATTTTGGAAACGCCATGCCTCTGACCACACATTTAGGGACACGTTTTTCAACGTAGCCTTAAGATCATCCGCGGGGACTAGCAAGCAAGCAGTCTCGGTATCATTAACAGCCTCTTTCGCCACTGGGTTGGCTTTCTCATTGCCGGCTATTCCTACGTGTCCAGGGACCCAAAGAAATGAAACTGAAACTCCCTTATGATGTAAAGATAAAAGGACCGAATGTATCTAGTAGTATTTGGTTTATAGAGTGCGTCGACAACATGGTCATTTTGCACCAATACACGTCATGTTTATGAAAGAAATATGTATGTTACATACATTGGTATTAAAATAAAATTGTTAATGTGTACTCTTAGTCAAATTAAAATTAAAATAAGTTTCACATCCTTAAAATACTGTTAAAAAGGCCAGTTTCATTTAAAAATGATAAAACGCGGTTGAGAACATCTGAGTCATAGCATAGGATCGACTTTATGTCTCCCGCTAACTGCAGCCTGCTACGCAAGCATCGGTATTTGTCACACTCCGTCAGGATATGCCGAACGCTGAGAGGGCAGTCGCAGTCATCACAACGGGGTGGTCGTTTCTCCTCGGTGAAGAGAAAGGAGTGAGTCAAAGGGCAATGCCCTATCCTCAAACGTGTGATGACCACTTCCTCCCGGCGACTCTTCCTGACGGATGTGGACCACGCTGACACCACCGATTTCACCCCGCGCAGTTTATTATTTTCTACGTTCCTCCATATATCTTTCACTCTTCTAGGACTACCTTTCTCAAGATAGCCTTAAGGCCCTCGTATGGTACCAGCGTCAGAGTTATTTCCTCCAAGTCAAGTGCCTCCTTCGCCAAAGCGTCGGCTCTTTCATTTCCAGGACCACATGCCCTGGGACCCAAAGGAATGACACAGATATTCCCCTTCTGTTAAGGGATATCACAGCAGTTTGTATATCTTGAACGATTGGGTGCATTGAAGAAAAGCTACAAATGGAGTTCAGGGCGCTAAGAGAGTCCGAGCATATGACGAAGGAGCCACTGTTTCCTTCTATCCCTCCTAGAGCCATTTTTATTGCGAGGAGTTCTGCTGTGTAGACACTACACAGCGGATTCAACCTCGCCTTGATGGCTCCATGGTGGGATGAGACAACTTCACATGCACAGGGAGCGTCAGACTTAGAGCCAGCTGTAAAAACTGGCACGATACCGGGGTTGCAGTGGATATATAGATAAAACTGACGCTGGTATTCCAGAGTAGTGGTTAAAGCTTTCTTGCGCTGAGTGAGTCCCATGTTGATTTTAGGAGCGGGAGTTTCCCAAGGCGGATATTTGGGAAAGCCAATATGGTATACTTCAGGAAGCGTGATTAGATGCTCGGATATAAAACCGTTGAATCGTATGCTTGCAGGCCTAGTGACTCTGGTTCGACGGTTAAAAAGTTGTAAATAGCGGGGTTTAAAAACAAGGTTAAAACAAGGGTGAGTCCTCATAGATAAAATTGTTGCTACATAGCCGCACATAAGCATGTTCCTCCGATGGGACAAGGGCGGTTCTCCTGCATCCGCATAGATGCTTTGCACTGGACTCGTACGGAACGCTAACCGTGACTACGTAACTACGGTGGCTAACCGTATTCCAGCATTATGAACCGATGTCAGTGGGCGCAAGTATGACTCCCGACCGGAGGAGTACACAAAACAACCGTAGTCTAGTTTAGACCGTATCAGCGTCCGGTATAGTAAGATCAGCGTATTGCGATCAGCTCCCCAGGATGAGTGACTTAGATATTTCAGAATATTTAACGCATTTTTACATTTTCTTTTCAGGACACTAATTTGTTCCTTTCAGTTGAGGCGATAGTCAAATATAAGTCCCAGGAAACGGTTGGAGTCCACAAATGGAATGTTTTTCCCTCCTAAAAGTAGCGGCGGAGAGATGTGTTGCCCCCTAATCCGGTGAAAGGGAATGCATTTCGTTTTTTTCAAGGAGAATTTAAATTCGTTCCTCTGGGTCCACTTCTCCAATTTATTCAGCGTAAGTTGGGTGAGTCTAGCGGCAGAGGTAAGATACGATGACCTGCAGAATATCGCGAAGTCATCCACAAACAAAGACCCTATCACCGGTGGCTTCATGCAATCAACGATATCGTTGATTGCCACGGCGAAAAGTGTTACGCTTAAAACTGACCCTTGTGGAACCCCGTTATCTTGGATGTATGCTACGGATAAGTACTGACCTATTCTAACTTTAAACACCCGATCGGATAAAAAATTCTGAATAAAAGTGGGTAGATTACCCCTGAGACCCCATTCGTGCAATGTGTTCAATATTTTTCGCCGCCAGACGGTGTCGTATGCCTTCTCTATGTCAAAGAAGACGCCGACAATATTCTGGCGGAGAAGAAAGGCTTCCTGGATGTAGTTATCTATTCTTATCAGGTGATCGATCGTGGACCGGCCTCTTCGAAATCCACACAGAATATCGGAGAGGTTTCGGCGCTCTAGCCACCAAATAAGCCGTCGGTTAACCATTCTTTCCAATAACCTGCACAGGCAGTTAGTGAGTGATATAGGTCGATAACCATTCGGGTCAGTACGGTCTTTGCCCTGCTTCGGTATGGGTATGACTACTGATTCACGCCAGGACGATAGGAATGCATCGTCTTTCCAAAGGTGATTGAGTGTGGAGGACCTCTAACATTGCCGTCGTCGGGTCGGAATATCACGGAGAAAGGCGTTGTGGACCTCATCCAATCCCGGAGCCGTGAATTTGAGTCATCAACTGCTAATTGTAGCTCCCTAAGGGAGAACGGAAGGTTATAATCTTCATGAGAGTGGATCTCACGAAAGTTGATTGGTGAAGCTTCTACTCGTACTTTAATTCCCAAAAATGTGGGATTGTAGTTTCTATTACTGCTCGTATCGGCGAGTAATAGGCCAAAAGCCTCACCAATCTCAGGAGCTGAGGTCACAATATCGCCACCAACCTTAAGGTAAGTTATCCCCAGCTGATGGTGATTACCCGAGATACTCTTCACCTTACGCCACACCTGTGCAAGTGGAGTCCTGCTATTCACACCCCACACAAATTCCATCCTGGAAGCTCTTTTTGCATCTCTCATGACCTGTCGTGCCTTCGCTCTCAAGCGTCTGAAGGAGGATAGATTGGTTTCCGTCGGATACTTGTTAAAAATCCTCAACGCCTTTTTACGTAGGCGGATAGCTTTCGCGCAGTCATCATTCCACCACGGAACTTGTGGTCTCGTCGTAGTACCGCGAGACCGTGGTACGCTGGCGCGTGCGGCCTGTATTATACTGCTAGTCAAACTATTAATATTGTCAACACTATCACGTGTTTCGTCATATTTGAAATTTAAACTATTTCTGAAAAGCGACCGGTCTGCTTTCCGGATAGCCCAGTTGCCTGTCCGTATAAAACTAGGGTTATAATGCCGTTCCTTGGTAATAAGAAGTGGGATGTGATCGCTCCAACAGAGATCGTCATGAACGGATAAGCTAAATTTTGTACTTAGGGCGCTCGATACAATGCACAAATCTATGCTTGAAGAGTCGCCGGTAAAAGAATTAAAACGGGTTTTTTCCACATTCCCAAATGTTTTCCCCGTTCCCATTGTTCAATAAAACCAAGTCATTATCTAAAATAAAAGGAGAATAAAATCCGTCCTCTACGATTGCATTGCCGTCTTGGGCTTCCCCAAAGAGGATCGTGGGCGTTAAAATCTCCTAGTAAAATAAACGGCTGAGGTAGTTTGAGGACAAGAGCATTCAGGTAAAATTGAGTGACCGGTGCACCCTCAGGCAGGTACTCGTTGCATAGCGTGGTCGCCTCGGGGTCATACACGGTGACTACCACCGCTTGGTACGGCGTGTTTAGGTGCACTCGGGAGGTGTAAAGGGCCTCCCGAATAGCAACCATAACTCCACCATGGGCTCGTTGGCCACTGATTTCGTCAAAACTAAAAACTTTAAAACCTTTTAAAATGTCCTTGTCCCCTGTTTTGAAATGCGTTTCTTGGAGACAAACACAACATGGGTTAAATTCGCGAGTTAAGATGGCCAGCTCCTCCTTATGCCGATAAAAACCATTACAGTTCCACTGTAAAATAAAAACCATAAAAGGTGAGAATAAATAATTTTAACATTAAAAAAGGGGCATTAAGTACAGTAGAAGAATCAGCGCTTTATGCGATGTCTCCTCCCCTTAGACCTAGCCCGGCGGACCTCCGACTCAGAGACATATTCATCCTCTTCCATCGACTCTGGTTGGCTCCGCCGGGCCGGACCAGATGGCCCGGGGAATTGAGATTGTCCACGCCTGATTTGCGTGACCGGGGTGAAGTTGTTCGGGTTCTTACCGGGAGAACCCGAACTGGCTGCGTTCGTCTCTGCCGGATTTTGGGCCTTAGCCGGCTCGGCCGATATTTTCGTCGTGGTTTTCTGGGGCATATTCTTCGGTACAGCACAGCTTCGGTACAGATTCTTTGACGCTGTTCGTGGGTTGCCTCTCCATACGGGATTTTATCCAAGGTCTTAATTTCCATTTTTTTTCTTTCATCCTTCATCACAGGGCAATCACGAGAGTACGCTGGATGCGAACCCTCGCAGTTTACGCAATGATGATCGGAGGAACACACGTCACCCTCATGCTTGTCCTTGCCACAGCGCGTGCAGGTGGTCTTACCCTCACATCGCGGTGCGATGTGGCCGAACTTTTGGCATTGAAAGCAACGCATGGGGTTAGGTATGAATGGCCGCACTGGGACCGAATTGTATCCTAAATACACTTTCTCGGGGAGCTTATCGAGAGCGAACGTGAGGATCACAGATGTTGTGTTAATAATCTCACCGTTCCTCCTAGTCGTAAGTCGACGACAGTCCGTTACACCCTGTGGGGCCATTTCTCGCTTGGTTTCATCTATTTCAACGTAGAGGAGATCAAAATGACTTATAACTCCCCGAGAAGTATTTAGGGTGCGGTGGATATCTACTGTGACCGGGATGTCGTGGAGTTTTTTAACTTTCAGTAGTTTTTCCACTTGACTGATATTTGCTGTCTCAATTAATAGTGTACCATCCCTTACTTTTTTAACTGAGTGAGGTTCTCCAGGAATAACCGCAGACAGTGACCGTTTAATGAAGAAGGGAGACACCTTTTTAAGCGTCTCGCCATCTTTCGCACGCTTTAGTACCAAATAGCGCATGCTCTTTTTTAATCTATTTTCTCCCCAGCCCGGATACGTTCGGGATCTTTTACTTGGAGGAAGTGAAATTGTCTCCATTAAGATAGAGAATTCGTCCCCTGGGCTCCCCACCCACCACGGAGCCACACATTCGGGACGACACACCGCAAACCGGTGGGGTCGCCAGGGCTACCCAAGGGATATAGCACCATTGTTTAGGGGGCCTGATACGAGTGGGGCCTCCAGTGCATGGGCCCTCCTAACCCATACACCTTCGGCCGCCCTAAACAGACCCCCGTCACTCCAACACTCGCCATCGAAACGTGTCGACAAGCCGATTGATCAAGACTGGCTAGATCTTGACCGCCCGTTTACAGGGGATCCAGGGCCGAAGTGGGGTATTGAAATTCGGCCCATACCGGGCATCCGACACCCGGTTGGGCGCCGAAGAGCTCACCCACCAGGATCCCCTTCTCCCCCTTATGGGTCTCCGCACACGGCAAACATGCGGGTGGATCGCAGGCCAGCTGGTATGGCCGCACACAGTCAGTGGACCCACGAAACTGTCCGGACGCATCCCTTTGCTGCCTGGGGTTTTTTTTCGGGGTTTCACCTCCCCGCCCTTTTAGTCGCCTCTAACGACAATCAGGGATACTGCGGGAGTATTCTCCATCCCCCTACCCGCGGGGGTGACACTGTCGGACTTGGAGTTGTAGAACAGCCGCGTTGCCCTAGAGGCACTTGGATTACTACTCGGCTGCCTTGATAAGGATCCGTACGAATGGGATGACTCTATCAAAAGGTATCGCTAATAAAAATTATCTAACCTGAAAACGGCATCTCCTCTTCAAGCGATTTAGAAATCTCAGCCAAATGTTCCTTTCTAGTGTTGCCAAATCGTGGGACGTCTACACGATGTCAACGATGTCGCTGAGCGTGGCGTGAAATTAACGCAGGAATTCAACAAAATCATCACCAAAGACAAAGAACAGAAGCAGTTCTTATTTAAAAATGTGAAACGCCACCGGGAAACTTGATGATGTGACCAAAAAAACCATGAAAAGAAATGAAAAATAAAGACTGAATCATGAGAAATTTCTGTAAATTAGCGAGTCATTTCAATATCACCTACCTTATGTCCATATTCAAAACGAGTTGTCACAAGGTTATCGGCGCATCCAGCTAAAAGCCGGGCTAAGTGTGGCAGAGGGGGGGAGCATGGCTTCGGGGATGGGGTTCGAAGGAAAATGGGGGATGGGCAGGGGGGGGAAAATGGGCATAAAGGGCACGGTGTAGCGCAAATCGCCGTATAGCGCGATCAGCGCCCATTTGCTGCATTTGCGCTAAACTTCGTTTCGCAGCCGTTTTCACCCCACTGTGAGGTCACGAAAGGTCAAAGGTTGGTCATATGTGCTTCAAACGATGCACATTACGACTGGAGACTCCAAGCACATCGAGGTTTCCGTTTTGGTGGCGATATTTCGGATCGCGATCTACTTTTACACTATTTTGGTAGTTTTTCTCAAATTTCAAGGCCCGTGGTTAACCAGTAAATATTATTCAACAGAGCCCAGATTTGGTGGGCGAGCTTGCTTTATGGATGGTAACGCAGTGGTATATTACTTATTCGACTCCCAGATACTTATGGTATTTTGGAACACCCTAACGTTACTGGAGCCAGCAGATGCAGCGGTTGATGGGTTCGATGACGCAGTTGATAAATTACCCATTTATTTGAACCATTGAAAAATACTATATACGAGCGCCAATACCGGCGTCAGATTGAAATGCAATCTGATGAAAGCGTGGACCAATTCGTCGTGAGGTTACGCAAACAAGTCAAACATTTTGATTTTGGCGCGGTTACCGAAGACCAACATCGCGAACAAATTATCAGGGATCATGTCCTTGAAAAGTTGGTTCACTCTGCCATAAAAGAAGAAGTGATGAAGAAAGGAGCTCTCTTGACCCCAAAACTCTTCTGGAGACCACTAGAACCTAGGACCTTGAGAAAAGGAGGAAAAAATATAAGAAAATAAAGATATTGAGGACTCCGTCAACAAAATCAGTTTCCACTCCAGAAATGATCAAGGAGATAGAGACCACTTAAAGTGCTATCGATACGGCTACCCTGGACACTTTGCTTCAGATCCCGGCTATCCAGCTAGAGGGAAAAAATGCAATAAATGTGGTTTGGCGGGTCATCTCGGAAAAAGAGCAAGACCAAGAATATGCCAAACACAAGAAAAATACACAGACATATTCGATATGTTGTTGTGGAGACTGACATCTCAGAGGGAAAATCGGATGAAGAAGGAGCGGAGTTAGGTCAGGAATCGGACCATGAAGAGTTAGAGCACAACCTCCTGCTACTATCCCGAAGGAAGCATTGCTTGGCAATGAAACACAATAATCTGAAGCGATATGCTATTCAAGTTGGAGGAATTACGGTGGAAATGGTGATAGACTCTGGTTCTTCTACGAACATTATTTATAATTTTGAATGGGACAGGTTGAAGAAGAATGGCTTGAAGAAGAATGGCTTGAATGAGAATGGCTCCTGAGCAAAGCAATAAAGGAAGATAAATGGTGCTATCCATATGGATCTTCAAAGACATTGAAAATGCTAGGCTCACTCGAGGCTAATATCAGTTGCAGTCTCACACGCGGAGGTTTGAGAAGTGTTAAGTTCATGATATTTAATGGCTCAGGCCCTAATATTCTCAGTGGGTAAGCTTCGACCTTGATTGGTCTCCTGAGTGGGACCAAAGGAAAATGGAGCTGTGGTAAACACCTTGATAACACATCCACTGCTGAGCGAGTTCCGAGATGTATTCACCGGCATTGGCAAATTAAAAAATTTCCAACTCACCATAGCTGTGGATAAATCTGTCAAGCCAGTTGCGCAACCAGTTAGGCGCCTCGCATATAATTTAAGGGAACCTAACAAACAGCTTATTCAAGAGCTGATAGAAAATGATATCATTGAGCCTGTGGAAGGACCCACTCCCTGGGTCTCGCCCTCTCACTTAGCTCCAAAGGAACAGCATGGTGCGTGTCGTCTAGTAGTTGACATGAGAAGAGTGAATCAAGCCATCAAGCGCGAGAGATTCCCTCTTCCAACATTCGCATTAGTTTATGAACTACATGGCTGCACGGTGTTCTCCACCTTAGACATCAAATAGGGATACCATCAAATAGAGCTTGATGAAAATTCAAGAGAAATTACTGTCTCTAGCTGCATTAGAGATGTTATTTTTATTATTAAGATTGTTATTTGGGGTCAAAATTGGCTGCATTAGAGATGTTATTTTTATTATTAAGATTGTTATTTGGGGTCAAAAGTGCTCCAGAAATGTTCCAGAGAATTTTTTCTCATCTACTAAAAGGAATACCTGAAGTGGCTAACTCACAGGATCACAAGAATTGGAGGAAAGGATAAGGAAGAACTTGACCAGACTGTCACAAGTACTGCAGAGACTGAGGAGTGCTAATCTTACCCTCAACCCACAAAAGTTTCAATTTGGATTGCCAGAAATTACTTTCGTGGGACTTCACTTGTCGGCTAAGGGGATTCGCCCAACAGAGACGAATCAGTAGGTGGTCCAGTTAAGATCACCATCAACTTGTGAAGGAGTAAGAAGCTTTCTGGGTCTCGTTAACTTCTCTGCACGTTTCATTCCCAATTACAGCACGGTTACCGGTCCTTTGAGGAAACTCATCAAACAAGATGTTGTTTCAATGGGGTCAGGAACAAAGAGATGCTTTCCAGGAACTGAAGGAAATAATAGCAAGTCCATCGGTCTTGGGATTCTATCGAATGGATGCGCCAACAAGAGTGATTGCAGATACTAGCCCATTTGGTCCTGGTGCTGTTCTAGTCCAGCGTAAAAAATTGCCAGACAGTTACAAACCAGAACCAATGGTAATCAAGTATGCTAGTCGCTCTCTGACATCTGCAGAACAGAATTACTCGCAAACTGAACGTGAAGCCCTTGCCATCGTTCGTGCATGTCAAAAATTCAGCATGTACTTCCTCAACAAGAAATTTGAAATAATTTCGGACCACAAACCTCTTGAGATTATAAGGGGTCAAATCCAAGCCAACTATGCGAATTGAGAGATGGGTGTGGAGAATTCAGCCATATGATTTAGAATTGATGTATCGCTCTGGAAAAACTAACACTGTAGATACTCTCACTCGTTTGATAGATGTGTCACCAGCTACTGGAATATCTGATAACGAAAAGCAGAAATTTGGGTTATCTCTACCCAGTCGGTTCCCAAGGCCATGATCCTGGAGGAAGTGGTCCGAGAAACTATCGAAGACCCAGAGCTGGAAAATGTAAAACAAGCTGTAAGAACAAATGCATGGACAAAGGATATGAAGATATAAGAGCTGATAAAGGAAGAACTGTGCATTGTTGATGATGTCTTACTCAGAGGCGACAGAATTGTCCTTCCAAAGTCACTTATTAACAGAGTGCTTGAGTTAGCTCATGAGGGCCATACTGGCATGACGGGTATGGAGGCTAGGATCAGAGATAAACTGTGGTGGAAGAAGGGAAGTCAAAAATCTTTCAAATCTAAGAATCTTTAATCACACTCAAATCTTAAGAAACTAGTGGATGGAATTACTGATGAACAGCCCAAAGAAAGATGCGAAACATGCATTGAAGGGAAACAGACAAAGCAGCCACACAACCAAGAAAGAATGAGAGCAACCAGACCTCTCCAATTGATACATATTGATGTTTGTGGGCCAATCAAGCCAATGGCTTACAATGAAGGAAAGTATATACTCACCTTCGTTGATGACTACACACATTTCACTGTGATTTATGTATTGCAAGGGAAGAGTGAAACATTCACGTACTTTAAAATCTATGAAGCCATGGCCACATGTCACATCAAATTAAATATCAGCAGATTTCGCTGTAACAATAGAGGAGAATGTGTGTCCACTGTAATGAAGGAATATTTAAAAGAGAAGGGAATCCAAGAATGGGGTAGCTGAGAGGTTCAACGTAACATTACTGGAAAAGGCAAGATGTATGCTTTTGAGTGCTGGATTACCCAAGAATCTATGGCCTGAAGCTGTGTTGGCAGCTGTATATGTTTTGAATAATGTCCCACCTCTGCCTTGAAGGATAAAGTACCAGCTGAAATGTGGACAGGCAAGAAACATAACCTTGGAAATATTCGTGTATTTGGTAGTATTTCCTACTTGAAAATCCCTAAGGAATTGCTGACTAATAAAATTGAATCTAGGACGCCAAAGTATTACATGGTGAGCTACGGTCCTAATGGCTATAGGCAGTGGTCCCAAAATAAGGCAAGATAACCTCTGGAAAAGATGTAATATTTGATGAAACTAAACTCTTAAAGACTGATGAAAAACAAGAGAAGTATTCGAATTCAGACCAAGATGCACAGGAATCGGAAGAAAAAAGTTCTGAAGAAACTGAAAAGGAAGAAACTTGTAAGGAAGGTCTCAGTAAAGCAGATAAAGATG
Organism: Ceriagrion tenellum; assembly: GCA_963169105.1. NCBI lineage: Eukaryota > Metazoa > Arthropoda > Insecta > Odonata > Coenagrionidae > Ceriagrion > Ceriagrion tenellum. Next base: position 21,075,729 of record OY720636.1, read on the forward strand.
TAAAGGAAGGTCTCAGAAGATTGGTATGTGTTAGAAACAATACAAGGTATTTGGAAGACTTTGTAGCTCTATCGAGTTATGTAGAAGATCTTCCTTCCACTACAGAGGAAATTGAAAATCGGAGGGACAAAAAGGAGTGGATGAGGGCTGTTTGAGAAGAATTATAGGCATTCGAAGAGAATGAAACCTGGAAGTTAACAGAACTACATGAAGGAAAGAAAGCACTCGACAGCAAGTGGGTTTTCAGAGTCAAGACAAATGAAAAAGAATAAGTGGAAAACTACAAAGCCAGACTAGTAGTCAAAGGTTTCCAACAGACCAAAGCAATCGACTATGATGAAACCTATGCACCTGTAGCAAAGATTGTCACTTTAAGAACCTTGTTGAGTGACGTCAATCATAAATCTCTGATTGCGGATCAGTTTGACGTAATATCGTAAACATGGAATAAAACACACATAAGGGGTTGCTATGTACGTATTGGGAGAGAGAGATTGTTGTGTGGTTTTTCTGATGACTGTACGAGACTGAATGAGAATTGAGAACAATAAAATAAGTGCAAAGTGTTATGAAATAATTTAATTCAATCGCTTCCACACGATAAATTGGCGACCGTGACAGAACGACGAAGATATTCATGGAAAAAATGAGTATCGTGCTCCTTAAAAAGGCGTTAGCAGACAGGAATCTGCCTACAACGGGAACAAAACCGGACTTGAGGTTGAGATTGGAAGAAGAATTGAGGAGAGAAGGAAATGATCCGGCAGATTTCTTCTTTGTAGAGATCGAAGAAGCCAGCAAACAGCGGATTCCTTGACTGCGGTGAGTACGGATATAATATCTGAACTACTGACGCAGATGTCAAGTATTACGAATGAAAAAAATTCCAGTCGGCCGAACTTAAGGCTCTTACCAGTAAAATAGAAAAAAATGAGGAATTTCTGGAAAATCTCGAGGCCAGATGTTTAGCCGAAATTCAGGAAGTCAATAATAAAGCTATTACTCTTAAAGAGGGACTAAAATTAACTAAAAGTGAAATGGATAAACTTGGAGGGGAACTCTCAAGCAAAATACCTACGATTGAACTTAGGCTTGGCACAAAACTACAGGAAGTGATTGATAATACAAAGCTGGAATCTCGAAATGATGGAAAAGTAACACCACTCGTCCTATGATCACCTGGAAGAGGGCGAAGATCACCTGTCTGGCGAAGACGTCAACGAGGGACGAGCTCGGTCCGGATGAGTTCCGGCCAATCTCACTTCTAGACGGATTTGACAAGATCTTCGAACGACTACTGCGGTGGCCGATCTGCGAGTTCATCAGGGAGGCTGGTATCCTCCCGGATGAGCAGTTTGGCTTCAGCGAAGGGCACTCCACGGTCCAGCAGCTGGCGAGAACCACGGACTGCATCACGGACGCCTTCAACAGAAAACACTCGGTCGCGGGGGCCTTCTTCGACATCTCGAAGGCATTCGACCGAGTGCGGCACCAGGGCCTCCTGTCGAAGACGAGCCGACTCCACTTCCCGGATTGGATCCTCAGACTAATCCGGGATTACTTGAGGGACAGGACATTCACTGTGAGTTGGCTCGGGGCGGAAACCGGCATCCAGCATATCAATGCTGGCGTGCCTCAGGGTTCTGTCCTCGGGCCGATACTCTTCAACGTGTTTATCCACGACATCCCCCGGGATCACGGGTACAACACGGTCCTGTTCATTTACGCTGACGACGCGGCGCTCCTGACCAGATCCATGCAGGGATGGGCAGCAGCTGATGGCCTTTAGGACTTCATCCACGATGCCACCCGTTTGTATCGTAGATGGCGTATCAGGCTCAACAGAATTCTACGGCAGAGCAGAAGACTCCACTCATCGGGAGATCAGAAGGCTGGCTGCGATAACCGTCATGCCGTAGGACCACCAAAAGCGTCCCATAGCAAGCATGGACATCGCAGCCAACCTCCCTCCAACAAAGCTGCCAAGGCTGCTTTAGACGGCGCAGAAAGTGCAACACAGACATTGAGACACCATAGAAGAAAGCAACCGACTTAGGAGCAGATGCTGGCAAGGCGCCATTAACGCCATTAACGGAGGAAGAAACCCAGGCCTCATGGATGAAGACCAACGGCATCTGACTTCCCTGAGGACGGCTGCAGAGTAAGCAGCCGAAACGTCGGTCATGGACGTTCCAACCCGGATAATATCCCGAGAAGCCTTTCTACATTTTATTCACCGGGAAAATCTGAAATCTTTCAGATCAGATCTTATTACTAAGCTGAAGCAGTTTGCCGCTCTGTATGATGTGTTCAAGCTGTCCCTGGAAAGAGAATGTCCTGCAGATCTTGTACATGATGAAGGGCACGTTCCGAAATTCACTGCCAGCACTGGCAGGTCTGCCAAAGCGTTCCGTAATCAACTGGCAGTAATGGGCAGTGACCAATGACGTCAGTCAATTGATGACGTCGTTTGCTGTGGATTATACTGCAGCGACTGCTGCTCATGCGAGTTTTAATCGCTTTCAATTTCAAACAAATGGCGGGAGTTTTAATCGCTTTCAATTTAATGCGCAATGGACTCCATGATGGAAGTGATCATAAATGTTTCCGGATAAGATATAAATATCATTGCATCGCAGGAAGAAGTGGAAAGGGCGATGAAAGGTGAGATAAGTATAATAGTTAATACAATTAAATTAAATACTTGGAATATAACTTTTAAAATAATATTGTTCAAAGTGTGTACCAAGTGGTAAGTACATGGCATGAATATTTATGGTACATGGTTATCCGCTTGATCTTATGGAGATAAAAACAACGTACGTAACCCCTATAATTCTCAAATTGAAAACAGTTACTGCGCTTTCAGTGATTAAAACATGTTTTCACGTATATATTCAAGTCCCTTTCACTGGAGATATCTTCGATGACCGCCTGTTACACAGCAGTATCAGAGCCACCTAGAATGGAAGGCCCGATTGCTAGTGATTTACTGGGCGCTGACGTCACCTCTGGTAGTGCTAGCTTCCGCATGAGACCACGTTGACGTACGAGTAAACTGGTGTTAAGTCTCATCGTTATTGTGATTTTGGTGGCTTAGTTGGTGAAAATTGCTATTTCTGAGGCTAGTGAAGTTTCCTTACATTTTGAAGTCCATCTGTTGGCCTTCAGAAAAGTGGTTTTGGGATAATATTGTTAAAAATGACTTTTACGTGTGTTGTTCCCGGCTGCCGTGGTAACTACAGGAGTGAGCCAAAGGTTCAAGTTTTTAGCTTTCCGAAGGAAGCTGATTTGGCTAACAAGTGATCAGAAGAGATCATTTCACTCCTAGGAAAAATAGTAAGTAAAATTTATCCATTCCTGCAGTGGTAATTTGGGTTTATATCCGAACTACGTAACGCTTGGGAATGTTGATGGTTAACTCCAATGTTAGAGGTGTTGATTTCCGTATCTTAATGGTAGTGTAATGTAATTGAATTCAGAGTCAAAACCAATCTGTTGAACTGGCCAGGTTGTTTTTAGATCGAATATTGTTTGTTTGACGGCCGATTACTTTCTGTATTATATATATTCTGAATCCAAATCGATAAGATTGTTCATCTATTTGTGGTAAAATCAGCGATGAAAAATCAATGCAATTATTGACCTAGGTTATACTTTCATTCGAAACTCAGTGAGCCTATTGACTGTTTTGCATCTGCTTGACTCTCTCTCTCTCTCCCCCTCTCTCCCCCCCTCTCTCCACCCCTCTCTCCCCACCTCTCTCCCCCTTCCTCCCCCCTCCATCCCCCCCATCTCCCCCCACCCTCCCTCTCTCTCCCTCCCTCTCTCTCTCTCCCTCGAGGTGAGCAGACGTGCCGCGGGTCGCTCCGTAACGTTTGTGTTTTTTCGAGTGGTTAGAAGTGGTTTAGAGTGCTTTTGTGGTTTCCTGTTGTTGCAGGAAGGTTTTCTGCGTCCACCGGTACAAAAATCATCCAGAAATACCGGAAACTTAGAAAGTTACAAACGTTTGTCACTTTTCGCCCTCGCGACGCGAGGGCGTCTCACTTCATCAAGTGTTTTCAGGTCCTCATCGGGTCCCTGGGCCTTTTATAACATCATTAGGCTGTTCCTTGTGTTTCCCAGACAATTTGTGGCAAACAGTGGTTGGATTTTCTATCAAAATCTACACTTTTTCAGTCCCTGCATACGTGAAGTGTCAGTGATTTTTCATTTGTTGGTTTTGGCTTTATTTTACGTGGTTGAGGACACCTGGTGCTTTTCTGTGTGCCATAGATGTTTTTGTTCCATTTGCAACGAAAGGTGCGACGTTAGTTTGTATTTTTATGCCCTTTTAGTGCATTTTTGTGAGTTCATCGTGCCGATCGTCATTTGTCCTTTGTTTACCTTTTTATATATCGATTTTGTGGATTACACCCTTACGTTGGGTTTAATACGAATAAACTGTGTTCTTTATGACGCTTCACCGTATCGGTGAGTGCAAACAAAGAGTGTTAACTCCGTTTACTTGCTGAGATACCAAACTTCGTGTTTCTTTCGACAACGATTATGTGTCGTCAACCACTTTTCGTGTTTTAACGCAATTTCTTTGCCCCGGGGTACCAAATTGTGTCCAAAAGTGTTTCCCGTTATTGTTCTGACAGTGCTATACGGGTCTTTCCGTAGTTAACGGGTTTCTTTTCTTTTTATTCCATCAATCTATCGTTCGTGTGCTGGTGTTAGTCACGTGTAGCGTTACCAGTTGTTAGTTTACCGAACCCAAACAAACGCCGAACGTTGGGCATAATAGGAACGTAGGAATTGTGTTCTCCATGACGCTATACAGTCTGTGGGTGATAACAGTGTAGTGGAGGCGACTTTCCTGGATCTCTGCTTGCCACTGGTTTTGCCAGGCATCGTCCGGGGAGCACGCGACGTGCCTTCGTGCCAGACGGCCTTTCGGAGGGGCCGTCTACCATGGACGACGTACGCGTGACGGGGGGGACCCCCCCCCCCCCAAGCCCTCCACCTCCCATCCCGTCTCTGGCGATCCTGTGCTCTGGCCGTCAAAGCGACGAGCGACGACGGGATCGTGTCCACTTCTGCTGCCCCGGCTCCCTCCGCTTCGTCACGCAACGTGGCCAGCGTCCGGCCCAAGGAATCCGCCCTCGTCTCCACCCATCTCTCCAAGGATGAGGACAGCCTCTCATCCATCTCCGCCTCTACATCCGGGAACATCAAAGGGAGCCGACCCATCGGTGCGCCCCGAAGCTCCCAACCGGCACGCCTCAGCGAGCCACACCCGTCCTCCGCCGGGAATCCGGCCACGCCACCGTCGACCCCCTCCTACGCCCGAATGGTTCAGACCCCTGCTCCGGGACCGCGCTCCTCTGACGCCCCCGACGCAGTCGAAGTCAATCTCCCGGATCGCAACGCGGCTGTAGTCTGTGAGGACATCGAAGGGCTGACCCTCCACGACCACCTCCTCCCCCTCCTTCAACTCTTGGAGGCACGGGACATCTCCTTCGCCTCCAAGATTTCCCTACAACGAGTCTGCGTTTATCTGCGGGACGCAGCGCTGGCCGACAGAGTGGCACACTCCCCGCCCATTACGCACCACGGCCACCGCTTCCAATACCGGAAATACGTCTCTGGCGCCACTCGGGTGTTCTTATCGAATTTCCACCCCGAAATCCCCGCCCGCGCCCTCCACGACCTTCTATCCTATACGGTCGTGTCGTCGGCGGCATCAAGCCCCTGAAGGCGGCATGCCACAACCCCCTCTTCCCCACGTCCGCGGCTTCCGGCGTCTAGCCAACGTAGTCGTGGACAACCCTGGAGTCCTGCCCATCAGTGCGCCGCTGGTCCACCTGGGGACCACGTATACCATCTTTTTTAATCTGGAGGACATAACGTGTGCCTTCTGTAATCGCAGGGGCCACCACTTTGCTCGGTGCCCCGAGGACCGCCCTCGCTCCCCTCCCTCCGTCGACGACGGAGCTCACGAAGCGGCAGAGCGGTCGTCTCCGGGCCCGGACTTTCCTCAGACAGGACAGGCTCCCACGACCCCGGAGCCCCCCCAGGCATCCGAGCGGGAGCGACTCACCCCCCTCGCGGACCCACGACCTTCGCAGCCGTCTCAATCTGCATCCCTAGTGCACGAGGTCGCCCCGGCGGCGGTGGAGAGCATGGAGGAGGAGACCACCAAATCCCGAAAAACGAAGCGCGGAGACCTGTCCCCTGAAGGTCCACCGGTCAGGAGGAGGGCCCGCAAAGCTTCACCCGACCCCACCAGTTCGGAGGACACTAGCGACGAGGCCTAGGTCGCCTCTCGCGACACGGACGCCGGCACGGATCGCCCCAAGCCCCCAACCGTCCCCTGCCTCCCGCAGCAACTGTTCGCACAGGTGATGCAGGACGTGCATGACAGAGAGGAGGTCATCCCGTACCTCGACGGCATCGGGGCGGACCCTCTCCTACTCGAGAGGCACTTAACGCACGTCATCTCCACCACCCCAAAACGTGGCCGGCACAATAACAAACGGCGGCGCTACAAGACCCTGAGTAAACGCGTTCGCGCGGCCCTCTCCTTGCCCTAAGATGGCTCCTCCTCCCATCGAAACGAGGGCGCCCCGTCGGCCGCCCACACACATGTCCATCGCTCATGTTAACGCCGAGTCACTCCGGGCGCACTGGGCCGAATTCGCTGAGATCTTCGGCAGCCGTCGCGATGCAGTGATCGCCGTCTCGGAGATACATCTCTCGGCGATGTACGGGGACGCTCCCTACTCCCTTCCCGGTTACCATCTCCACCGGAACGACCGGGCGTACGGTGCGGGCGGAGGAGTCGCCATCTACGTCCACGACGGCCTAGTGGCGAGGAGGATCGGCTGATCCCAGGCGTCTCGTCAGCAACGGGCCAAATACCTGTTCATCGAAGTGTCGGTGGACGGAGGAGCGTTGCTCGTGGGTGTCGCCTACTGTCCACCGAAAGATGGAGCCCCCCAGACGGTCCTCGCCCGATTCGCGGGCCATACGACCGGCTATTCCCAGGCAGTGCTGGTGGGAGATTTCAATGTCCCCGTGAACAAGGACGACTGTTCTTCTCGGGCCTTCCAGCGTGCGGCGGAGGACCACGGCTTGCGGATTCTATCCCGCCGCCCCACCTACCACACCCCCACCTCGCACAACGCCTTGGACCTCGTGCTGGCACTCGACGCGGGGAAGATCACCAGCCACCGTGCCCGGCCTCTCGCGTCACGACCTCGTCTACTGCCACGTCGCCATCCAAATCGCGCCCCCTCCTCACAGGACCATCCTCGTACGCGACCTGGCAACGGTGGACGTCCTCGCTCTGCTGGACGACGTCGGACCGGATGGGGACCCGAACGTGGACGCACGGTGGTCACGGACGTAGTTCTCCGGGTGCTCGACCGACACGCCCCCCTTCAGCGACGGACATTACGCATACCTCCGGCGCCCTGGCTCACCGCCGATATACGGAAGGCGATGGCTGACAGGGACGCGCTGTACAGGCGTTTTGCGCGACGGAAATCTCCGGAATCGTGGGAGCGTTTCCGGGCGGCCCGCAATAGTACGAAACAAAGGATCCACAACGCCAAGGTCGGGTACTTCGCAGGCCGGACCAGCAACGGACCCGCGGCCTTCTGGCGGACGCTCCGGCCGCAGGGCGGACTCCGGCGTGGGACCCTCGGCGACATCGTCGTCCCGGCCGACCAGCTGCTCGCCAGTTTCGCCACGCCCCCTCCGGTGGCACGGGATGGCGGTGCGGCCCCATCCCCATACGAACTACCTCCGCAGGACTTTCCAGTGTTCTCCTTTGGCGACGTCTCAGAGCGGGACGTGGAGGCCGCGGTGAGACAGCTATCGTCGCCCACTCCCGGTCCGGACGGCATCGCGCCGCGAGTGGTCCGGCTCCTCCTGCCGGCCCTGAAACGTCCCCTGGCCGCCATTTTCAATTCTAGTCTACGGAAGGCAGTGTACCCCGTGCCCTGGAAGGACGCAACAATCATCCCGCTGCCCAAGGTCCCCTCGCCCGTCGACTGCCGGCACTACCGCCCCATCGCCGTCGGCAAATGCCTCGGGAAGGTGTTCGACACCGTCGTCCTCGGGCAACCGTCGGCGCACGTATTCCGGCACGGGCTGCTCAGCCCGCACCAGTCCGCCTTCCGACCGTGCCACAGCACCCAGCTAGCGCTCGTCGGGGTGCTCGACCCGATCCGGGAGGCGATCGACCGGAGGAGGCTGAGCGTAGTGGTGGCCCTCGACCTCGCACGGGCCTACGACTCCGTGCGCCACGACCTCCTCCTCTCCGCGTTGAGCTCGGCGGGATTCTCCGCCCATGCGGTGGCTTGGGTGGGGGACTATCGCCGCGACCGGCGGGCGACTCTGCGAGTCCGCGAGGGACTGTCCCCCGGCTGGAGGACTTTCCCGTCGGAGTGCCCAAGGGCTCCTGCCTCTCGCCGCTACTTTTTAAACTCTATCAATGACGTGACGCGGCTCCCCCTTTCGTCCTGCATAATGCTTTATGCGGACGACGTTCTTCTGGCCACGGACACGGCCCCCGGTTCCCTAAACGAGTGTATGTTGCGTGTGAATGCGGACGTCAAATGTGTTTTTGACTGGTTTGCAGGGAGGGGAATGGCCGTGAACGCGACCAAAAGTACTGCTACCGTCATCGGCAACCGTGGAGGGCGTGCCCCTCCCACTCGCCCCGGCCTTCCGATACCTGGGGGTCATAATATCGTGCGACCTCTCGTGGGATCGACAGGTGTCGCAGGTGATCTCCCGAGTGCACTGCAGTCTGCGAAGGCTTCGCGGTATGCACTACCGGCCCGGAAGGGCCACCAGACTCCATCTCATCAACGCCCTCATCCTGCCGAATCTCGACTACTGCCTCGTACCCTGCAGCGACCTCTCGGGTCAGGACCTCCGGAGGCTACAGGTGGCGCAGAACGCATGTATGCTTTACGCGCTGCGCCCCGGTTTTGCGGAGCACGTCACCCCCCACTACGCGCACGAGGGGATACTTCGGATTCGAGAGAGGAGGCTCCTCCTCATCATCCAAGCGGGGTTCAGGACGTGGCAACGCCGCTCACCGACGTACATCTTCGATCGCCTGACGCCAATGGACACCGTCCACGGAGTCGACACGAAGAACGCGGCGACCTCGTTCCAGATCCGGTGCCACCGATCATCGAGGAAGGCCGGCTCCTTCGCGGTGACCTTCGCCCGCTCCTTCAACGCCCTGCCAGCCGCACTAAGGAGAACATTCCCGGCCCCGGGCATACGGACACACCTGCTGGCCAACTACCAACATTAACCCCGTGTCCCCCCACCCTGCTTACCCTGCTCCAATTTTCCCCGACTACCAAATACCCCGACACTTTTTTTTTAACCCTTTTAACTCTTAACTTCCGTTTTTAATCTTTTTACCTATTACGGCGATATCCTGTTAACAAGCTATTTCCAAAGGCTGTGACGGTCGTAAACTCCAAATCTCACCAATAAAATGTTTTATATTATTCTTATACTATTTATGCTCCTTTAACAATTCACAGGCAAGCTGTTTTCCTAGTCATTTTTAACGAACAGTTGTACCACTCTTAAATTTTTTCTAAATTTGAATACTATCAAAGTGTCATACTTAATATTTTTTACCAACCTAAATTTTAACTCAATTTACTTTAATAATTTTAAGTTTTACGGACAAGTCACATGGACTTTTCTCCTATTTCAAGCCAAGCTGTCTATTTAGGTTATACTTTTTACAACAGTAAACTCTAACCACTGTTTCTAATTTTTAAGTGGTTACTCCGACATCCAGTCTCAACCACTGACAAGCTTGGATTTCAAGATTTCTACATTGTATTGATATTTCGCGTCTTTTAACAAACCACTTTTAAGTTTCAGATAAGTTTGTACTGGTCCAACTCATTCACTAATGAATGTCCTATCTTTTCCTGTACGTTACCAAAGAGCACCAGGTACGGATGCAAGAAACATCCGGTATGTGGACTGCCTCAAGAGGCGAGCTGCCAATTGTCTCCAGGGCACCACCCCGCACGCACAGAGTTACCATCGCCGGTGGACATGCATAACGACAGAGGAAAAGTCTAAGGACCAATTCACAAGACTGTTGTATATAAAAGCTATAAAAATGTAAACTACGAAAGTGATATATATCAATACATTAAAACTCTGTATGAGAGCGCTGGGTTGGAGGAAGAGGGGACGTCATCGCCTCATCCAACCAATCTAGTCAAGTCAAGTCTCTCTCTCTCTCTCTCCCCCTCCCCGAGCCTCTCCCCCTGTAAACCCGCGCAAGAGAGCCCCTGCTGATCCCATATCTTCTTCCACTCTACCACCATCATCAAGTCGCGGAATGGATTCATTCGTGACGTCGTCATCCTCCCCCATCACCGCCACGCATCCTGGTAAAGGTACCAGTAAGCGAACCTCAAGATCCTCCGGAAAGAGGTCCACCGGTGGGACCGAAGACTTCCCTCCCCTCACCTCTGCTAAACACCCCAATTCAGCAACCGTCTCTCCGCCTCCCACCACCACTTCAGTAACAAATCCACCCTCATCATCCTCCGGATACCCTACCTCCGCTTCCACTGTCCAGGGACCCAGCCTCTCCTACGCCTCTGTGACTGACAGCAGTGATTTCTATAACTCTACCGCATATAAGACCCCCGCCGCTGGCAAGAGAGCCGCAGTGATTTGCGAGGTCGTCGAGGGCCTCTCCCTGGAGGATTACATAGACGCTCTGGCCAAGCTAGTCGATCCCCTCGATATCACTTTTTCCTCCCGAATCAGTCACAACAGGATATGTATTTATCTGAAATCTATCTTTTTGGCTGAAAAGGTTTCTTCCTCTCCATCCGTGCGCTTCAACGGAGTAACTTACAAGTTTCGGAAATACGTCACTGGAGTAACTAGGGTCTTCCTGTCTAACGCCATCCCGGACATACCCCACCAGGTGCTGCACGACCACTTGGCGGTCTATGGGAAACTCACTGGCCCCATAACCTTCCAGAAACCTTCCAATAGGAAGACCAAACACCCCCACATCATCGGCTTTCGGAGACTAGCCACCATGGAAGTGGAGAATTTGGGATCCCTTCCTCTTTCCATCTCCGTCCGGTATTCCGGGACTGCATACGTCTACTTGAATCTCGACGACTACGTTTGTTGCAACTGCAACAGGTCGGGGCATCATGAGACTCGGTGCCAGACCGGACCACCCAAGAGAGGCCCATCCGAAGTGGCGACGTCCGGGGCTGATCTGGAAAGCCACACCCCGACCGAAGCAGTTCCCACTGTCCAGAGGCCCACCTGTGTGCAGGAGCCGACTGTGGAGGATCACCCGGCGGAAGTTCTACCCGCCTCGACGGCGAGAACACAACCCGAGTCCCTGGAGGGCCTCCATCACGACCAGTTGCTGAAACCATCACGACCGCGTCCGTGAGTGAGTTCGAGGCCATGGAGAAGCCTGCGGTCGCCATGGAGACGGACGAAATATCCAAACGGGCGGTCAAGAGAGGGCCGGAGTCCCCCAACCGCGAACCCTCTAAAAGAGTCGCCGCCCAGAAAGAGAGAGACGACGAAGATGACCACACCACCACCGCTTCCGATGAGGCTGATTCGTCCGAGGACGAGAGAGAGTCGGATCCCGACTCCGTTGAGTCCACCACCCTCACGAATAGCACCTTCACTCTCCTAATGAAGGAGGTGAAGAAAAAAGTGAACCATGGTAACAGGGTGGCGTATATACGCGAGAAGCATGTCAACCCACTCGTGTTTCTCAAGAGGGTGGAGAAAAAATACAATGAAATGTCACCCAAAGAAAGATCCAGTAGAAACGGCAAACGGTACGCTACCCTCATCTCCCAACTCAAACTGGAATTAAAAATATAATGGCGGGCGACACAACGAGAAGTACCTCTCCCCTTCCCCACTCGCATCCAACCATCATTGTCTCACACGTGAACGCAGAATCCCTAAGAGCCCACTGGACTGACTTCTGTAGTATTGTGTGCCGCAGACGGGACGCAATCGTGGCGGTCTCCGAGACCCATCTCCTCCAGGGCCATAACGACTCTTCCATCATCATCCCTGGATATTCCTTTTTCCTTAACGACCGCTCCCATGGGGCCGAAGGTGGAGTCACCCTCTATGTTAGAGACGGGTTACGGGCCGCAGCCACCTGCTCGTCAAGATCGTCACCCGAAGATCGTGGGGAATACCTTTTCCTGGAGGTCACGGTGGACTCTTCGGTACTCCTGGTGGGGGTCACTTACTGTCCCCCAAAAATGCGCGCCCCGCACTCGACGCTGGTGAGATTCGGCGAGCTCGCGGCTCGTTATCGTCGGGCAGTGATCCTCGGGGACTTCAACGTTCCGGTGAATCACGATAATCATCGGACCCGTGCTTTCCTCCGGGGAGCCGCCGACGCCGGTCTTTCGCTTCTTTCTAAGATGCCCACCCATCATACCCGCTCATCCAACAATACGTTGGACCTTATTTTCACAGCTGGGGACGCCCGCGTGGTTGCGTGTGGGCAGGAGACTGCTCCTGGACTATCCAGACATGACCTTACCTTTTGTACCTTTTTCGGGTTCATTCCCCCGAATCCCCCCAGAACGATGTTCACCAGAGACTTTAAGACCATCGACCTCCCAGCACTGTTAGCGGATCCAGCGCTGGAGTTACTCGATTCCCTGAATACGGACTCGGACCTGGACGCGTGTGCCACGACAGTTAGGGACCTTATTCTCGAGGTTTTCGATCGACACGCACCAGTGCGCAAACTTAAGGTCCGCCGGCGCCCAGCGCCGTGGCTTACGCCTGAGATTAGGGGACAAATGGCCAACAGGGATAAGTTGTTTTAGGTTTATACCAAAGACAAATCTGTCTAACTGGGAGGCCTTTTCGGGTGGCAAGAAATAGGGTAAACCAAACCATCAGAAATGCCAAAAACAAATACTACTCCGGAAAATATGGAAACAAGGCTTCCGACTTGTGGAAGGTCATTCGCTCTCAGGGTGGGACCGGGCCCGGCCCGTTGGGTGATGTATCGGTTCCCCCCGAGGACCTTTTAGAGAGTTTTTCTTCCCGGGGAAACTAGGCCGCTGACGGTATCATGCAGGCTTCTACCCCCACCCAATACCCACCTTTTGCCTTCGTCCCGGTTACCGAAGCGGACGTGGAGGAAGCCGTGAATAAATTTCACTCGCGCACGCCCGGACCTGATGGAATTGTCCCTCAGATGGTGCGGCTTCTTCTGCCCGCTCTGAAGCGGCCCCTCGCGCGCATTGCCAATGCCAGCTTTTCTTCAGGGTCCTACCCAAGCGATTGGAAAAAGGCGCACATCATACCCCTTCCCAAGGTGTCATCGCCATCATCCTCCGACCACTACCGACCAATCTCGGTTGGGAACTGTTTGGGGAAGGTCCTAGATCTTTTAGCCCGGGCACAAATATCTTCCCATGTTTTTCATCATGGTCTCCTGTGCGGCTCCCAATCTGCCTTCCGTCCCCACCACAGCACCCATCTTGCCCTTGTTGGAGTCCTGGACCCGGTCCGGGAGGCGATGGACCGGAGACACCGCACCGTCCTGGCCGCACGGGACATCTCTCGAGCCTTCGACACGGTGGACCACAGGAAGCTGATCAGGGTTCTCGAATCCCTGAGGTTCGAGCCATCAGCGGTGGATTGGGTGGCTGCTTTCCTCTCCAGAAGGATGGCGACTATCCGCGTTTCGGCTGGGCCGAGTCCGGGTTGGCGCCTCTTCCCCTCCGGGGTGCCCCAAGGGTCTTGTTTGTCACCCATCCTCTTTAATCTCTTTATAGATGGCGTGGACCGCCTTCCAACCTACTCCAGGGTAATGTTGTACGCCGATGACGTGCTCCTGATCAATGATTCATGATTCACCAGCCCCGTCCCTGGATGTATGTGTTCAAAGTATGAATGTGGATCTCGCGTGCATGAACGAGTGGTTTGGTGGGATGGGGCTGTCGATCAACCCTGAGAGCAAGGCCATGGTAGTGGGCAATAAAAATCTCAGAGGTCGCCACCTCGGTCCGCACACGACCCCCCTGGTACTGGGGAGCGCCACGATTCCATATGTCCCACACATGAAATATCTCAGGATCACGATCGAGTAAGATCTGAAGTGGTCTCGACAAGTATCCCAAACAATCTCCCGGATACACTGGGGCCTGCGTCGTCTCCGAGGGATGAACTACAGACCGGATAGGAAAACGAAAATGACCCTAATAAAGTCCCTACTCTTCCCCATATTGGACTACTGCATGATTGCATGCAGCGACCTGACGGGGCAAGACGTCCAACGGCTACAGGTTGCGCAGAACGCTTGCATGCGCTACGCGTTGCGGCCGGCCTGGGATGACCACATTACCCCCCTATTCAACAAAGAGAAGGTGTTGAAGTTTAAGGAGAGGAAAACTCTTCTCACCATACTGTCCGGTCTGAAAGTGTGGAAAGAAAAGGTCCCCAATTATATACACGCAAACATGGGTCTTCTGAGGCAAAAACACACACTCAACACAAGGCATTCCGACGTCACCTTTACCTTTCCTCACCACAAAAGCAGTAGAATGGCTGGGTCCTACCTTATATCATTCGCGAGGGGGTTCAATTCACTTCCCTTAAATATTAAATCAAACCCTACTAGGACCCGACTGGTCAAACACCTCATGGGATCTTATACAAATGTTGGCTAGCTCCAATTGATCTCTCGTTTTATTTCTATTTATTTTCCTTTCTTATTCTATTATTTATTTCACTATTTATTTTACTTTTGTACCTGATGTCATCAATTTTTCATTTTTACTATCTTTTATCTAATTGCCTTTATCCTAAGCTTTTATTTATCTCTTTTATATTTTTGCTAATATAAACTAAAGTTTATCCTAAAGTGTATATAGAATAGATCCAGTTTTGCATGTTATAATTTGTCTTTATCTAATAGCTTTACTGGTTCTTAAAATGTTATCTGTATTGGGACCGTGCCACTTTATATATATTTTTTTATACACTTATTCGATTTTATGTTCGTTTTTTTATATTTTAATCAGGTTGTTTATAAATTTTAATATTTAAAATCAAACCTCTATAATTTTACCACTTCAATCTTCTTTAAACTTTTTAAATATTTTTCCATCCCTCAATTTTAAATATAATTTTTATTCTATGTCCTTTTTATTATAATCATATTGGTTTTAACCCTTTAATTCAGCTCATTTAACGCCATTCTACTCATATTTTATTTTATTTTTTACTGTTTTATTGTACATCTGATGTAATTATTTACTGTCTTATACTAATTTATACCTATTTATTTAATGTTTTTAGTTCCAGCTGATCAGTTGGGGACTTGACTTAAGAAGCCAGAGGATTATTTTAAATACTTTAATAATACGACCTGCGAGTCGGAACACTTCTTTAAAACTATGTAAAAGAGCCCAGGCCCAGGGGAAGAGGGGGCCGGTTTGTGGCCTCACCTGGGCCTGGTTAAATAAAAAATAAGTCAAGTCAAGTCTCTCAATTCGGAGCTGTCCATAATTTTTAATTTAGAAACGATGAGATCATTTAATGAATAAGTGGTTGTGCAGATGAAGTTACATCAGGAGTTTTCAATCGCTAAAACTGATTAATTTTTTATCGTGATATTGTATTTGACGGAAATAGTACCCGAAAGTAGTGATTCGAACTCTGAAATAAATTTCATATGATACATCATTTAATATGGTTCACTATAATTTTACTTGATCAAACCTATTGTGATGCATAAACAATGCTTTAATAAGTCATTAATTTACCTCTGACACTGTAATCCTACATTGGTGAAATTGCAATGTGTAATAAATACTGAATAAAAGTTGCAAAGCAGTTTTGAGCTGATGAAAAAGCAAGTAATCAAATATCTCCTACTAAATGACGGAAGTATTTACGGTAAAATCCATTCCTTTCATGTATTTCATAATTAAAACATGGAGAGAAAACATCATGAAAACAGGCCAAGTGATAGAATGATAGAAGGAGAGAAGCTGTGGCCTTTGACGAGAAGACAGGAAAGACTGTTCGAATTGCCTTAAAGGTGCCTAGACTGGAAGAAAGTGCCATTCCTTCGCAGTTACCAAAGTGTCCATCATATCTGTCCGGGATATCCTTTTCAAGAGAGAGCCCTGAGACTAGGAGAACCAGAATTGAAGAAACAGCAATCGCTAATGGATTGGTGGATTGGATTTTTGGGGAGGCGACCGACGGCTAAGGTCATTTGCGCCATAGGGGATAGGTAAGGGAGGAAGGGTGGATAGAAACCCGGCGTCGGCATTAGCCTGCTCTTAACGAAAGGCGCCAAGGGGACCACGGCTTAACGTCTCATCCGACAGACGGAGTACTACGCCACTCGAAGTGCCCTCCACAAGACACTCAAGTAGGGATCGGGTTCCTAGTAGTAGTAGTAGTATTTGGTTTATAGGGTGCGTCGACAACATGGTCATTTTGCACCACTACACGTCATGTTTATAAAACAAAAAATATATGTTACATATATTGGTATTAAAATAAAATTGTGAATATGTACTCTTAGTCAAATTAAAATTAAAATAAGTTTCACATCCTTAAAATACTGTTAAAAAGGCCAGTTTCATTTAAAAATGATAAAACACGGTTGAGAGCATCTGAGTCATCGCCTAGGACCGACTTTATGTCTCCCGCTAACTGCAGCCTGCTACGCAAGCATCGGTATTTGTCACACTCCGTCAGGATATGCCGAACGCTGAGAGGGCAGTCGCAGTCATCACAGCGAGGTGGTCGTTTCTCCTCGGTGAAGAGAAAGGAGTGAGTCAAAGGGCAATGCCCTATCCTCAAACGTGTGATGACCACTTCCTCCCGGCGGCTCTTCCTGGCGGATGTGGGCCACGCGGACACTACCGATTTCACCCCGCGCAGTTTATTATTTTCTAAGTTCCTCCATATATCTTTCCACTCTTCTAGGGCTACCTTTCTCAAGATAGCTTTAAGGTCTTCGTATGGTACCAGCGTCAGAGTTATTTCCTCCAAGTCAAGTGCCTCCTTCGCCAAAGCGTCCGCTCTTTCATTTCCAGGGATACCCACATGCCCTGGGACCCACAGGATTGATACATATATTCCCCTTCTGCTAAGGGATATCAAAGCAGTTTGTATATCTTGAACGATTGGGTGCATTGAAGAAAAACTAGAAATGGAGTTCAGGGCGCTAAGAGAGTCCGAGCATATGACGAAGGAGCCACTGTTCCCTTCTATCCCTCCTAGAGCCATTTTTATTGCGAGGAGTTCCGCTGTGTAAACACTACACAGCGGATTTAACCTCGCCTTGATGGCTCCATGGTGGGATGAGACAACTGCACATCCACAGGCAGCGTCAGACTTAGAGCCATCTGTAAAAACTGGCACGATACCGGGGTTGCAGTGAAGATATAGATCAAACTGACGCTGGTATTCCTGAGCAGTGGTTAAAGCTTTCTTGCGCTGAGTGAGTCCCATGTTGATTTTAGGAGCGGGAGTTTCCCATGGCGGATGTTTGGGAAAGCCAGAAGGATATACTTCAGGGAGCGTGATTAGATGCTCGGATATCAAACTGTTGAATCGTATGCTTGCCGGCCTAGTGGCTCTGGTTCGACGGTTAAAATGTTCTAAATAGCGGGGTTTAAAAACAATGTTAAAACAAGGGTGAGTCCTCATAGATAAAATTTTTGCTACATAGCCGCACATAAGCATGTTCCTCCGATGGGACAAGGGCGGTTCTCCTGCATCCGCATAGATGCTTTGCACTGGACACGTACGGAACTAACGTGTGGTGAACTAACGTACGGTGGCTAACCGTATTCCAGCATTGTGGACCGATGTCAGCGGGCGCAAGTATGACTCCCGACCGGAGGAGTACACAAAACAACCGTAGTCTAGTTTAGACCGTATCAGCGTCCGGTATAGTAAGATCAGCGTATTGCGATCAGCTCCCCAGGATGAGTGACTTAGATATTTCAGAATATTTAACGCATTTTTACATTTTCTTTTCAGGACACTAATTTGTTCCTTCCAGTTGAGGCGATAGTCAAATATAAGTCCCAGGAAACGGTTGGAGTCCACAAATGGAATGTTTTTCCCTCCTAAATGTAGCGGCGGAGGGATGTGTAGCCCCCTAATCCGGTGAAAGTGAATGCATTTCGTTTTTTCCAAGGATAATTTAAATCCGCTCCTTTGGGTCCACTTCCCCAATTTATTCAGCGTAAGTTGGGTGAGTCTAGCGGCAGAGGTAAGATAAGATGACCTGCAGAATATCGCGAAGTCATCCACAAACAAAGACCCTATCACCGGTGGCTTCATGCAATCAAC
Source organism: Ceriagrion tenellum (assembly GCA_963169105.1). Taxonomy (NCBI): domain Eukaryota; kingdom Metazoa; phylum Arthropoda; class Insecta; order Odonata; family Coenagrionidae; genus Ceriagrion; species Ceriagrion tenellum. Next base: position 21,094,134 of record OY720636.1, read on the forward strand.
GATATCGTTGATTGCCACGGCGAAAAGTGTTACGCTTAAAACTGACCCTTGTGGAACCCCATTATCTTGGCTGTATGCTACGGATAGGTACTGACCGATTCTAACCTTAAACACCCGATCGGATAAAAAATTCTGAATAAAAGTGGGTAGATTACCCCTGAGACCCCATTCGTGCAAAGTGTTCAATATTTTCCGCCGCCAGACAGTGTCATATGCCTTCTCTATGTCAAAGAAGACGCCGACAACATGCTGGCGGAGAAGAAAGGCTTCCTGGATGTAGTTATCTATTCTTATCAGGTGATCGATCGTGGACCGGCCTCTACGAAATCCACACTGAATATCGGAGAGAAGGTTTCGGCGCTCTAGCCACCAAATAAGCCGTCGGTTAACCATTCTTTCCATTAACTTGCACAGGCAGTTAGTGAGTGATATAGGTCGATAACCATTCGGGTCAGTAGGATCTTTGCCCTGCTTCGGTAAGGGTATTACTACTGATTCACGCCAGGACGACGGGAAGGCACCGTCTCTCCAAATGTGATTGAGGGTGTGGAGGACCTCTAACATTGCCGTCGTAGGAATATTCCGGAGAAAGGCGTTGTGGACCTCATCCAATCCCGGAACCGTAAATTTGGATTCATCTATGGCTGATTGTAGCTCCCTAAGGGTGAACGGAAGGTTATAGTCTTCATGAGAGCGGATCTCACGAAAGTTGATTGGTGAGGCTTCTACTCGTAGTTTAATTCCCAAAAATGTGGGATTGTAATTTCTATTACTGCTTGTATCGGCGAGTAATAGGCCAAAAGCCTCACCAATCTCAGGAGCTGAGGTCACAATATCGCCACCTACCTTAAGGTAGGTTATTCCCAGCTGGTGGTGATTGCCCGAGATACTCTTCACCTTACGCCACACCTGTGCAAGTGGAGTCCTGCTATTCACACCCGACACAAATTCCATCCAGGAAGCTCTTTTTGCGTCTCTTACGACCTGTCGTGCCTTCGCTCGCAAGCGCCTGAAGGAGGATAGATGGTTTCCGTCGGATATTTGTTAAAAATCCGCAACGCCTTTTTACGTAGGCGGATAGCTTTCGCGCAGTCATCATTCCACCACGGAACTTGAGGTCTCGTCGTAGTACCGCGAGACCGTGGTACGCTGACGCGTGCGGCCTGTATTATACTGCTTGTCAAATTATTAATATTGTCAACACTATCACGTGTTTCGTCATATTTGAAAATAAAACTGCTTCTGAAAAGCGGCCAGTCTGCTTTCCGGATAGCCCAATGGCCTGTCCGTATAAAACTAGGGTTATAATGCCCTTCCTTGGTAATAAGAAGTGGGAGGTGATCGCTCCCACAGAGATCGTCATGAACGGATAAGTTAAATTTTGTACTTATGGCGCTCTATACAATGCACAAATCTATGCTTGAAGAGTCGCCGGTAAAAGAATTAAAACGGGTTTTTTCCCCATTGCTCAATAAAACCAAGTCATTATCTAAAATAAAGGAGGATAAAATCCGTCCTCTACGATTGCATTGCCTTCTTGGGCTTCCCCAAAGAGGATCGTGGGCGTTAAAATCTCCTAGTAAAATAAACGGCTGAGGTAGTTGACGGACAAGAGCATTCAGGTAAAATTGAGTGACCGGTGCACCCTCGGGCAGGTACACGTTGCATAGCGTGATAGCCTCGGGGGCGTACACGGTGACTGCCACCGCTTGGTACGGCGTGTTTAGGTGCACTCGGGAGGTGTAAAGGGCCTCCCGAATAGCAACCATAACTCCACCATGGGCTCGTTGGCCACTGATTTCGTCAAATCTAAAAACGTTAAAACCTTTTAAAATCCCCTTGTCCGCCATTTTGAAATGCGTTTCTTGCAGACAAACACAACATGGGTTAAATTCGCGAGTTAAAATGGCCAGCTCCTCCTTATGCCGATAAAAACCATTACAGTTCCACTGTAAGATAAAAACCATAAGAGGTGAGTAATAAATAATATTAAAATTAAAAAAAATAAAATAAAATAAAATAAATAAATAATAAAAACGGGCATTAAGTTCAGAGGGAGAATCAGCGCTTTATGCGATGTCTCCTCCCCTTAGACCTAGCCCGGCGGACCTCCGACTCAGAGACATATTCATCCTCTTCCATCGATTCTGGTTGGCTCTGGCGGGCCGGACCAGATGGCCCGGGGGATTGAGATTTTCCACGCCTGATTTGCGTGGCCGGGGTGGAGTTGTTCGGGTTCTTAACGGGAGAACCCGAACTGGTGGCGTTCGTCTTTGCCGGATTTTGGGCCTTAGCCGGCTCGGCCGATTTCTTCGTCGTGGCTTTCTGGGGCATACTCTTCGGTACATTAGATTCTTTTACGCTGTTCGTGGGTTTGATTTCTTCGGTCTGTGTGGAGATGGTACACATTTTCTTGGGGGTTGCTGCTACTCCCGCCCAAGATAGGGGCCATGAGACTCCGATACTTCTGCCGCGCCTCTCCATACGGGATTTTATCTAGGGTCTTAATTTCCATAATTTTCCTTTCATCCTTCATCACAGGGCAATCACGAGAGTACGCTGGATGCGAACCCTCGCAGTTTACACAAAAAGGATCGGAGGAACACACGTCACCCTCATGCTTGTCCTTGCCACAGCGCGGGCAGGTGGTCTTACCCTCACATCGCGGTGCGATGTGGCCGAACTTTTGGCATTGAAAGCAACGCATGGGATTGGGTATGAATGGCCGCACTGGGACCGAATTATAACCTAAATATACTTTCTCGGGGAGCTTATCGAGAGCGAACGTGAGGATCACAGATGTAGTATTAATCATCTCACCGTTCCTCCTAGTCGTAAGGCGACGACAGTCCGTTACACCTTGTGAGGCCATTTCTCTCTTAATTTCATCTACTTCAACGTAGAGGAGATCATAATGACTTATAACTCCCCGAGAAGTATTTAGGGTGCGGTGGATATCTACCGTGACCGGGATGTCATGGAGTTTTTTCACTTTTAGTAATTTTTCGGCCTGATTTATATTAGCAGTCTCAACCAATAGAGTACCATCTCTTAGTTTTTTAACTGAGTGAGGTTCCCCAGGGATAACCGCAGACAGTGAACGTTTAATGAAGAAGGGAGACACCTTTTTAAGCGTCTCACCATCTTTCGCACATTTTACTATCAAATAGCGCATGCTCTTAACAAAAATATTATCTCCCCCGCCCGTATCCGGGTGGGATCTTTTATTTGGAGGGAGTGAGATTGTCTCCATGAAAATTAGGAATTCATCCCCTGGGCTCCCCACCCACCACGGAGCCACACATTCGGGACGCCACACCGCAAACCGGTGTGGTCGCCAGGGCTACCCAAGGGATATAGCACCATTGTTTAGGGGGCCTGCTTCGGGTGGGGCCTCCAGTGCATGGGCCCTCCAAACCCATACACCTTTGGCCGCCCTACACAAACCCCCGTCACTCCAGCACTCGCCATCGAAACGTGTCGATAAGCCGATTGATCAAGACTGGCTAGATCTTGACCGACCGTTTACAGGGAATCCAGGGCCGAAGTGGGGTGTTGACCTCCGGCCCATGCCGGGCTTCCGACACCCGGCTGGGTTCCAGAGAACTCACCCACCAGGATCCCCTTCTCCCCCTTACGGGTCTCCGCACACGGCAAACATGCGGGTGGATCGCAGGCCAGCTGGTATGGCCGCACACAGACAGTGGACCCACAAAACTGTCCGGACGCATCCCTTTGCTGCCCGGGGGTTTGTTTTCGGGGTTTCACCTCCCCGCCCTTTTAGTCGCCTCTTACGACAAGCAGGGATACTGCGGGAGTATTCTCCATCCCCCTACCCGCAGGGGTGGATCGGGTTCCTCTGAAAAACATCCGCCACTGCAGGGATTTGAACCCTGGCCGCCCGTGTGGTAGGCGAGTACTCTAACCACCACACCATCCCGATCCCCAGCAATCGCTAATGCTTTGGCTGAAAGTAGTAAGGTGAATGATTTATATACTAAGGCAAAGACATTTGAGAGCCTGAAGGAATTAAAGGAGAAGTTGTTTCATGTGGGTGGGACTGTTGTCGAAAGTAATGCTTGCCTGGCAGTATGCCATTTGCTCTTTGCATCAGCTCCCACAGTTGAGTATTCCTTCGTATTTAATTCAGAGCTGAATGTAACTGCGTATATTGGAGGAATTGAAATTTCCAGCCTGGGTCATTACAAATTTCCCTTTTTTGTTAATAATATGAATGTTGTCGAGCAGCTGTTAGATTCTGTTTCAACAATAGTTAGTAATAGTGCTGGACCAAAAGATGATGCAAAACCAAAGCTTGAGCTTGCTTTACCTGTGATCAAGTCAGTTGTAAGTGATGAACTACTTGAAAATTTTCTTTCCTTTAAGTTCATAATGGAACAAGTTCATTTGTTGTCTCTTAAATCGTCTGATGTACTCCCCTGAGACAATGGTATTTTTATACCTTTTGTACAACCTATCTCCTTGAGGGTACAGGTTTTTTAGAGCTTCGAGGTTACTAACGTTAACAAATGAGTCCACAATCAGGCGAGTTACCTCATCACAACCACTAAGCCCAGCAGCTGAGCAAAGTGACAATAATTTTCTTTTGTATATAAGACAAAAATTCAAATATCTTAAACCCAATGACATTACTGTATCTTTAGTTGTTGATGAAATCCATTGAAAACCCTACTTTGACTACAAGGAGGTAACATTCCCACATAGCAGAGAATGTCTCAGAGACGTCTCTCAGTAGTCTCAAATATCTCAGATGTCGCATATGTCTCAGAGATATCACTAGGAGACATTTAAAAATGGTATTTACCCTCAGATTTCTATAATTAACTATATTAATCACTTCTGAACAAACGTAATTACTTTTCTTATGAAAGAAGGACGATTCATTAAAGACAGAAAAATGATAGTGAGAGATGTGTCAGACACGTCTCTGAGAGGTCACAACCAAAATATAATAATTAAAAAAAATACCGATTACCCATATTTTCTTTCTTCGCTTCGCATCCAGTTCCGACGAGAGACGATTACGATCGCACTTCAGGCTATAAGCATTCACACTATGCACAGCGAATGCAGTGACTTGAAATAACTGGCTTGATTATCGTGAAAATACTGAGCGCTAATATTTTGAAGACTAAACAGAGGATTTGTAAAGTGTCAAGTTTTAAATATTAAGTACGATGTTGACTATGTTCACCAGTAACTTGGGTAATCCATTAGATAGCTGAGTGAAATGTATGTAAAAATGGAATTTCAAGCGCAAAAGTATGTCTATGATTCTTGAGTTCTTAAAGAAATATCCCAATGAGCCTTTTAAGAATCAGAGATTAATGTCTCCTTTTATTTGCCAAAGAACTCGTTTCATTTCACATAGGGGTGCCGCACTTAGGTTTATGCAGCAACCACTGACATTATTATTTAATCCAATGGTTGTCCTCTAAGTTTAAGTTGAAAAGTACCGTAAATTGGGGTAACTTTTGGACAGAGGGTATAACTTTGGGACAGTGTGTCATTTTCAGTTCATTTATTTCCCGCCAACTCTGTGCGTTTCTAATTGGCGCCCTGTCACATCTAAAGTATCCACCGGTATGTGCTGCCATCTACGGCGCCGCTTGGAAGATGTTGGTCAACTCCCGCCTGAATGTTACTATCTTGTTTCTCAGGTCACATGTTTATGATCCTTTGGTGCTCCGGAAAGATTTACACCCCAGGAATTAACTGTGAATATTTGGATACCAACCGGTATGTATTTCGAAAAGTACATGCTTAGGCATGAATTTCCTTATATAATATTTATTTTAACATGTATATATTAATTTTTAATCTCAAGAATATAAAGAATCACTACTGAGGGGGGTAACTTTGGGACTGTCCCAATGTTACCCCAACTTGTTCTAATAAGTTATTTTATATAATTATTCCTTTATTTTCAGAATAAAAGTGAACTAACTATGCCGAGGAATCCTAAACGTGCTCTTGGAACACGGCATTACAGGAATTATACCGAGAACAGTTTAAACGATGCCTTGCAAACGATAAAAAACAAACCTTTGTCGATTAGTCAAGCATCTTCAAAATTTGGAATTCCAAAAAATACATTACATCTGAAGAGCCAAGAGAAACACACCAAACCTGTGGGTCGGGCTCCTGTTTTTACTCATGAAGAGGAGCTACAATTTGTGGGTCACATAATTACTGTATCAAACTATGATTTCCCTGTGGATACGGTCGATCTTCGGTGCATCGTCAAGTCTTATCTGGACCGCTATGGAAAGAAGGAGGTTCGTTTTAAAAATAACTATCCAGGACATAATTGGGCAGAGGGCTTTATGGCACGACACAAATCAGTGCTAACGAAGAGGAGTGTGAAAAACATCTTTCTCTCTAGAGCAGTCACATATAAAGAGGTGGTAAATAACTTTTTTTCATAATTTTGAACTGGAACTGAGTGGGGTTCCTCCGCAAAACATTTATAATTATGTTGAGACAAATCTTGTTGATGATCCTGATGTGCATTAATGATTTCAGTATCATCCATAAGTCGTGGCTGTCAGTTGATTAAGAATGGCAGTTGGCTGTCAATATGAGTGATTGTTGTAGAGGAAGATTGGTGAGGTACAGCTTCCGAATCTCTTAGAGCTTTGCATAAGCTGGAGTTAATTCACCAACATTTGCCAGTTGTTACATTTCAACTATTATTTTTCCCCTTCAATAATACCGATAAGGGATTTCAGAGTCTCTTCCAGTTATCCGACATGGGTAAAATTTGTACAGTATGATTTGTTATCTCAGGAGAAGTATTCAGTGCTCTTTTGGACTGTGACAACTGTTGGCTTCTATCAGAAGGTGTGGGAGAATAAAAAAAAGGTATGCACTAAATCAGTAGGATCGGGCACAGCCACACCTGGGTGTGGGCTTCCCTGCTCCTTTTGAAAAATGCAAGCCTAAGCGGCATCACATGTAATGTCTCTGAGATCCATTTGAGACCTCACTGAGAGGTCTCAGAGATGTCTCCACCCTCCACCAAAATTCCTAGCAGTGATGACTTCATTTGAGGTAAGTAAGATTTGAAACATGATTTGGAAAAGTTCCAGTTAGTTCATACAAAGGTTTCTACCTATGTGAACGAATATGATTTTTTTGTGGATTGGAACCTTACAAGACATTTAAGTATTTAGGGACTGGAGCATACCAGAAATCCATTTGGGCTAGTATTGCTGCTGTTTAAACACTTTTAACTCCTGTATTTTTGAGGAAACGACGTTATTACCTATCTATTGTCATGAATATTAACTTATTATCATTCCTGTCAAAATGATTAAAAGGTTTTCGTTCGAATAAGGTATCGGCTATTAGTAATTTATAATTTTAATTACGAGATGCATACACATTTAAGCATACCAAATGAGCGCGTAAATGTTAGATTGTGTATAACAATTCATTTTAAATTTCCATTAATTATGTCGACAAGTCTGATGTATTATAATAATTAGAATAACTTTTAACTAAAAATAGAACTTTCTACATGTCGTAGCAAGAGTCGACACTTACATTTCGCCGTAATATGGTCGAGTCATATATTTGAACTGGAAATACTCATGCCTATTTTTACGCAGGTAGATATATAAACATTTTCTCGAAACCCGCCGATTCTTTTTTCTTGATGTAGGTTCTAAAAGAGTAGTGATAACTGATACACCGCGGTGAGAAATCCACATAAGCGGACTGTACTACGGCTCTGGGGATAGCATAGCACTACATTCAGTGACGTCACAAGGCAGCGATCGGGCCTTCTATTCTAGGTGGCTCTGGCAGTATCGGCTGAATATTGGAACTACCTGTATTCAATGTGTGGTTATTCCATTACTCGTGTTTTATGCAGTTAATGATCCTGGAGATACAGTATCCATTAAACAAGTGCGAAAACTCGTGGATTTTCAGTGATCCCGCGCCATGCACTGTTACTAAAATAGAAACGATTCCCTAAATTAAGGGAAAATGAACATTGCTGATGCTTAGGTTTGTATTTAATGCTTGAGCTATATAATGTGGAAGCTGACACATGATATTTAGGTATATATAGAGCATTATACCACACATGAAGTAAAAATCGTTCTTGATTAGTGGAAAATATTGTAGGAAGTGTGAAAATCATCGCTAAATCCCAGGTGCAGGTACACAGGAGGGTAACAAGTGAAAATAATAATCCTTCAGAACCCATAAATGCATAAAATTTACGTACGTTCACTTATACATGTGTCAAATGTGATCATTATCTCGTTTATTTTATGCATAAAAGTAAATACTTAAACATATCAATTCCAGATGTTGCATACGCAAAAGAATTGGCTCTCTCACGAAGAGGGCAGCAGTAATCTGCAGGAGTGGCTGTGGAGAATGGGAAAGGTTTATACCTTTGTATGATGAATTTGGGCAAAGCAAAGGTTGAGGTGATACATTGTATCAAAATTTCTCCACCAAATCATGTTCAAAACGTATTGATCCAGTTACCTCAATTTTTCCAGAAAATGGATAGGATTTTTGGGAGGCAGGCGTGGGTGACTCCCAGGGCAACTGCTTCCTGCACAGAGGGCCCATCATCATCCTGTGGAGCCATTGTCTCCAAACCCAATGGTACAACATTTTTTAAAACCTCTCTCCATCTTGATACTATACAGAAGTTTGGGCTCCATGTTACTAAGTAAAGGGCTCAGGTTCAAACTGGAGGGAGCCCAGATAGCACGTAAGTTTGCAGCAAGTTTGCACGGTTTGATTTTCACTTGCTAGACTTTCCTTGCTGAGAAAGTGTGCTGCAAGTTTGCTGCAAGTTTGCTGCAAGTTTGCTGCAAGTTTGCTGCAAGTCACCATGCAAGTCTGCTGCAAATTTGCAAGACTTTTTTGAAAAACATTATTATTATTATTGCTGCATGCACCTACAATCTCGCATATAAAAAGAAACGCGGTTTATAAAAACACTGCTATGTCACCCCCATGCATCTGGCCATGTTCATTACGCTAAGTCAGCCAACCTTCATCTCCAAATATGACTAAACTGGGAACTGCTTTTTTGGAGGACGAATTTGACCGCTTTGTAAGGCAAGGTTTTTCACGATTAGTCACACAGATAAGTGTTGGTGCGGCGTCTGGAGAGACATGACGATAGAGCAGGTTTTGATGTGGTCGATGAAGGTTAGTGGTGGGTTGACGCAAGGCCGTAGCAGGTCTGACAGCGTGATTGCACGATGGATTTCTACCATGCCGGGAGCCCTTGAGGTGACAGAAGCTGTTGAAAGTTTTGCCGAAGTGACAGCTGAATCGTCCGACCAGCACATTTCGTTGTCGAGATCATGGCACGCTCGAGACACCCGTGACTTTAACTCATTCACACCGCACCCGCCAAGTGGCGGGGTAGCGTGCGGGAATGAAGAACGGGACCCGCCACTCGGCGGGTCCCGTTCTTCATTCCCGCACCTTACCGTATATTATATACATTTCTTCGCCGTTTCTTAGTCAATGTAACTCATTTTCTGTCGTGTTTCATTACTGCTACAGTTGTCTAGTGGTGGGCTTCATTTTTACTTTTTATTTGGAACCATTCAGAATATGCAGACAATGTAACGACCTCACATTTGAAAATTTCGCCGTCCTCAAGTATCATTGTTTTCGGTACATTGTATATATTACTTAGCCGTTTCCCTTTCGATTTAGTTTATTTTTCCTGCCGTAATTCAGTATTTCTACAATTGTCAAAATTTCATTTTGACAATTGTAGAAATATAAGAAGAAGAAATAGAAGAAGAACCAAAGAGAGATGTATAGAAATTGCTTCAATTGAGTTGAAAAATGTTCAAAGTATTGGTAATTTAATAATTGTGAGTTTGTACAGACCTCCCTCGGGTTCTGTGGATGATTTCTTTGAAAGATTTGAGCAACTGTTACGTCTGAGTGTTGGAAAAAACAACAAAGTGATAATATGTGGTGATTTCAATATGGACATGGGCTCCCAAAATGATTTCTCAACCAATTTCAGGGAGGTGTTAGGTTTGTATGGTTTAACATCACTCATAAACTCCCCAATCAGAGAAACTTTTAACTTCTTCCAAGAATATTGACCTTATTGTAACTAATATCAATCTTATTGAAAACCATCACTCATCTGTGATCAACCTCGGTATTTCTGACCACTATGCTCAAATCGTATCTCTACCAAAGACTATGAATGTATTATATAAGATATATCGAAGGTATTACCCAAGTGATTGTGTCAATAGTTTTTATGAAATGCTTTGTGAAATGTTATGGGATCCTCTATTTAAGTCAAAGAATGTCAAGGAAATGTAGTTATTTTATTGGCAATGTAAAACTTTTATTTGAAAGTTGTTTTCCTAAAAAAATTGTTCCTATTACGTGCAATAATAAAATTAAAGCTGGGTGACAGACGAGGTTAGGGCAGCTAGTAGTGAGTCTAGGAAACTCTGCGCTTCGAAAAGGTGGCGGGATGTAGTAGTATTTGGGTGATTAGGGTGCTTCGACGACTGAGGTCATTCGCACCACGTCAGCCTAAAATCACCAAGTCATGTTATTTAAATAAATAGTTAAATATATAAATAAATAAATAAATAAAAGCGACGCAGCTCACAGTAAAATGGGCGTGAGATAAAACACCACATAATGGTTGGTCACAAACAGTTAAAAAGCCCTGACTCTTTTAAAAATAACATTATCCGACTGACACAATCAGGATCGTCTCCTAGGACGTGTCCTAGGTCTCCCCTGATGTTCAGCCGGATGCGCAGAGCACGGTATCTATCACACACCGTCAGAAGGTGTCTCACAGTTAAGGGAGAGTCGCAATCCTCACAGTAGGGCGGGATCTTCTCTTCGGTGAAGAGGTAAGAGTGAGTGAGGGCACAGTGCCCTATCCTCAACCGTGTGATTGCGACCTCTTCCCTGCGAGTCCTCCCGACTGATGTGGGCCACACTGATACTACCGGCTTTATGGTGCGCAACTTATTCTGTGTCAGGGAATGCCAGGTTTCCTTCCACAGACCAAAGGCTACGTTTCTCAGCGTAGCCTTCAAGTCTTGGTACGGTACCAACACTGACGAAATGTGTTCGTCTTGAAGAGCCTTCTTTGCTGCCGAGTCGGCCATCTCGTTACCGGCTATTCCCACGTGTCCAGGTACCCACAGAAAACGGATAGCGATTCCCTTCATAGAAAGGGATAAAAGATGGCTCTGAATCTCCTGGACAAGTGGGTGCATCGGGGAATAGCCGGAAATGGCCTGCAGCGCACTCATAGAGTCACTACAGACCATGTATGCGCCACAATTGCCCCTAATACCACCAAGAGCCATCTTTATGGCGAAAAGCTCCGCCGTGTAGATGCTGCACAGCGAGCTTAGCTTCGCCCCGATGACTCCATGGTGGGACGAGACCACCGCGCATGCGCATGCCGACTCGGATTTCGAACCATCCGTAAACACGGGAGTGAAATCGGAGTGGCGGCACAGCTCTTCCCTAAAAAGTTGTTGGTACTCCATAGGGGTCGTGGAACCTTTCTGGCCAGTTCGTAGGGTAAAACTACACTTCGGAAAGGGCACTCGCCATGGTGGGTGACCGGAATATCCATGGCCGTACACTTCTGGAAGTCTCACATTTGTTCCTTCCATAAAATTTTTAAAACGGACGCTCAGGGGTCTGGTGGCCCTTGTCCGCCTGTTAAAAATGTTTAAAAACCTGGGGTTAAAAATTACATTGAAACACGGATGAGTCCTCATAGATAAAATTTTTGCGACGTAGTTAGCCATTAGGATGTTCCTCCGGGTATCCAGCGGGGGCTCTCCGGCATCCGAGTATACGCTTAGGACGGGAGACGTCCTGAACGCTCCGGTCGCCAAACGTAGCCCCGCGTTGTGAACCGTTGCCAGCGGTTTCAGGTAGCTTGTGCGGCCCGAGGAGTAGACGAAACATCCATAGTCCAACTTGGAACGCACCATTGCCCTGTAAAATGAAAGCATGGTGGTCCTGTCGGCGCCCCATGTAGTATGCGATAAAACACGTAAAATATTTAAAACGTTAAAACATTTTTCTTTAAGAGTTCGGATGTGTTCCTTCCAATTAAGCTTGGAATCGAACAACATCCCGAGAAAACGAACCGAATCAGCGTATGGTAAAACCCTTCCACCGAGACGCAACTCTGGTGGTATGTGGTTTCCCCTGCAACGATGAAAATGTACGCATTTTGTCTTTTCCGCTGAGAAGCGGAAGCCGTTCTTTTGGGACCAGCCGTCCAGTTTATTAAGACAGAGTTGTATCTGTCTGGACGCGGTAACTAGTTTGGATGACCGGCAGAGAATAGCCAGGTCATCCACAAACAGTGAGCCCATGACAGGTCCCGTGATGCAGTCGATAGCGTCATTGATCGCAATAGCGAACAATGTCACACTAAGGACTGATCCTTGTGGCACTCCATTTTCCTGCATATAGGGTTCGGAAAGGTGTTTACCTACTCTGATTCTAAAAACTCGGTCCGATAAAAAATTTTTAATAAAAATGGGAAGATTTCCTCTAAAACCCCAACCATGCAACGTGATTAAAATCTTCTGACGCCAGACCCTGTCATATGCCTTCTCCAGGTCAAAGAAGACCGCGATGACGTGCTGGCGCAGAAGAAAGGCCTCCTGGATGAAATTGTCACTCCGAACGAGGTGATCGATGGTTGATCGACCTCGCCGGAAACCACACTGGATATTCGACAGAAGGTTGCGCCGCTCTAACCACCAAACGAGCCGACGGTTTACCATCCTTTCCATTACCTTGCACAGACAGCTGGTAAGGGAGATGGGCCTGTAGTTACTCGGGTCCGCTCTGTCCTTTCCTTGTTTAGGGATCGGAACCACCACAGATTCCCTCCAGGAAGATGGGAAGCTGCCCTCGAACCATAACTGGTTGAAGGTGCTCAGGATCTCCATCAACGCTTCCCCCGAAAGATTTCGAAGGAAGGCGTTGTGGATTCCGTCCAGTCCCGGAGAGGTGTCCTTGGAATCCGCGATGGCTGACCGAAGTTCCCACAGCGAGAACGGGTCATTGTACTCCGCGATTACGGACGTCTCAGCAAAGCAAAGAGGAGTTCTCTGGAAGCGTTCCTTGATGGCCAAGAACGCTTCTGAGTAACTCCTGTCACTGCTTATATTGGCTAGTGACTCGCCAAAGGCCTCGGCTACGTCGCGAGGGGAGCTCACGATTTGGCCATTTATTTTCAAGCAAGAGACGCCGTAATCCCTGCGGGAGCCCGAGATGCATCTCACCTTATTCCACGCCTGTGCAAGTGGTGTCCTGTGGTTAATGCTATTGACGAATTCCATCCAGGAGACCCTTTTTGCCTCCTTCACGACTCGTCGGGCTTTCGCTCGCAGTCGACGGAAGGACGAAAGGTTCGTTGCGGTTGGGTACTTTTTAAAAATACGAAGGGCACGTTTTCGAAGACGAATTGCCTCGGCGCACTCCTTGTTCCACCAAGGAACCGCTGGCCGTGGGACATTACCCGATGACCGAGGGACGCTGCAATTCGCTGCTTCGATCAAGCACCTTGTTAAAACCTCCACATTGTGTGTGGCATCACAATAACAATTGTGTTTAAAATTAAAAACGTCTCTAAAATTCTGCCAGTCCGCTTTACGGACAATCCAATTGCCCGGTCGGATAAAATCAGTGTTAAAACTTCCTTCAGGATTTATTAAAATGGGGAAGTGATCACTGCTACAAAGATCTGTGTGCACGGTCAAATTAAACTTGTTAAAAAGACTGCTCGTTGCCATAGCTAAGTCTATACAGGAGAATTCCCCATTAAAAACATTAAAACGGGTTTTCTCACCGTTGTTAAGTAGCAAAAGGTTAAAATCGAGGATGAAACTGGCTAAAATCCGTCCCCTCGTGTTTTGGCCTCTTGAGCTTCCCCACAAGGGGTCGTGGGCGTTAAAATCACCCAATAATATGAATGGCCTAGGCAACTGCTGAACAAGTCTCTCTAGGTTGGAACGAGTTACCGGTGCACCCTCCGGCATATAAACGTTGCATATCGTTATATTTTGCGGGGTAAACAAGGTTATGGCCACAGCCTGAAACGGGGTGTCAATCCGTACTCGAGAGGTGTAAAGGGCCTCCTGAACGGCAATCGCCACCCCGCCATGGGCTCTATGACCAGTAAGGTCATCTAGCCTTTCGACCTTGTATCCCCTTAAAATTCCACTGTCCCTCGCCTTAAAATGCGTCTCCTGTAGACATATAACAGAAGGGTTAAAATCTCTGATTAAAATGGCCAGCTCCTCCTTATGCCTATAAAATCCATTACAGTTCCACTGTAAGATAGAGGTCATAAAATTTAAAAATATATAAATAAATAAATAAATAAAAGACCTAAAAATAGTTAAAAATAACAAGAAAAAAGGAGCAGCTTAAGTCCTAAGCTAAGGAGTGATCAGCGCTTGAGGCGCTGCTTCCTTCCCTTTTTTCTAATTATTTCGATTTCTGTATCTGAGATACAGAAATCTTCCTCCATGGCTTCCTGTGGAGGTATTTTTTCCTTGCCTGATGGACCGGGGGATGGTGTGTTACCACGCTTTGTTTGCGTGGCCCCGGCGGTGGATTTGGTGGGGTTCTTCCTAGGAGAACCCGGACCGGTGGTTTTTGTATTTTTTGCCGGATTTGTGGCCTTAGCCGGCGTGGCCGATTTCTGTGCAGAGGCTACAGTTGTTGGACTCACATTTTCTTCAGTCTGAGTGGAAATGGTGACCTTGGATGTTCGAGGAGAAGCGACTTGGGCGAATGATTTGGAAAAAGTAGGAGCAACTTGTGCTCTGTACTTTTTCCTTGCCTCGAAGTACGGGATTTTTTCTACCGTCTTAATCTCCATTACTTTGCGCTCCTCGATCATCTTTGGGCAATCACGTGAGTACACCGGATGTGCACCCTCGCAATTGACACAAAGTGGGTCACCTGTGCATTCCGCACCCTCATGCTTCTCCAGGCCGCAGCGGGGACAGGTGGCCTTGCCCTCGCACCGTGTGGCCATGTGGCCGAATCGCTGGCACTGGAAACATCGCATGGGTGCCGGTATGAATGGCCGCACTGGCACCGATTCATATCCGACAAACACCTTGTCGGGGAGCTGATCAAGCGTGAACGTGAGAACAACAGACGTCGTGTTGACTCTTTCTCCGTTGCGCTTTGTCGTGAGTCGACGAGCATCGGTGACCCCCTGAGAGGCCATCTCCTGCTTGATCTCGTCGATCTCAACATACAACAGGTCGTAGTGACTGATCACTCCCCGACAGGTGTTCAAGGTGCGGTGCACCTCCACTTTAACAGGTATTTCACCTAACTTTTCTTTAAGCAATAATTTATCGCTTTGAGCCCTCGTTGCCGTTTCGATGAGCAGTGTGCCGTCTCGAAGTTTCTTAGCAGATTTTAGTTCCCCAGGAACTGAACTAGATAAAAGTTTTCGAATAAGGAAGGGGGACACCTTCTTCAGGCTCTCCCCTTCCTTCTGGCACCTCATCACTAAATAGCGCATACTAGCACCGGGAACATTACCTCCCCCGCCCGTTTCCGGGCGGGATCTTTTAGGTGGTGGAAGGATATCATCCGCCATGCCTAAACTTTATTCATCCCCCGAGCTCCCCACCCACCATGGAGCCACACATTCGGGACGCCGCACCGCAAACCGGTGCGGTCGCCAGGGCTACCCGAGGGGATATAGCACCCTAGAGGTGGTTGTCTGTTTCTGGTTGGATCTTCGATGCACGGGCCCACCAAACCCGTACATCTCCGACCGCCTTACGCAGACCCCCACCTCCCTGGCACTCGCCACCGTAAAGCATAGGGCCAGGGAAGCCGATTGACCGGGAGTGGCTAGCTCCCGGCCGCCCGTTTACACAGAATCCGGGGCCGAAGAGGGGTAATGGCCCCTGGTCCATACCGAGCATCCGACCCCCGGCTGGGAACCACAGACCTCACCCTCCAGGTTCCCCTTCTCCTCCTTACGGGTCTCCGCACACGGCAAACATGCGGGTGGATCGCAGGCCAGGTGGTGTGGCCGCGCACAGACAGTTGACCCACAAGACTGTCCGGGCTCAACCCTTGTTGGCTCTGGGTTTGTTTTCGGGGTTTCACCTCCCCGCCCTTTTAGTCGCCTCTTACGACAAGCAGGGATACTGCGGGAGTATTCTCCATCCCCCTACCCGCAGGGGTAGTGGCGGGATGACATTGCCTTCAAAAACCAATTTCAGATATTTAAAAAATATTACAAGTCATTTCTCACAGAAGCTAGGCAATCCTATTATAACAAACTTATCAGCCAATCTGATAATGTTATTAAAACAGCTTGGAATGTAGTAAACAATATGACGCGGTTAAATGACCAGTAGGGAAAATCTCACTTTAAAAAAAGATGATGGGGTTAGCATCTCCGATCCAAAAGAAGTTGCAGAATATGCAAATAAATATATTGGTGTAAGTATCCACGCTGATTTGTATTCCCACACTCGACACCCAACGCCTTTCCTGTCTCCCACCCACCCCCTGCATCCGGCGAGGACGAGCTGAGAACTGCAAGCTAAGAGAGACGTCGGCATGAGACACGCAGTTGGGCGTGGGACGACGTGTGAGATGGCCGAAGGGGATGTATTTGAAGTAGAATAAACGAGAGATATGAAAGTACGCGGGTTTTGTTAAGATTTATTGATGTTTCCTTCCTCGCGTTCGCTCTGCGCTCTCCGGCGAACACGAGAGATTTACAGTGCTGACATTCCTCTGAAACTCTAAAAGATGAACGGGAGTGATGGCGATTTTTATGAACAGAACTCGCTATATGAGTTCATCCATGGGCATAATTCCTGTCACAGAGAACGAGGTCTTGAAGTGCATTAGTAAACTCAAGAGCAAAATTTCCGTAGGAATTGATGGCATTCCTGTCATGATAATAAAAAACTGTGAAAATGTAATAAGTAAGCCCTTAACTTTCATCATAAACGAGCCCTTCATAAATGGTGAATTCCCGGACTATCTGAAAATTGCAAAGATCAAATTAATTCACAAAAAAGGGGATGTGGATAATATAAGCAATTACCGCCCAGTGTCTCTACTATTGTACTAGTCAAAAATTTTCGAAACCCTAATACGAGACAGACTTTACAACTACATTATGAAAAACAAAATTTTAAATGGGGTACAATATGGTTTCCAGGAAGGTAAAGATACAAAGGAGGCCCTGGCTAGTTTTTTAAAAAAGATTATGTATTCGTGGGACTCAAATGAGTACTCGGTTGGTGTCTTTAATGATCTGACAAGGGCATTTGATACAGTGGACCATAAAATCCTTCTTTCTAAATGTGAATGTTATGGAATCAGAGGCATAGTCCATAAATGGTTAAAATCCTATTTAAAGAACAGGAAGCAGATGGTGGTAATTGATGAATTTGGAGTTTATAAAGTTGTGAGTAGCTACTTATCTCCTGCTGAAATCATAAATGTCGGAGTGCCACAGGGAAGCATCCTTGGACCTCTTTTATTCCTAGTATATATCAACGATTTGCCAAACAGCTCTGTAAACAAAAACATTGTTTTGTACGCAGATGATACAACTTTAGCAATGGGAGACAAGGATCCTCATAAGCTACAATCCAAGCTAAATACCTCTTTAAAGCATCTAGAAAAATGGTTCGGAAGGAACAAAATATCCATAAATACTCAAAAAACAAAACTTTACTTAATTCCACAGGCAGAGAGAAGTCACACATTTAGATCTTCACCTAAATGGGAAATCTGTTGAAGGAGTTACCAGTGCAAAGTTCTTAGGATTATTAATTGATGAGTCCTTGACTTGGGAGATCCATATTAATCAATTATGCCTTAAACTTGCCAAATGTGGTTATGTTTTGAGAAATCTTGCCAACATTGTTAACTTAGAAGTGCGTAAAATGGCATATTTTTGTATCTTCCAGTCACGTCTAACTTATGGCATTATTTTCTGGGGACCTTCTCCTGGTTTTAAAAAGGTTTTTGTAATGCAAAAGAGAGGTATTAGATACATAGTTAAAATACCGGCACGAAATTCCTAAAACCTCACTTTAAAGAGTTAAAAACTCTAACGCTGCCAAGCTTGTACATTTATCACCTATGTATTTACAATTTAGATAATAAGAGTGAATTCACTACAAATGCCCAAATACATGGGCATAACACTCGGCAGAGAGTGGATGTGCACATGCTTCATCACACTACATCAATATATAATAAGAGTCCCCTCCATGTAGCCGTTAAAGTTTTTCATCATTTACCTTCTGTCATTAAAAATTCCACTTCTAAAGCATCCTTTAAAAGAAAACTTAAAGACTTTCTGCTAAAGGTCTACTACAATGTACAAGACTTTCTGGAAGTCTTTTGGACCGTAATCTCTTTCTCTGTGTATATGTTTTTGTATTCCTGCGTGTGTAATTCTTGTGTTGGGCCATTTTATCTTTTTTCTGACTTGTCCCACATTTTACTCTTGTAAAATATCAGGATCAATAAACATTGTAATGCGTAAAGTGCGTCCGGGAAGGTTGGAGGTCGAAATGCAGGTGGGAGAAGTTAATGTATTTAAAAAAAAAAAAAAAAAAAAAAATATATATATATATATATATATATATATATATATATATATATATATATATATATATATATATATATATATATATATAATGTATTGAAATAATGTAAAGAGATTATTAATTATAACTATGTATATGTATGTTCTTTTTGGGACTTCAATCCACTAACTTTGTTTCTTTTGTTCTTCGGTATCGTCTCGCGTGTCCCAAAAGGGGGGAGCATTGAGGCCAGATAGCCACTTACGTTACGTGTGTGTTGTGTGCTAATGTGTTTTCTTTGTTTTCTTGTATGTGTTTGTGGAGTATGAATGTTGAGAGGAGAGGGAGATGAATTGGAAGTTGACAGGCATGCCGCAGGACTGCAGCGAAGAGATTGGTCCTCTCTGAGGGCAGTCTTGAAGAAGATCGCCACTTTACTTCCGCGGCTGACCACGGCGGAGTAACTTGGACGGCGGGCGGCCAGCGGTCCAACTGCGATGCCAGTTTAAAGACCCGCGCGTATGGAGAGGAGCGCGCGCGGGCCGAGCAGACGACAAATTGTGTCGTCTGCTACGCGGTGTTGAGAAAAACGGCAACACTGTGGGTGCTAGGTAGTCGGCGAGGCGAAAGAGATCGCTCTTTCGGTCCGCAACCTTCCCGCTGGACGCACCTAACTTGAACTCTCCTGACGTGAATTAATTCTCACTGTTGAAGCATGGACTTCGGTGTATGTGGGTTGTATGATTGTGTGTGTGTTAGCGTAAGGTATGTGGCTGTTGGTTTTATTTTGGTTTAAGGGGAAAGATCAATTTATTGTTGTAATTTTGGGGGCACCCATATTTGGGACTATTCAGTGGACATTTGTCTCCAATTTATTCAGTCATGTGTGTGAGGTTCGTCGAGTGAAGGGGTATTTGTGGTGTTTTGGGGGTCAGTGGATTGGAGTCGTTAGTGTGGATCAGGGAAAATCTTATTTTGTTTAATGGAATTGTCATTTTGTAGAAAACCCAAAAGGTGCAATTGTCAAATAAATGCCCAAGTTGTGGTACGATTTGTTTTATAGAACTGATTATCTTTGTTTTTGGTTTATTGATCCCTTGCGTGAGGTGTCCCGGACGAATCCTCGTGGTTCTTTTAGTTTTATAGAAATGATTTCTCCACTGCTAGCTAGTCGCGAGCAAAATTTATGTAACACGGTACTAACCTCGTCTTTTGGGTTCTGAGATTTAGCATGGGTAATTGTTAGAGGGGTACAAATGGCGTTACATATGGCGCCCAACGTGGGGCCACAGGGGTCCTTAGGGGCCCGAGGGGCTCGAATTTGATTTTTTTGAGTAGAGTGGAGCTTTGCTATTGTTTTGTCGTTTGGAGTTGTTATATTTCTGCGTGCTACGAATTGTTGGCGTAATGTCGGAGGGTGGCGTTGAGGAGTTGATTGATTTAGATGGGCGTGCGTCGGCCCAAGTAGGCTCAATTCCTCAAGTTAGTTGGGTATATCACCTGCGTAAAAGTGGGTTAGTAGCGGAGTTGTTGGAAAGGAATTTAGTTGCAACCGGAAACGTGCCAGAATTGAGGGCTCGTCTTATTGCTTATGTGAGGGGAGAGTTGGGTGAGACTGAGGGTGAAGTAAGGTCGTATGGTGCAAATAGTCCCTCAAATGAAATCGTGAGTCAGAACCGACACGTTATGGATATTGTTAGGCGTTGGAATGTGAAGTTTTCGGGGGTAAAAGGGGATAGCGTTGGAAACTTTCTTATCAGAGTGCAAGAATTGCGGGAAGGTTATGGAGTATCGCAGGATCAGTTATTGAGGGGTTTGCCGGAACTTTTGAGAGATACGGCTCTTTATTGGTTTCGTTTGAATAGATCCAAATTCACCTCCTGGTCCGAGGTTGAGTTCGCGTTGAAAGATCGGTTTACCGATAATGATTTCCAAGAGCAGTTAGAACGCGAGATAAGGGAAAGGACTCAGGGGCCAAGTGAAGCGTTAGCAGATTATTTGACAGGGCTTTGTACACTGTTAAATAGGTTGGAGCACACGCCCAGCGAGGCGGAGCAGTTGAGGTGGGCGTATCGTAATATGAAACCCGAGTATAAGCTATTCATAAGGCGGGGTGTCTTCAATACACTAGAGGAGCTATCTTGTTTGGGGAAGGAATATGAATACATTCAGAAGTTGAAAAGCACTTTTCGTTCTCCACCGAATGCGTCTCAGTCTGTGGTTCCGGAGGCCGCTTATAAACCTCCCACTCTGAGGAAAAGTGCTTCGTCGGTGCGAGAGGTCGAGAAAACCTTTCAGAGTAAGCATGATAACCATGCTATTGAGGCAGTCGCTTTGAATAGGGCAAGTCCGGCCGTGAATCAGGATTTGACCCGACAGCGATCGCTAGTGTGGGCTAACTCCACGGAGGGGTTAGGAGGCTCGACGTCTTCGGCCACATTAGAGTCTAACCGGCTGCTATGTTGGAACTGCGGTCGAGTTGGTCATAGATTTTCTCGGTGTTCTTTACCTCTCAATCGTTTCTGTTTTGGTTGTGGTCGTCACGACGTAACGAAAGCTTCTTGTAGAGATTGTCAGTCGGGAAACGGGAAAGGAGTTTCGGTAGGAAGGGAATTAGGAGCTCCAACCCGGGGTGTCCCTTCGCGTCATCACAAAGAAAAAAAATAATTAATACCGACTTTCGCAAGGCTCGTCAATTTTCCAATTCGTCTGTTTCGAGTGATGGTAGATGGTATCTGGATTTAGTTATTGGATCCAACAGGTTAACGGCCTTGGTAGATACGGGTTCCGGAAAAACGTATTTGGGTCTTGGAGGTTTGAGCCTAGTGAAAAATTTGGGGTTATCAATCAACTTGGTGCATGATACGAAGGTAACAGTAGCGAATGGCACTACAGCGCGTGTTCTAGGGTCAGTGGACTTGGCTATTAATTTAAAAGGAAAGACGAAGGTGATGAAAGTCTATATTTTGCCATGTTTATCGGTGCCGTGCATAGCTGGCAAGGATTTTCTTACGCGATTTGCTCTTCTGATAGACACGAGAGATAACGCGTGGAGTTTTAGTTCAGATCCTGGCGTGCGTTTTACCTTTGAAAGGGAGAGTAAAATGACGGAGCGAATTCAGGGGGTATTTGCAGTGAATGAATGGGAAAAGGAAATGTTAAAACAATTTTTGGATAAGGAATTCAAGTCGTTTGATCCAATTTCGGGTTGCACTAATTTGGTATCACATCATATTGATGTTGGCACTAATATTCCGATAAAGCAAAGGTATTATCCCGTTAATCCCCGAATGCAGGAAGTAATAAATCAGGAGGTTGACCGATTGTTGAGGGAAGACATTATTGAACCGTCGCAAAGTTCTTGGTCTAGTCCCGTAGTAGTAGTACGCAAGGGAGACGGGAAGTATCGTTTTTGCCTTGATTTTAGAAAAGTGAATGCGGTTTCAAAAAAAGATGCCTATCCCTTACCTTATATGTCAGCTATTCTAGATAAATTGCGAAGTGCGAAATATCTCACGAAAATTGATTTGCATCAGGCTTACTTTCAAATTCCCTTGGATGAGGCAAGTAAAGAGATTACAGCGTTTACCGTTCCGGGAAGAGGGTTGTTCCAATTTAAACGGATGCCTTTTGGTCTTACGGGGGCACCGGCAACCTTTCAAAGATTATTAGACAGACTAATAGGTCCGGAGATGGAACCCCATTGTTTTGCATATTTAGATGACATAATATTAGTCACGGAAACATTCGAACATCACCTTAGGTTGTTAAGCGAAGTTTTTCAGAAATTGAGGAGCGCGGGATTGCAGATAAATAGGGACAAATGCGAATGGTGCTGTCCGCAAATTAGATATTTAGGCTTCATCATCAATGAACAGGGTTTGTCCGTGGATCCGGAAAAGGAGGGTCCGGTGGTAAATTATCCCGTCCCGCGAAATATACAACAGTTGCGCAGATTTTTAGGAATGGCTTCATGGTATCGGCGCTTTGTGGGTAACTTCTCTTCGATAATCGCGCCATTGCGTCAATTACTGAAGAAGGGAGTGAAGTGGAGGTGGGGTCAGGAACAGCAACGTTCATTTGAGAAAATAAAAGAGTACCTGACTACCACGCCTGTTTTGGCTAGTCCAGACTTTCAAGAAACCTTTTATTTGCAAACAGATGCCAGCTCTGTTGGTTTAGGGGCTGTGTTAACCCAATTTTTAGATGGAGCCGAGCGGGTTATCGCGTACGCGAGTCGCTCATTGTCAGCGCAAGAGCAAAAATATTCGGTGACAGAGAAAGAATGTTTAAGCGTTCTTTGGAGCATAGAAAAATTTCGTGTGTATCTGGAAGGCTATCATTTTGTGGTTATAACGGATCATAGTAGCTTAAGGTGGCTACATAAGTTGAATAATCCCAATGGCCGTCTTGCGCGCTGGTCATTATCTCTTCAGGGGTATGACTTTGAGGTCCGACATAGAAAAGGATCCGAGCATGTGGTACCGGATGCGTTATCGTGCATACCGGAGTGTATCGATTTAATTAATTCAGGGGCTATGGAGTCACTTAGTGCGGACCCATGGTATAATAAGCGTTTTAGGCAAGTGCAGAATAATCCAGCCAATTATCCCGACTGGAAGATTGAAAACGGGGAGTTATATGTCCACCATGCACAGGCTATAGATCATTTGTTAGAAGGAAGTAGTTGTCCGTGGAAATTGTGTATTCCAAAAGAGAGAGTCGGAGGAGTATTGAAAGAAAATCACGATACAACGCAAGCAGGTCATCAAGGGGTAGAAAAGACTTGTTCACGGATTAAACAACTTTATTACTGGCCCGGGTTGGTGTTGGATGTTGCTCGTTATGTCCGTAGGTGTGA
Organism: Ceriagrion tenellum; assembly: GCA_963169105.1. Classification (NCBI taxonomy): domain Eukaryota; kingdom Metazoa; phylum Arthropoda; class Insecta; order Odonata; family Coenagrionidae; genus Ceriagrion; species Ceriagrion tenellum. The sequence continues at coordinate 21,117,642 of OY720636.1, forward strand.
CATATGTCAAAGATGCAAGGTGGAACAACGAAGACCCGCGGGTAAGATGGGAACCAGAGAGGTTCAGGAACCTTGGCTAGTGGTAGCTACAGATATTATGGGGCCTTTAGTCCGTTCGTCTAAGGGAAATCAGTATATTATCGTTTTTCAGGATTTATTTACTAAGTGGGTGGAGTTAAGGGCAGTTAGGCAGGCTACGGCTGAAACAGTCAAGGCTGCGTTTCGAGAGTTAGTGATTTTGCGTTGGGGAGCACCCAAATTTTTAGTTTCGGACAATGGTCCGCAATATGTTAATCGTATTATGTCGCAGCTGGCGGAAGATCATGGCATTTTATTATCATTTACTCCCCCATATCACCCGCAAGCCAACCCCGTTGAGCGGGTTAATAGAGTTTTAAAAACGATGATATCGTCTTTTGTTAAAGAAAATCACAAGAAGTGGGATATACATTTGAATGATTTTTGTTATGCAATGAATTCGGCGGTTCATTCTTCCACAGGATATTCCCCCGCATTATTAAATTTTGGGCGAGAATTGCACATTTGCAGGTCGGAAAGGAGTACCCGAGAAGTAACGGATGCTGTTGTAGTACGTCCAGTTAAAGAGTGGGTTGGGCGTTTAAGGAATTTAAAGGAGTTGCACGATTTGGTGCAGTGTAATCTAACGGAGGCCTATTGTCGGCAGGGTAAATATTATAATTTACGCCATAGAGATCGCGAATATTTCCCTGGTGATTTAGTACTGAAGCGAAACTTCGTTTTGTCTTCAGCCGCACAAAACTTTTCGTCTAGATTGGCGCCTAAGTTTGTGGGACCCTATCGCATTTTACGATCAATCTCTCGCAATGTGTATGAATTGGAGACAGATCAACGTCAAAGTATTGGAAAATGGCATGTAAAAGATTTGAAGCCATACCTGAGCCCTAACACATAGATATATTTTTTTTTTGTTAAGTAAGGGGGCGATTTGTAATGCGTAAAGTGCGTCCGGGAAGGTTGGAGGTCGAAGAGCAGGTGGGAGAAGTTAATGTATAAAAAAAAAATATATATATATATATATATTATGTATTGAAATAATGTAAAGAGATTATTAATTATAACTATGTATATGTATGTTCTTTTTGGGACTTCAATCCACTAACTTTGTTTCTTTTGTTCTTCGGTATCGTCTCGCGTGTCCCAAAAGGGGGGAGCATTGAGGCCAGATAGCCACTTACGTTACGTGTGTGTTGTGTGCTAATGTGTTTTCTTTGTTTTCTTGTATGTGTTTGTGGAGTATGAATGTTGAGAGGAGAGGGAGATGAATTGGAAGTTGACAGGCATGCCGCAGGACTGCAGCGAAGAGATTGGTCCTCTCTGAGGGCAGTCTTGAAGAAGATCGCCACTTTACTTCCGCGGCTGACCACGGCGGAGTAACTTGGACGGCGGGCGGCCAGCGGTCCAACTGCGATGCCAGTTTAAAGACCCGCGCGTATGGAGAGGAGCGCGCGCGGGCCGAGCAGACGACAAATTGTGTCGTCTGCTACGCGGTGTTGAGAAAAACGGCAACACTGTGGGTGCTAGGTAGTCGGCGAGGCGAAAGAGATCGCTCTCTCGGTCCGCAACCTTCCCGCTGGACGCACCTAACTTGAACTCTCCTGACGTGAATTAATTCTCACTGTTGAAGCATGGACTTCGGTGTATGTGGGTTGTATGATTGTGTGTGTGTTAGCGTAAGGTATGTGGCTGTTGGTTTTATTTTGGTTTAAGGGGAAAGATCAATTTATTGTTGTAATTTTGGGGGCACCCATATTTGGGACTTCAGTGGACATTTGTCTCCAATTTATTCAGTCATGTGTGTGAGGTTCGTCGAGTGAAGGGGTATTTGTGGTGTTTTGGGGGTCAGTGGATTGGAGTCGTTAGTGTGGATCAGGGAAAATCTTATTTTGTTTAATGGAATTGTCATTTTGTAGAAAACCCAAAAGGTGCAATTGTCAAATAAATGCCCAAGTTGTGGTACGATTTGTTTTATAGAACTGATTATCTTTGTTTTTGGTTTATTGATCCCTTGCGTGAGGTGTCCCGGACGAATCCTCGTGGTTCTTTTAGTTTTATAGAAATGATTTCTCCACTGCTAGCTAGTCGCGAGCAAAATTTATGTAACACGGTACTAACCTCGTCTTTTGGGTTCTGAGATTTAGCATGGGTAATTGTTAGAGGGGTACAAATGGCTTTACAACATATTATCATTATTATTAATGTAACGACCTCAGGTTTAACAATTTGCTCTACTCACATATTATCTGTTTCCGTACATTGTATATATTCCTAAGCCGTTTCCTACTAATGTAACTCATTTTCTCTGTCGTGTTTATTTACTGCTATAGCTGTCTGGCGGTGAGCTTTGTTTTAATTTTTTTTAACCCAGGGAAATGCCCAAACAATGTAACGACCTTAGGATTTTAAAATTTGCTCTATTCACGTATAGTCTGCTTCCGTACGTTGTTTATATTCCTTAGTCGTTTCCCACTCAATGTAATATGCTTTCGCTGCTGAGATTCAGTACAGCTGCAGTTGTCAAGCGGTGAGGTTCGGCTTCATCTCTTTAACTTGAAACCCGCTAAACACTCAAATAGTGTGAGAATGTACCTGCTCCAGTGAAAGGTAAGCATTTTACCTTATTTTCACATCTAAAAATATCAGTGTTTATTTTGGTGTTCCCTTGCAGAATTCACAAAATATTATTACAATCTATTGTTTCAGTGTCTGTCCTGATATTCCTGCTCTGAAATAGGAACGTTTTCGATATATTTCCTCGAAGGGGGAGGTAATTTTGAAATTATTCTTTACTCTACTTTTTATACTCTTCCAAAATGAAATTAAGGGAAATGTATTTCATTTTCATAATTATCATTAATTTGAAATTTTAATGAAAAAGTTTTTCGCTTGTCCTATTTTTACATTTACTTCTTATCATGTTTAAAATGTCAATTTCCAGAATATGAATAATATTCCCTCAACCTCTGGTAATTGCGGAAAACGAAGAAGATCTTATAAGCGAGATGTGAGAGAAACTCGAGATGACGAAATCATTCCACTGCTGATGGAAGAAGAGTAAGGATAGGATGTTATATCTAGTGACAGAGGATTTGAGTTTGAGGTGCCTGGTGATGCAGAGGCTAGCACAGAGGATGACGAAGATGCGGATGTTTCTCATTCAGCCCTTGAAGTCAATTCTGCATCAACTGTTGGGATCCCTATTGTTTGGTGCTGTAATAAAATTGCAGCCAAGGATATTACCTTTAGTGGGGAACCCGGACTAAAGGCAGGTAATCCTGGTAGTAAACCTTTTGACTACTTTAAACTTTTGGCCGATGATGAGTTTTTTTAAATTTAGTACTAACTGAAATTAATATAAATGGAAAAACCCTCTTTCAAAATTCAAGCAATAATAAATCACGAGCCAAAAAGTGGCAAGCAATTTCTCGGGAAGAGATTGAAAGATTTTTAGGGATGTTGTACCATATCGGGAGCATAAGGCTAAATAAAATCCAAGATTATTGGCGGAAGAATGACTTGTATGACCAGCCAAATTTCCCAAAAGTAATGTCGAGGGATAGATTTTTGCAAATTTTAAGGCCGATCCACTTTGGACGTAATGCCCAAGAGGAAGAGCCCAAACCAACGGACCCTTTACACAAAATTAGGCCCTTACTGGACTTATTTCATAGAAATGTTAGCAAAGTTTATTACCCATTCAAAAATTTATCTTTGGATGAATCATTAGTAATGTGGCGCGGGAGGCTCTAATTTAGACAATTTATAATGAATAAAAGACATAAATACGGTATTAAACTGTACATGCATTGTGAGCCGATTAGATTTGTTCTCAAATCGTACATATACACAGGAGCCGGAGACCCAGAGGTTGGTGGGGTCAATCATACGGAAAAAGTGGTAGAAAAGTTATAGCAAAGCTACACAAATGTTGGAAATGCTGTTTATATGGACAGTTATTATGATAGCGTGGCCTTGTCTAGTGACTTATTGAAAAAGAAAATTTTTACTTCGGCGACCCTTCGATCTTCACGAATAGGAAACCCTGCAAATGTAATACAGAAGAAGTTAAAAAAGGGGAAGTTTACTCCAAATTCACGGATGAAGGACTTTGTGTAACGAAATGGAAAGACAGAAGGGATGTCCTCACCATTTCCACGGAGTTTGATGGCGACATTATTTCTGTGACGAATAGGATGGGGAAGGAATCAAGAAAGCCATGTGTGGTGGCCCAATATAATAAAAATATGGGGGGAATAGATAAGGCCAATCAACTGATCTCTTACTACAATTTTCACAGGAAAACTTTGCGGTGGTATATTTGGTTGGGATTTCGCATCATCCATATAATGTTAAACAACTCATTTTAGCTGCAAAAAATATATTGGTAGTACAATATCTCTGGAGAAATTGCGAGAGGTCGTGATACGACAACTTATACATAAATGTGAAGCTCCACAGCCAAAAACTCCATTCATTCATTCGATACACGACGACACGACACGATGAGGACTGCCCTAAGTTGGCATATTATACGATTTTCAGCTACTGCTGTTATACGTTTTTTGGCTGGTGTAAAAATTTGGGCTATATCAGGGGTTAGGGCGGTTTGTTATGTGACAGAGGTAGGGGTGTTAGGGGGTGTCATAGGAGTGGGGGACGCGTGGTGGAGTGTTTAGGACGTTTGTGTTTGAAATGGGGATTTTCTTCATATTGCCATAGAGGGTCTAGTAAGGTATTGTTTAGGTGTCCAAGGGTGCTGTTGAAGAATTTGGCTATTTCTCTGAGGTGGGAGTCTAGGGCAGGTATGTTTAGGTCTTCTTGTATGTAGCTATTGCGGACAAACCATGGGGCGTTTACTATAGTGCGTAGGGTTTTGTTCTGCAGTGATGTGAGAGTTTTAGGTGTTGCAGCAGCTATGGAGCCCCACGCAGGGTAGCCGTAAGTGAGGAGTGGGCGTAGCATCGTTTCATACAGAATGAGTTTTGTGGCAAGGGATAGGGGGCTTTCACGTTTGATGAGGGGGAAGATGGCGGCACTGGCGTTTCGGAATTTCGTGGCTGCAGCTTTGGCTTGCGCGGCCCAGGTTAATTTCGGGTCCAGGGTGACACCAAGGAATTTTGTTGTGGTTTTTCGAGGGAGGATGGTGCGTCCGTAGTGAACGGGTGTGGCGAGTTTCCTCGTACGCCTTCTGGAGAACTCTATAATTTCAGATTTGTTGGGGTTCATTTGAAGCTTCCATCTCTTCATCCATTGTTCTATCTCGTTTAGATGTTCTTGAATGTGGTTGGCTACAGTATTAGAGTTGAAGGAACGGCAAAGAATGGCGGTGTCATCAGCATAGAGGAAGAGGTCGGTATTAGGATGGGTGGGAATATCATTAATGTAAACATTGAAGAGGATGGGGGACAGGATTGAACCTTGTGGTACGCCAGAGGTGATTGGGTATAGGTTGGAGGATGAGGAGTTGACGGATGTGAAGAAGGAGCGGTCATTGAGGTAGGATTGTAACAGTTTGCATAGGTATAGCGGGATTGGGGGGGAGGAAAGTTTGTATAGCATTCCGCGCGCCAGACTCGATCGAATGCCTTGGATTGATCCAGGAACACCCCGACGGTTTGCTTGCGGATGTTGAAACCGAATGAAATGTATTCAACCAGTCTAGTTATCTGATGGGTGGTGGAGTGCTTCTGGCGGAATCCCGTTTGTTCATTTCTGATGATCTGGTGGAGTTGAAGTTCTGGGAGGAGACGGTTCAGGATGACTTTTTCGAAGGTTTTACCAATTGCAGAAAGGAGACTGATGGGCCGGAAGTTATTCGGATCTGTACGAGGTTTGTTCGGTTTGGGGATTAGTACTACTTTGGCGGTTTTCCAGGGTGTTGGGAAGTATGAATGCTTGAGGCAGGTATTGAAGAGATGCCGGAGATAGGTGATGAAGTTGGGCGTGAAGTATTTGATGGCTCGGTTTGATATTTGGTCCGGTCCTGGTGCTTTCCTCGATGGGATCCGACGGATGATGGACTGGAGTTCGGCAGGGGATACGGGCGGGAAGGGGGGGGGGATGGACAGTAGGTGAGGGAAGAGTAGATTGCCTCGCAGTCGGGATCCATATCCGACTGCTCGGTGTTATTAAAAGTCTCGGAAAGGGTTGATGCGAAGACTTTGGCCTGGTCGTTGTCGCTGTAGGCTTCAGAGCCGTTGTGGAGGAGAGGTGGTGAGGGAGTGGTGCGGTGTCTAAGGCTTCGGGCCAATTGCCAGACGGAGTTGTCCTTGTGGGAGAGGGACTCGATCTTCTTGTCCCACGTAGATTGCCGGAGGGCGCGGATGGCACTGGTGACCCTGTTTCTCAGGGACGTGTATCTCTCCCTGTCAGGTCTTCGGCCGGTGCGGCGCCACACATGTAGCGATTGATTTCGTTTGGATATGAGGAGGAGGATTTCTGGAGGAAGAGAGGTGTCCGGTGGTTTTACTGTTGGGGTTGTGCTGGCGTCTGTGATACACGCTTTTAAATATCCTTGGAGTAGGTTGACGCTTTCTTCGATGTCTTTTGGGGATGTTGCGGTGCGGGGATCCGGAAAGATTTTCTTGTGGGCGGAGTCTTGGAATTTTTTCCAATTTATGATTGGATTTGGTGGTTTGGATTGGTAAGTGAGAGGAAGGGTTAATATCTGCGGGCAGTGGTCGGAGCCAGCCAGTGGTAGGGTGACAGGGAGAAAGGAGGTGGGGAGGTTAGACGTTAGGAATACGTCAAGGATATCAGGTTGGCAGTTCGGACGATGAGAGAATTGGGTTGGGTGTACAGGGCCGAGGACGGTGAAGGGAAAGGTTAGTTCAGCATGCCTGAGTGAGTTACCACGACCGTTGGATGTACGACAGCCCCAGGCTGTGTTTTTGCAATTTAGGTCGCCGCCGAGGATGGTGGTGGATTGCATGATCGTTTTTAGAGCCGAGGTATCTGCGTGGCTGATGGTATGCCTTTTTGGTGGGAGATAAGCTGACTAGATTTGTAGGGTGCCAGTTTGGGTTTTTATGCTTAATCCGGTAAGTTCCAGTTCTGCAGTTGGAGGGGGTTTTAGAAGGTGGTGAGGGATTTGGCGCCGGATGAGGATGAGTACTCCTCCGCGTCCGGTATCGCGGTCTCTGCGGATGGTTGCATAATTGGGGATGTTGAAGGGGTTATTTGGGGAAAGCCAGGTCTCTTGAATGAGGGCAACGTTAGGTTTGTGTGTGTACAGCATGTGATTTAATTCCATTTTTTTGTTGGTAATACCGTTTGCATTCCATTGCAGAAGCTTGAGGTGATGTCGGGAGGTGGGTTGATTAGAGGTCATTTATGAGGATGATAGCGCCGGACATTAATTCCTCAAGTAGTATGTCCAATCGGGAACGACTTTCGGGTGGGGAGAAGGGTTTACGGATAAGGGAAAGGAGCCAGGTTTTTAGTTTAGTTTTCCAGGATTCTGATGGTTGGATAGTAGGGTTGGGAGGTTGTTGAGGTGGTGATGGGTTGGGTGCAGGTGGGGGGTTTGAGGTGTTTTGGTTTGTAGTTGGAGTGGAGGGGGTGTACCAGGCGTTAGGAAGGGCAGGGAAGTCGGTTGAAGGAGGAGGTGAGGGTGCTGTTGGGTTTGTGGCTGGATGGCGTTCTTTCATCCTCTGCAGGAGAGCCTTGTAGTATGGGCAGCCGCGGTGGTTTGCTACGTGGCTGCCTCCACAGTTCACACAGGTGGCCGGTGTATCTCTCGGTTTTCTACAGGTGCGGTAATGATGGTCACCCGCACACTTCACGCATCTCGGGGGCAGACCGTAGCCTTTATAGGTGTGGCCATAATCCTGACAGTTTAAGCATTGCACTGGGCCTCGACTGGGTTTAAATAGTACCACTGTTGTGGGTAGGTGCAGGAGGTTGTTGACTTTCATTATTTCATCCTTCTGGTTTGGATCAGCCAGTCGAATTTGGAAGATAAGGAGTTGTTTAGGTGGGACTGGGGGGAGTTCGGGTGATCCATTAGATAATTTCTGGGATTCCCTTGCTTTCTTCTCCTCTGAGGAAAGGCGGGTGGATTTTAATTGATATATATGGTCAGAAACTATGCCTCTGGCTTCGAGTGCGTGGGTGATTTCCTCACCGGAAGAGGTGATCGGAAGCCCACGTATTATAAAATGTGGCTTTTTGTCGCACTTGGGGACGTACGTATAGTGTTTGTAGTTTTCCTCTTGTACTTTTCTAGTAACGGCTCGGAAGTCGTCTATGGTAGTGCATTGAATTTTTATTTCTTTCCCAGCCATGGATGCTACCGGTGGGAAGGAAAATCACAACTGAAGAGTGTCACACTGGAGTTGAGGGTAGAGGGTCTGCTTAGGAGGGTGGTTGGTTTTTGAGGGAAGTGATTGGTTGGAAGGAAGTGAGGGAGGGAGGAATAAGGGGAGGGGATACGGAGAAAGCTAGCGGAGGTTAAGCCCGGGAGTACACATACATCTTAGGATTGAAATATATGATTGTTCCCAATGGCGGAGCTCCATGATAGATGTGTCAGGTGGGAGGGCGCGAATGATTTTTACTTGGAAGCAGTCGTTGAAGGGAAGGTTATGAGAATTGGCGTGCTCCGCTACAGGCAGCTTCAATTGTTGTGTCACGCTGCTCCTGTGGTTATTGATTCGTACATTGAGAGATGTGCTTGTAAGGCCAACGTAGAAGGCCTGGCAGTGCTTACAGGTGAGGAGGTAAATTACATTACTCGAGGAACAGGTTCCCCGAGTAAGTATCTGATACGTTATATTTGTGACAGGGGTCGTGAAAGTTCGGGAGAAAGGGTTGAGGGAGCTCCGCCATTGGGAACAATCATATATTTCAATCCTAAGATGTATGTGTACTCCCGGGCTTAACCTCCGCTAGCTTTCTCCGTATCCCCTCCCCTTATTCCTCCCTCCCTCACTTCCTTCCAACCAATTACTTCCCTCAAAAACCAACCACCCTCCTAAGCACACCCTCTACCCTCAACTCCAGTGTGACACTCTTCAGTTGTGATTTTCTCCCGCTGAGGAAGGGTTCTCACCCGAAAGCTTCCGAGAGCAGTGGACACCGGTGTCGCCATGGATCGCCTTTCTGTGAGTGTCCACTGATATACCTATCTATCCATCCCCAACCTCAACGCCTTGTTGCTAGCTTATATTTCTAAATTTATTTCCTTTTTCTGTAATATATTTCTGTAATATATATGTTAGGACGACGAGTGACGAGGAGCATGGCAGCACTGTCCACTAAGCGACACGGCGGAGGGGAAGGGAAGCTACGGAACGGAGGGAGGGAAAAGACAGGGGGCAGTGTGTGGTGAGCGAGCGGAGTGCATGGTTGTAGACGAAGACAGAGTAATAAAGGAGTGATTTTGAAAGAGTTTTGTGGCGTGTTTGTTACCCCGTCATCCTTACAGTTCAGAAGTGGGATCTGAACGAATTGGACAATGAGATCTGCCTGGTGAGAAGCTGAGGGAAGTGCAACCGACCAGACGAATCGTTTCGAGGGGAAACTGGCTGAGAGACGGTCGACGACTCCTCGTTACGACGCCCTGGAGGAAAGGACCATCAGTGGAGAAGAGCTAAGAAGGGAGCAAAGAGACGCGATCGCTGCCGGATCGTGGCTATTGTTGACTGAGAACACATCCCCCGATTTTGCGACACGTACGAGGTCAGTAGAGTACGCGCTGTACTAATAGTGCCGGTGAGCGCCACGCCGAGCCGCCATAACTGCCGCGGGTGAGAGGCTAGCAGAACTGTCGAGTGACCTTGAGTTGTTGCTAAGCGGTGCGAGGCGCGCATGGAGTGAGACGACGTCGGGCCTGTGACGGGCGGAACAACGGAGTGACCTTGGACGTTAGGATCGAGGGACAAGGTGATGGCGGCAGGCGAAGTGAAAAACGAAAGCGAGTGGGATTTGACAAGAACTTTTGAGGAGACGGACTTGGAAGAAGACACAGGATATCTGGCGGACCGGGTAAGGGTAGAAATGTACTCGGGGAGGGCTACCGTCGGTGATTCAGCGGAAGGCAATATAGTAATGGCAACAGACGAGAATGCAAGAGAGAAGGATTTGTTGAGACGGGAATGGGAATTAATCAGAAGGGAACTTGATTTATTGGAACGCGAGAGAAAGATGATAGGCGACCAGAATGTGAGAAACGAGTTTGGGTCAGTGCAGTGTAGGGAACTGGCGGAAAGACTACTGCCCACATTTAATCCATCAGAGTGCAATGGTTTGACTGCGGAACAGTGGGTCAAGAGAGTAGAAGGCATCGCAAGGGCATACTCATGGAAGGACGCGATGCTGCTGACGCAAGCAATCGGAAAGTTAGACGGCCCGGCAAGGTTTTGGTTTGACAGTTTAGTCGAGGACGTTAGATCATGGGCAGACTTTAGAAGGGAACTAGTGCGCAGTTTTCCCACGTCGACCGACACAGCAGACGTACATCTTGAGCTAACGAGGAGGCGTAAGGGCAGGAACGAGAGCTATGAAACATACGCCTACACAATGAAAGCAATTGCAAGGAAGGGCGCAGTAGACAATAATTCGCTAATCAAATACATTGTGAATGGCATCGGAGACAGGGAAATGTGCAGAGTTTTAGCGATGGTCGAATGCGAGTCTGTCGAAGATCTGCTTCGCTTCATAAAGAAATACGAGAGCGTGGACTGTGGTGACAATGTACGAGACAGACTGGGCGTTCCCCACGTAGATCGATCGCCCTCTATACCGCAAAGACTGGACGGTCTCTCAAGTACAAGAGAGACGCCATTTAGACGAAATGCAGTGGTCTGCTACAAATGTAACAAGGAAGGCCACTTGGCGAAGGATTGCAGAGACAGAATAAACTCCAAATGTTTTTCATGCGGAAGAGAAGGCCATCTAGCTAGACATTGCTCAAGAGCTACCCAACGGGAGGACAGGGGCCACGTTCACCGGATTCAAGACTGTCCAGATGAATACCACAAGAAAGTGTATATAGACGAGAAGATGGTCATCGGGTTTATAGATCTGGGAAGCGATTGTGTCACATTGACCAAGGGTGCTGCGGAGCAATTAAATATTCTGTATTCTCCGGAGCGGTCACCAAGAACATTGAAAGGATTCGGGAGAGGGGAGTGCCGGTCTTTGGGAACAAAAATGGCAAGATTAAGGGTGGACCAAGCTGACATTGACGCAGAGATAATAATCGTCCCAGACGACGCCCAAGAAGAAGACTTGATTGTCGGCAGAAGCGCGCTGGATCGGAAGGTCATCATCGTTATGAAAACGGCTGGCAAGTTGGACATCTTATTGGAAGGAAAGGACGAGGGAGAAGCACACCATACAGAACTGAATGTCAGAAAGATCACAGAAAGGGCTAACATTCCATTGGAGGAGATATTCCATGGGGACAACGTCGCAAGCGACGACGTCAAAAGATTACAACGTCTAATAACGAAATATCGTCAGTGTTTCGCTAGAAATGGGTCAGAGGTGGGAAGTACAAAATTGACAGAGATGAAGATCGAGTTAACAAAGAAGGAGACCATCCAAAGCAAACCTTATAGGCTACCGTATCCTCAACGCGCGGTGGTAAATGAGGCAGTACAAGAGCTCCTTTCGTCGGGAATCATTCGGGAATCCTCCTCGGAATATGCGAGCCCGGTGTTGCTGGTGAAGAAGAAAACGGGAGATGAACGACTCTGTGTTGACTACAGAAGATTGAATGCCATTACTAAGAAAGAACATGCCATGGTATCCCCGATAGAAGAGCAGCTTGATCAGCTAGCTGGACAAAAGTATTTCACAACCCTGGATTTAGCTTGTGGATATTACCAAGTGCCTGTGGAGGAGGCATCGAAACACCTGACCGCTTTTGTGACAAGTGAGGGACTGTACGAGTTCAATCGGGTACCGTTCGGACTAGTAAATGCCCCAGCGGTATTCACCAAAATGATGAAAATTATTGAGAGAAGGATGAGCCCACTCAAGATCTCCATCTACATGGACGACATCTTGATACCGAGCGAGACGATTGAAGAAGGACTCATGAAGCTCGAGAATTTCCTGAAGATAATGGAAGAAGAGGGCCTGACACTGCGCTTGAAGAAATGCAGGTTTTTCCAGAGAAAAGTGGACTTTCTGGGCTATGAAATAACCTCTGAAGGCATAAGACCTGGAAAAATTAAGATGGTAGCGGTGTCCAACTTCAAGAAACCTTCGAATATTCATGAAATAAGACAATTCTGCGGTCTGGCGTCATTTTTCCGAAGGTTTATTGAACGCTTTGCAGAATTAGCGAAGCCTCTGACCAAACTCTTACGCAAAGACGAGGAATTTACGTGGGGCGAAGAGCAGAAGCAAGCATTCGAGAAAATTAAAGAGAAACTTAGTACGAGACCTCTTCTAGTTTTGTAAAACCCAATGGCCAATCACATGATACACACGGATGCTAGTAAGTCCGGACTTGCGGGTATATTGCTTCAGGAAGAAAGCGAAGGTTGGAAGCCAGTGGCTTATTACAGCAGGCAAACCAGCGACGTGGAATCAAGATACCATAGTTACGAATTAGAAGCGCTGGCAGTCACAGAGACAGTAGAGAGATTCAGGATATACCTTTTAGGAAAACGTTTCAAAATAGGCACAGATTGTAATGCCTTGAAGGCAACAATGACCAAGAGAGACATTATACCCCGAGTTGGGAGGTGGTGGTTGAAGCTTCAGGAGTTTGATTTCGAGTTGATATACAGACCCGGAGTTCACATGCAACATGTAGATGCACTTAGCCGACAACCACAAGGAGAACCCAGTCAGGTGGATATTGCCTCTCTCAACGTGTGGACAACCAGGATTAGCAAGGAGGACTGGTTACTCACCATGCAAATGCAGGACAAAGAGTTGCAGAGTATCTGGCAGACACTTCAAAGGGACCCAAAGACACCAGAAGAAAAGCAGATACATACCGACTATGTAGTGAAAAATGGGAGGGTTTGCAGACGCGCGGGAGAGAAATCTTTGTGGGTGGTGCCGAAGTCGGTTCGGTGGCAGGTTGTAAGGGGAAGCCACGACGAAATGGGTCACTATGGCGAAGAAAGGACTTTGAAACATCTGAGACAGTATTTCTGGTTCCCAAGAATGAGCAGATACGTAAAGAAATATCTTAGGGGGTGCGTAGAGTGTGCCTATCACAAGCAGCCAACTGGTAAAAAGGAAGGTGAAATGCACAACATACCCAGAGTCGCTGCTCCTTTTCAGACTATTCATATGGACCACCTCGGACCATTTCCCGAGAGTTCCAGCAAGAACAAATACATCATAGCCTGTGTCGATAACTTCTCTAAATATGTGATCTTGCGGGCGGTCAAGACAGTAGAAACAAAACCTGCCTGTAAGTTTCTGGAAGAAATTATTGGGATTTTTGGGTCTCCAGTGACCCTGATCACTGACCAGGGCACAGCATTTTCGGCGAAATCCTTTGAAGAAGTGTGTACAAAATGATATAAAACACATAAAAAATGCCACCGCTACTCCCAGAGCAAACGGTCAGGTAGAACGGGTCAACAGGACGATCCTGAATGCAATTACGACCATGACAATGCGAGAGGATGGAAGAGATTGGGATAAGAATATTAGAGAAATACAGTGGGCAATGAATAGTTTGACCAATAAGACTACGAAATGTACACCACATGAACTCTTATTTGGCTACCAGGTGAGGACAGCGTTAAGAAATAAGATCGTACTAACGTTAGAACGGTCCAGGGACCCGGAAGAAGAAGGGTTAGAGAGTAGGAGACAGAGTGCACTGGAAGAGATTAAAAGAGAACAAACGCGGCAAAAGATTAGATTCGACACTATCCACCGGCAACCTACGAAATACAAGGTAGGAGACCTAGTCTTGGTGCTGAGAGAAGCCGCAAGTTGCATGTCACGAAAATTGGCCGCCAAATACAAGGGACCATACCAAGTAGAAAAGGTGCTACCATATGACAGATATATTTTAACAGATATCCCAGGTGCGCAGAGAACGCAGAGACATTTCCAATCCGTGTTCGCGGCAGACAGAATGAAGAGATGGTGTCAAGGGGAAGAAGGACCGGATATCACCAGCTCCGAGAAGGAAGAGGACTCTGGAGTCGGGGACGACTCCGAGGTCAGGATGGCCGAGCTGTTAGGACGACGAGTGACGAGGAGCATGGCAGCACTGTCCACTAAGCGACACGGCGGAGGGGAAGGGAAGCTACGGAACGGAGGGAGGGAAAAGACAGGGGGCAGAGAGTGATAAGCGAGCGGAGTGCATGGTTGTAGACGAAGACAGAGTAATAAAGGAGTGATTTTGAAAGAGTTTTGAGGCGTGTTTGTTACCCCGGCATCCTTACAGTTATATATATATATATATATATATATATATATATATATATATATATATATATATATATATATATATATATATATATATATATATATATAATCCTGCTATCATTTTGGCACCCGTTAATGAGCAAGTTGCATTTGATCTGGCGTCCGAGTGTAATTTGGCTGCCGTATACCGGACGCCGGATTACAAACGTGTAAAAATCACTGGAATCGACTATTTACATCATGTAGACCCCATTTCCGAAAATTAGTATGGACGCCAATTTGTTGGCAGTATGTACAAATTTCGTATATTGTTAGTTCAGCATAATTCCGGGCCCAGTGGCGCTGACTGCGGCGTATAACTTGGTCGCGGTTATCTCCGTTCAGTCTGCGCAGCAAGTGGCGTCCTCGGTTTGGCAACATCGCTGTTCCTCGCGGCTTTCTGCAATTCTCTCACCCAAGACTCTTTCGAGGTTTGATGCCTCGGTGGACTGCGTGGTAGCGGAGTTCTTGTCGTTCGGCGCTACCGCTCCAGTTTTTACTTGGTCCAAAGCTAATTAAGTGGATTCGCGCAACGGTAATTTCAATAACAAAATTATTGTTATCATGGGACCGCAACAGGTTGGCGCAAGAATAACTCTTTCGGGTGATTAAGTAGAAAAATAATGAATTGTGTATCTGGAAAGCCACCTTTTTTTATATTAATACTTGGTGCGGAAATTCAAGAATAATGCTAGAATACGACTAATTCTTTCTTAAAACTACCTCTACCTTCGACAAAAAGTATAATACAGTACCTTTTCTCTCAAACTTGTACTTGTACTTGTAACCACTCGCAGATTTTCTTGACTAGTTAAATGCGAATACTTCGTTTTGAGTTAACAATTAATGCAATGAACGATGGTAGTCTTTCTAAGATGAAACAAACATTTAGTTTTTATCAGTATTTCAAACGATATGGAAAGAATGGGTGCGGAAACTTTTAATCAGCGAATGGATTATTATTTCAACATTTGCTGCTCGTTAACATATGATTTTTCCCTATATACTTCTATTTTCCCATTAGGGAAGAGACAAACACTTTGAAAAACCGAATTTGAAAATAATTGCATGTGCTAACCCTAGCGAAAATGAGAGCGTGTTCTGAGCGTTTAGGAACGAACCACGGAGGTGTTCATAAATTGCGAAGAACACGCTAAGAACACCATCCCAGTGTGTTCTCGAGCGTAAATGTGAATGCCTTGGAGTGATCTCAAACACACTACAGAGCGTTTAGCTACGTTCTCGAGTGTTTGTGAACGCCCTGTGAGTCACAATCTTCAGCGTTTCAGAGCGTTTACGTTCATTTCAGAAAATCCTGTCTAGGGTGATGAGATCGTTCATCAACATAATGTAATATGAACGTTAGGCACTCATCTTGGAATTTGGGAATTTGTCATAATAAAATTATTTTTATAAATAAACTTTGTGCCCTTAAAGACCTTTGAAGTTATTATTTTATTACTTCGCATAACGGTAATCATATGCATCGAATAAATTCTTACTGGCTAAGTTCGTTAAGTAAGTAAATTAAGTAAAAGTAAGTTACTGTTCGTACTGAAGACCTTTCACGCAGGAGACTTACACTCTACCACTACTCTATTTCATATCTGGATTGACTAAGTGTATTTATGCTTTATAAAGGGTGTAGTCGCTTCGTTAGATATGGCTCTGCTCTTAGTACGCGATTTCAACATAGCTGACGTTTATGACCTAAGGCTGATGATTTATAAGCTCATATCTGACGTCAGGGATGCATATACGGCTTTTCTTTATAACACATTATTATTGGCTTTCTAATATACATTATTTCGAAGTAGAATTGAGAAAGAAATAAGATTGACCCAATTTTCATGCCGCGTTAGACCACACTATGGATGCTATTATTAATTTATTATCAATATTGAATATGCATTTGGGAAACTAGACACCCGGAATTCACGGCTCGCAAGCGACGGATTTGGATTTTTGTGCTCTGTGGGTTGGCACAAAGAAATAGAAAGGATGCATTTATTCCCTTGAAGACTACCGGAAAGAAAACGGCTGTGTTTTCACTAAATGCACAGATGAAGATGGACCGCTAAAAGATATCCATTAGATGTCTATTAGATATTGATGTTTGAGGATTG
This sequence comes from Ceriagrion tenellum, assembly GCA_963169105.1. Lineage (NCBI taxonomy): Eukaryota > Metazoa > Arthropoda > Insecta > Odonata > Coenagrionidae > Ceriagrion > Ceriagrion tenellum. The sequence continues at coordinate 21,134,204 of OY720636.1, forward strand.
GGTGCGCTTTGTTATTTCTCAGAAGGTTATTCTCAAAATAAATTTGTTAGTGGAGTTGAAGTTAATCTCACAATGGATTTGCCATCAAAATAGTAATACTGCATCATGGCTTTTGCAGCGTTCCAACATGTTTCAAAACTCACATTGTCGGCATCGTTCATCTGCGTTCCATGACAGCTCAGTCGGACAGCGTTCTTGAGTGTTCCAGAACATAAATGCAAACACTCTCAGTAGGCGTTTTCTCGGGCGTTTCAGACCTAGGTCTTCGGAACAGCGTTTACGAACGCATGAGAACAGTGAGGGAAACACAGATTAACGTGGATGAACATCAACAAACACTATGAAAACGCCAAAGAACGTACAGGAACGTTAAAAGAACACCTGTAAACGCACTCCAGCAGCGTTATCAGCCTCCTTCATTTTCGCCAGGGAAATTGTTAGATACTTTTTTTAGAAACATTTTCCAGAAACATTTTTTCTGTTCTCGTCAACGTCAATTCCGCATTGTATCTCATGGGGTGAAATGAGGGGGTGAATGACGAATATTTAAATATCCTCCAGTCGACCGCTAGATCTGCTGTCACCCAATTCACATTGAAAAGGGCTGTTAACCAAAATTTACTTTCATGATAATATAATCTATCGAATTCATAAATTTTCAAAGCTCTTCCTTGCGAGTCCAAATATCCTGTTTTATAATTTGAAAATAAATGGATCGCCTTGCACTCATCGCCCCACTGCAGAAATAAAAAAAACAATTAAAATATGCTCAAATTGGCAACATAAATCAAGCTTCTAAGGGACGAATTGGAGCCTCCCGTATGTAGTCCTCTTGGTGTGAATCTCGAGTCATTTGTATCGAAAAAAGCCACGAAAAAGTAATGCAATAGACGTGGGACACGAAATTTAACCCTTTCGCGCCGAATGCCGCACCTGTGCGGCGAGAATATTCTTCCCTAAACAACGAATGCCGCATATATGCGGCGTGAATTTTCCTACCCTAACCAACGAATGCCGCTCCTATGCGGCGCAGGTCGGAAGAAAGTGACCGCGGCGGAAACAATAGACCCACGTACGCGGTCGCCCTTCGAGATCCGGCTTAGCGCGAGCCCAGGCCCTTCCTCGGCCGCTCTGGTCGACCCCGTCCTATCCTCTCCACGCGGTCAACTACTCTTATTTGCAGTGTTTTTTCCAAAAAAATATTTGTTGCTTACTTTAGAAATCCAATCTTAGCAATGAATTCATATTTTTTTGCTTACCACATGGAAATTTCAAACGAAATTCTAACGTTAATATCAACGGAGTTATGGAACAGCAATCGAAGACGGCATTAACGTACGCATTTGGAAAAAATCCGTCAATATGAACGTTAGAACTTCGTTTAAAATTTCTGCACGCTCAGAAAAACACAATAAATTCATTTTAAATGTAAAAAAATCGATGCGAACTACAAATATTTGTTTATATTAAACATTGCAATTTCAGTCAGTTAACCGTGGACTCGCGCTGTGAAGGAGTCTTTTAATCCTTCGAGGGTCTGGGACAGCGGCCGAGGAAAGAGATCGGCGACCCGCTGAGTTGGGTCCAAAAAAGGTTAGGTTGGGAACCTCTGCCTTCCGTCGATGCGAGGAAGCTTCGTACAGGGGAGTGAAGAAAATTTACAAGAGACTCGTAACGAGGAAGAATTTCCCTCCACGAAGCTCGGGCGCGAAAGGGTTAAACGTTTCCCTGGCTAAGGTTACTTTAAGAAAATGAAGCATTGAAGGGTAAACTGACCGCACGTTCTCATGGTAAAATAATTCGCGTCTCTATAAGTGGAGTGAGATCTCACTTCATTTAATACGAGAACTGCCTCCATGAGTAATGCGATAGCCATGAAACCCGATATGGAGACATTTCCCTGGCAATATAAATCAAGCTTCTACGGGACGAACTGGGGCCTCCCGTATGTACTCCTCTTGGTGTGAATCACGAGTCATTTGTATCGAAAACAGGCACGAAAAAGTAATGCGATACACGTGGGAATACGAAATTTGAACTTTTCCCTGGCTAAGGTTACTTTAAGAAAATGAGGCATTGAAGGGTAAACTGACCGTTCGCTCTCATGGTAAAATAATCCGCGTCTCTATACGTGGAGTAAGATTTCATTTCATTTTATACCAGAACTCCACGAGGACTCCATGAGTAATGCGATAGCAGCGGTAACCCGATATGGGACGTCCTGATATGGAGACACATCCAATTTCAAAGGCATTGCCCTCGACGAAATATACATTAATTAAAATGATGAGATCCCTATTGAAGATGATGGAGGTGAAAAAGATGATGATGATGATAGGAATATGAGCGATGTAATCGATGATTCATTCTCAAGTTTCGAGCTAGAAAAAGGGAATGAAACCAGATCACCTAATGTTTCCCCTTGTACTTCGAAAAAAACTTAAAGGATACTCGCCCCATGGACAGAGGAGCAAAAACATATTGTGGCATCATGTTTTAAGAAACACATACAAAACAAAATACCCCCGAAGAAGAGAACTTGGTTAAAACTTAAAGTTTTTATACAAAACATTTATAAAAAGATGGATTAGTTATGTACAATGATATTGTAAAAGTAAATTTCAAAGGCAAAATAGCCTAAGCAGCCTTTGTAATACTTGTTTAACCCAAAGAGAGTTTTTGTATCACTCAATTTTTTTAATATATCAGTACATTTTTTTAAATCAAATTTTGCGGTTTCTTTGCTGCCTCATAAAAAATTGTACCACTGATTTTGATCCACAAGACCAGTTATTTAATTTGTAAATTTCATTGATCTTGTGAATTATATTGTAAGTCTTTAATTTTAAATCAAAGTGTGTGCTTTTTTCTCAAAGTGGCATATTTAGTTGATAATCCAATATAATATTGCAGTAGTGATGAAATAAACTGCATAACCCCTTCAATGCCAATGTATTTATTTTGAATATTGACAAAAAATTTCCTCTCTGCAGAAGTTAAACCCGAATTAATTGATACTGCTTTCCAATGTTTATCCTCATAGAAAGGTGACTTTAATTGATGGTATTAAAACCTTTGGCTCAATTATATGTACAATTTATCCTAATCTTACTTCAGCCAATAAAGTTTGAAAACTGCGTTACTCTTCACAATCAATGAGTTCAGGCTACTATCCATAAGTTCGGTAGCTACTGAATCCGCGAACAATTTTCCAGCTAAAGATACACCAGCAACTGAGATTTTAAGGAAAAGGATGTCGGTAAAGAACCAAATAATGGGGGTAAAGTAAGTGGTTTTTAAACTTTTTTCTAACGGAAATCTGACAATGTACTCAAAGATACCAACTTAAAACCGCCTTTACCGCGAAAATAATTATCGTTTGTCAATTTTTTTCTACTGTGCGGAATTGAATCTTCTTTATTAAATCCTCGGCAGTAGTTTCCCATTGTTAAATTTTACCAGAGCCTATCTATATTGCCTAGCACTTATGCCATTATAAAATCTTTCCCCCGGATTATCTCCTCCCGCCCCACGATTTTGTGGAAATGCGTCTGTAAGGTAATGCAGGAAGTGAGATTTAACGAGATTTGGCACCCTATTGCATTTTAAGTGGCAATAGGGCAACAAATAAAAGTTGTTCCTCACCTCTCTTAAGCTTTTCTGCTTTCAGCATCCCATTGTTTATTATATTTTGAAATTCAGGGCCTAGGGTTATCTTCCTGTTTTCAGGTCCAGTAAAAATGCTTTCCTTTAGACGTAGCTCTTCACTATATGCTGTGAAAATATTTCCACTTAGTACTAGAAACCACTTTCATATTTTCTCAGCATTTTATCAAAATTCTTAATCAGTCATTACTTGATAAGCAAAGGAGGGAGAAGCATTTCCTTCGGACCAACTAAAGGATAGTAGAGTAAATTGTAATTTTCTAGGTTATAAATTCTTCTTTAAGCCACAGTTTTTCAAGGAAGAGATATGTCCCGTCTTTGCTGTCCCATAAACATTAGAAAAGTTATATTTTTTGTGGAGTCATGGAAGTTGTGAAAAGTGAAGTTAAATTTTGAGCCCCCACCGTAATTATACAAGTTCTGATTCGCGGCCCACGTCATCGCGTTGTCATCACGATAAACACGTTGTGTCCTTGGCTTTATAAAAAGCAAGGGTTTTGGCATTCTTCTTCTTAAATGAAGTTTAACTTACTCTTTTTTTTGCATTTGATATGCAAAAAGAATATAATTTAGCATTCTATTGACTCATGTATTTCATGGTTACATTTTAATGTGTTTTAGTGATAGAAGTAATGCCAGCAAATATAAAATCCCTTTCTAACTTACGAAGATTAATTGACCCCTTTTTCAGCCGCTTATGTTTTATTTTTTTATTATTTTTCACGTAAATTATTGTATTTTAATTAAATTGAACAACTATTCTCAACTTGAAACGAAAACAGTTTGAGAGTCATTCACGGATATCGCGTGTCCACACATAATGAAATAAAACGGCGAATTTGGTGGAATGTGACATGATGGAAACTTATTGATTTACAAATCCTTATTAGAATACCAAGTGCATTGTGAGAGAAATATTTGTATGCATGTTGCTTAAACCGTGTCGGCTAGTTTTATTGAAAGAATCATCGTGTAGTATTGGGAAAATCTTCGATCTTTTCCCTGCAAATCGATTTCGTGACACAGTGCTGCGTGATAGGCCACCGCGGACTTACCTAGTTGACTGCGCCAGTCAAATTCCTCTCTCGCTTTCCTCTAGGCGTGTTTATAGCATACCGAAACAAAACTGAAATACATGAATGAGGAGCAAAAAAGATATTGATTTCAATAAAACTTGGCTAAGTATGCTCCTAGTGATACAATGTTTACCCCTATGCTGATTATAATCGTTGTTTGGCAGTTGTAGACAATTAGTCAATAGTAGTTAATAGTTAAGTGCAACACGTTTACCCATTTTATGCAATAGCAGCTATAAACTGCAAAAATGACAAGCGAGAGCGAAGTTTCCATGATAGATAAATTTGGCAACAGCGCAGGAAGGCAAAATGATATCGCAGTGGTAGTAAATATACAAAATGGATTCCAAATTGATGATGAAATGTAAAAAATATACTCTGGACGCTATAATGATTGGTTATGAAAGGATGCCAAAATGTTACCTGTCTGTACGGATTCAAGGTGCACGTATATC